>CM069414.1:1272566-1797566 GCA_035609135.1 Eleutherodactylus coqui | reverse complement strand
GAATAGTCATTGTTTACATTCAGTAGCTGAAGACTCCTCTCAGCCTCGTGACCGGCAGCTGCGGCTTGCTTCAGCGTAGACAACCCTCTGCAAGCTAAACACAGCAGCAACTCACGTACCCCCTGATACACTGCAGCAAACCCACAGCTGTGTGAGGTCATCTACTCATCTCAAATGACATGCTTCATACTCCAATCACATCCGAAGCAGAGACTAGAACCTCCCATCTGACTGCTGCATGCTCTGCTGTAGTTCCCTCGAGGCACTGTACTCTGCTGTGTCTGCCATGAGGGGTCCGCCTGCCATAAGGTATATTACAACCTGTCATTATGTGCCCTGCAGGCAACGAGCCGGTGGACAGCTGGTACAGCGAGATCGAAAACTATGACTTCAGTAATCCCGGCTTCTCCAGCGATACAGGTGAGGAGCTATAGCCAAGATATGAGATAATGGTTCCTCTTCCTGCACGCAGCGCCCCCTGTGGGCAACAGAGCATGAAAAACTCTGCTAGTGCCTCTAGATTTGCATTTGGCAAGCCTGCCCTCTAGTGGCCAAACAGCTAACTGCCTCGGTGCTAGCCATGCATTGTGCGGTGTGTCCTACCCGCTGACCTGCAGCCAGGGTTCTTGTCTTCTAAGGTCACTTCACCCAAGTTGTCTGGAAGGACTCCAAGGAGGTCGGACTTGGATTGGCGACGGATGATAAAAGAGTCTACTTTTTGGTGGCTCACTACAACCCAGCTGGCAACATCACCAACCCGGGCTACTATGAGCGCAACGTGCTACCTTCTATAACAGCGCCCCCTACTGCCAGTGCAGGGTCTGACTCCCAGCTGAAACCAGCAAGCAACAAGGAGCCCTTCGTAGGTAAGACATGGAACGATGAAAGGTCCAGAGCTGACCAGGGTGCGAGACGGGGGTCCTGGCCGCTGGATCACCCCGCAGACCGTGGGGGCCGGACATCATCCCTCCAAAGGTCTCCGGGGGGCGCCATAGTCTGCCGCCAGGACTCACTTTGTTACATGGCACTTCGCTTTATATAGTAGGACACAGCAGAGAGGGACGACAGGACTCCCATCTCCCAACTGCTGGACAAGTCGTGGGCGGAGCAGCAAGTTGGGTTTTTTTTTTAAACATCTGGCCATGCCCTTTTTACATTAAGCCACACCCTTTGTGGCCCCACACAATAATAATGTAGTCAGGAACTGGTGATAGTGATGAAAGTGAAGTTACCTCCAGTCATAGTAACTACAGTGCAGTGACCTCCAGTGATAGTGATTACAGTGCAGTGACCTCCAGTGATAGTGATTACAGTGCAGCTACCTCCAGTGATAGTGATTACAGTGCAGTTACCTCCAGTGATCACAGGTGAGGTCTCCCTTGATTGGAGTCGGCCCATTGTTTTTCTCCTCTCTCTGGGCCCAGACGCTCCTTGAAGCCTTTTTCCAGCCATGCCTCATCCCTGCACGCTCTGCCCGTCCTTCCAATGAACCTCTCAGTAACTGCTGCCTTAGTACTAGTGCGCCCTCTGTGGCTTCACCTACTGATTGCGCCCTTTGTGGCTCCACCTGATTGCGCCCTCTGTGGCTCCACCTACTGATTGCGCCCTCTGTGGCTCCACCTACTGATTGCGCCCTCTGTGGCTCCACCTACTGATTGCGCCCTCTGTGGCTCCACCTACTAGTTGCGCCCTGCCCTGCCGGGTCCCTAAGCTTTGTCCATTTCCAGCTGTGACCCCCAGTAGAGCCGGCGTTGTACTCTGTGCAGCTTGGTCTGACTGCTCCTTGCTCTCCTGCTCGGACTATGCCGTGTCCGGAGACGGGGGAGCCGTCAGGCAGCGTGTACAGAGCGCAGCGCTCCGCGCCTCCTGGAGGCTGCTCACTGCTGGTGATGGTGGGAGGGGGAGTCAGGACGTCCCTCCGGGGCCGGCGCCCCAAATCCAGGAGTGTCCTGCTGCATCTGGGATGGTTGGGATGATGACAGCATTAATCCAGGGCTGACCGGCGACAGCCACACGTCAGCGCTTGTATTAGAGTTGGGATCTGTTAGAAAGCAGCCATATTGCGCAATTTGCAGGAAAGTCGCAGTTGCGCGCCGCTTGCATCGCAGTCTATGATGGAAGCGCTGAACGGGACTTGTGACTAAAAATCCAACATCTCTGGTCTATTGTGAGTGGCGTCACGATGCCGCCGCACGGAGGCCGGGTTATATTGTGGAATCCGCCATCCTCACCCGCGTGGACGATCCGCTTTATTCCGCACCTGTTTAAAAAACAGCTCAGGCGTGCGGATGGCGACTGGGATTTCCACGAGTGGATTTACAAACGCAGCATGCTCTATTTTTGTCAATGGAAGTCGTCCGATCCGCAGCTCATCCTCCAATGACACTGCGGACGGGCCGCTGGTCTTCGTGTTACGCCTAGCGCCGCCGGCGGAAAAACAGATATAAAAAAACCTGCACTGTGCATGACCGACGGCGAGCGGTCCAGGCGTGTGGGGTCACCGGCCGCGGTCAGGGACGGATTCCACTGCGGTCTCCAGCGTGCCTGAGCCTTAATAATGACCGCATGCGATGGCGCTCTGCGAAGAGTCGCGGTGTAGGGCGGGCCTCCGGGCGGCTGCACATGACCGGGTCGCATTCTGCATGCGGAAGCCTGCAGCGGATCCCGGCTCTGACCGCAGCCAGCAGCCCCGCATACCTTTTTCTGTATTGTGGGTGATTGCGGACGCTCGCCGTCGGTCATGTGCAGTACGGATCTTTTTTCTAAATCTTTGTATTTCGGGCGCCGTCGCTAGGCGATGATGCGGCTCGGCGACTTCCATGGACTTCAATGGCCGCTGTCCGTGCGAATCCCACTAAAAGGTAGAACATGCTGCGATTTTAATCCCGCTCACTTATGTGCGAATGTTGGATTCTTTTAATGCTGCGGAATATCGCGGATTGTCCTCGCGGGTGACGGTCGCGGATTCCACAATTCAGATCCTCCCGTGTACAACCAGCTTTACGTAGGGCGGGGCTTACATGGAAAAGCGTGCTGCGATCCCGCGTCGCCCCATCGACAACAGCGTGACGGACGTGCGCTAATATAATACTACCGTGACTGCGCCGTCCGCGACGCCCACCGCCTGATAGTGCCGATATCCTGCTCCCTCTAGCAGCACTATGTGGGGTCCTGCACGGGGGGGGGGGGGGGGGGGGGGCGGAATATTCCGGACCTCTGATATCTTTCATCTGACTTATGTAATCCCTTCTGCTTCTCGTCTCGCTCGTTGCCACTAACTGTATTCGCACGTTTCCTGGCGCCGCGTGTTCTCTCGGCTCTGATTACTTTTCTCGCCGTGTTCTGCCACCTTCTGCTGCAGCGGTGTGAAGAGTTATGTAACGGGCCGCTATATGACGGGCGCAGCGACGGCTCGGGCACCGACCCGCACGACTGCTGAGTGTGGAAGGGACCCTGCACACGGGACGGAATCGTCGGCAGCGCGGATGCGGATCGCGTTGCGCTGCCACCTGCGGCCGTTCTGATGAATGCATTGAGTTATTTTGCGCAACAACAATCCCGGCGCGTCGAGAAGATGGTTTACGCACGGGGGCGCTGGCGGCCGGCTCTTCTGTGACCCGCTGCTTCACCGCTGGAGCGAGACGCCGGAGTCAGTTCTGTGGCGGTGAGCTGGTTTTCTCGGATGCCCTCTGACCGCAGCACCGCCCGCCTGGTTACACGTTTACCGCATTTCTGACTGAGTCTTTGGCGCTGCGGCATCTGCGTGATCTTTGTCCGACTCGCCGTCTCCAAGGCCTCCATCGCCATTAGCAACCACCTGCTCCTACGTTCTCCCCTCCCAGCTTCCTACTATGGCCGCTTTCACACGGCGAGCGCGATGTCGGTCCGAGGACATTTCAGACTTGCAGAAAAACAGAATATGCTGCGACCTTTCGATCTCGCGGCATCGCCCGTGAAGCCACGCCCCTTGGAAGTACTGGGGTGGACTTTGCACAAAACCTGCACGATTTTCTTGCCCATGTGACTACGGCGGCGCCCACGTGGGACAATTAGCGAACGCGCCAATGATTGTTGTCATGTTTACATGAAATGAACAATAAGTGAATTATCGTTCGCCGTCCGATCGTTTACACTGATCGACCATCGCTCCGCGGGAACGCTCCTAGGCCGGCTTTACACCAGCATTAGCGCATTTTACTGCCCCTTTTCTGCCGCAGCGCACGTTCTTCGGCGTGCGGCCAACAAACGCACCTCCTGACATGGCTGATTAGTTCCGGATGTTTCCTTCTCCAGCGGGCTTCACGCGTCTCCCTGCGTATTTCTTGCACATTTGCGCACCCTCCGTTATTTTCCTTGGGGACTTTCTTTCCTTTTTTGCATTGCTGAAAATGCGAAATGCAAAAACCGTCCCACGCGAACGAACCCGGCGGCCTCAGGTGTATTAACGGTTTATCACATGACCCTGTAAGCTGCGCGGCCCTCGCACAGGCGGCGCCGGTCGTCCTTGGAGCGCTCCGTGCGGCAGACAAACGTCTTTTATCGCCGGTTTCCTCGTTTATTGACGATATTTTTGCAGAAGTTTCGCTTTTTTTTTTACTGACCTGAAAAGGAAAAAAATGACTGCAAACAACATCCTGCGCGGCGGCGGCGGCGGACGTCAGATGGCGGGGAGGAGTCTCAAATGTCACCACTGCTGCGGTCACATGACAGCATGTTGGTATCGGACCCCCGGGCCCCCAGATAAGGCAGCTTACTGCACTTTCCTCTCACTAATCCACCACCTGCTGCCCCCCCATCGGCCAGGAGATGGCGCTGATGGGACTACTACAGCATCGCAGCACTGGAGATGGCGGGACGTCTGATTATGGCTGAGGCCGGCTTCACACGGGCCTGATCGCATTTACGCTATATATTTGCGCAGTGGGCGTGCGTGTTTTACCGTGTGTTCTGCACACGCATGTCATGCGTATTTGTACATGCAAGCCCCTACTGATCTGACGGCGGCGTTCATGCGCCATTCTCACGAAAGTAGAACTTGCTGCGGATTTATTGTGCAAAGAAGCACATGTGAAGGAATCCGGTGAAATCAGCGGGCTCAGTGTGCGCAATACACTGCGTTCGTGTGAATAAGCCCGTAGACTACTAGGCTGCACTGGGGAGGAGGGAGCGCTTAAAGGGGTCTCCGGGGTTAGACAAACATGGCTGTTTTCTTCCAAGCACAGCGCCACCCTTGTCTGTAGGTTGTGTCTGGTACTGCAGCACAGTTCCTATTCACTTCAATGGCACTGAACTGCAGTACCAGACACATCCTGTGGACAAGGGCGGCGCTGTGCTTGAAAGAAAGCAGCCATGTTTGTCTAACCCCGGAGACCCCTCTAGAACTGGATCACAAATTGTCCCCCCCAAAACATCCTTTTCTTCTAACGGAGGCCATGCGGTGCCGCCGCTCTCCACCAGGGGGCACTAGACGATTCCAACTTTTCAAATGAAGAGGTGAATTCTGCAACAACATCAAAAACTGCGCCAAAATCTCCGCAAGTCGCGGGTCTTTATGTGGGTTTTGCGCTGCGGATCTGATGTGACTCCGCCCAGCCCCAGATAGCAATAGCTGACGTTATCACAAGACCCTGCGGCCGTTGGATGCCGCGGCTGGGCGGGGTCTCAGACGAAGCGGACTCTACGGCCAAATGAGGTCATGAAATGTTCCGCACAGCGCTTTATGGTTACCATGGTTACATGCGATAAAAAAGGATCGCAAATGAGTGAAATACGCTTTTTTTAATCGCACCACATGACTGGCGCAGCCTCCGCAGAAGAGAGCGCGCTGCATGTTATTTGTTCAGACGGTTCATCCGATTAAAAAATGCGCACATCTGAGAAAAACCGCCAAACACGACGCGGATCTCTCCGATTTCTCGGATTTTGGTGTAATTTTTTTTTTCGGTCTGAAAATTGGACAGAAAAGTCGCTCCTGTGACCGCGGGGAGGGGGGGGGGGGGGACACACACACTCAGGGACCCTCCGGTACCCTTACATACCGTCACCTGTAGCGCATCACACGGACCATGGCTGGCGCCCCCTATAGGTCTATGTGTGAATACGAGGAACACAAACCGCTTCTTGTCTCCGGATCGCGAGGGGCTGAGAATTAACATGCATGGAGTCTGGCGGTGGATTCCCACACGGCACCACAATGAGGCCCCCGCGGCCCCCGCTGCAGCCCCCATTCATGGCTGCAGCAGACAATGCGACCAACAACAGCAGACCCTTAATGGGGGATTTCCTCATGGACTAGAATGGGAGCGGAGGGTGGGAAACAATACGGGGGGGGGGGGGGGTCTATACAGGGGAGGGGGGCGTCTGCTATAAACGGGGGTCTATACAGGGGAGGGGGGCGTCTGCTATAAACAGGGGTCTATACAGTTCAGGAGGGTGCTTGCTAGAACACGGGGGTCTGTACAGTCCAGGTGGGCACCTGCTAGAATAGAACCCCCCGTATTTTAGCAGGCGCCCTCCTGCATTGCATAGACCCCCCCTTATTCTAGCAGGCGCCCTATCGGGGGGGGGGGGGGGGGGGTTGTGTATATGAGGGAAGGTATCTGTATATATGAGGGCGGTTTGGGGATATGGAGGGAGGTGTTTGTGTAAATGGGGTGGGGTGTTTGTATATATGGAGGGGGTTGTGTATACGGGGTGGGGTGTTTGTATATATGGGGGGTTGTGTATACGGGGTGGGGTGTTTGTATATATGGGGGGTGTGTATACGGGGTGGGGTGTTTGTATATATGAGGGGTTGTGTATATGGGGTGGGGTGTTTGTATATATGGGGGGTTGTGTATATGGGGTGGGGTGTTTGTATATATGGAGGGGGGGTGTATATGGGGTGGGGTGTTTGTATATATGGGGGGGTTGTGTATACGGGGTGGGGTGTTTGTACATATGGAGGGGGGTGTATACGGGGTGGGGTGTTTGTATATATGGAGGGGGGTGTATATGGGGTGGGGTGTTTGTATATATGGGGGGTTGTGTATACGGGGTGGGATGTTTCTATATATGGGGGGTTGTGTATATGGGGTGGGGTGTTTGTATATATGGGGGGTTGTGTATACGGGGTGGGATGTTTCTATATATGGGGGGTTGTGTATATGGGGTGGGGTGTTTGTATATATGGGGGGTTGTGTATATGGGGTGGGGTGTTTGTATATATGGGGGGTTGTGTCTACGGGGTGGGGTGTTTGTACATATGGAGGGGTGGTGTATATGGGGCGGGGTGTTTGTATATATGGAGGGGTGGTGTATATGGGGTGGGGTGTTTGTATATATGGGGGGGTGTATACGGGGTGGGGTGTTTGTATATATGGGGGGATGTATATGGGGTGGGGTGTTTGTATATATGGGGGGGTTGTGTATACGGGGTGGGGTGTTTGTATATATGGAGGGGGGGTGCATATGGGGTGGGGTGTTTGTATATATGGAGGGGGGTGTATATGGGGTGGGGTGTTTGTATATATGGAGGGGGTGTATATGGGGTGGGGTGTTTGTATATATGGGGGGGTTGTGTATACGGGGTGGGGTGTTTGTATATATGGAGGGGGGGTGTATATGGGGTGGGGTGTTTGTATATATGGGGGGTTGTGTATACGGGGTGGGATGTTTCTATATATGGGGGGTTGTGTATATGGGGTGGGGTGTTTGTATATATGGAGGGGGGGTGTATATGGGGTGGGGTGTTTGTATATATGGAGGGGGGTGTATATGGGGTGGGGTGTTTGTATATATGGAGGGGGGGTGTATATGGGGCGGGGTGTTTGCATATATGGAGGGGGGTGTATATGGGGTGGGGTGTTTGTATATATGGGGGGGGGTGTATACGGGGTGGGGTGTTTGTACATATGGGGGGTTGTGTATATGGGGTGGGGTGTTTGTATATATGGAGGGGGGTGTATATGGGGTGGGGTGTTTGTATATATGGAGGGGGGTGTATATGGGGTGGGGTGTTTGTATATATGGAGGGGGGTGTATATGGGGTGGGGTGTTTGTATATATGGGGGGTTGTGTATACGGGGTGGGGTGTTTGTATATATGGATGGGGGTGTATATGGGGTGGGGTGTTTGTATATATGGGGGGTTGTGTATACGGGGTGGGATGTTTCTATATATGAGGGGTTGTGTATATGGGGTGGGGTGTTTGTATATATGGGGGGTTGTGTATATGGGGTGGGGTGTTTGTATATATGGGGGGTTGTATATATGGGGTGGGGTGTTTGTATATATTGGGGGTTGTGTATACGGGGTGGGGTGTTTGTATATATGGGGGGTGTATATGGGGTGGGGTGTTTGTATATATGGGGGGTTGTGTATATGGGGTGGGGTGTTTGTATATATGGGGGGTTGTGTATATGGGGTGGGGTGTTTGTATATATGGGGGGTTGTGTCTACGGGGTGGGGTGTTTGTATATATGGAGGGGGGGTGTATATGGGGCGGGGTGTTTGTATATATGGAGGGGTGGTGTATATGGGGTGGGGTGTTTGTATATATGGGGGGGTGTATACGGGGTGGGGTGTTTGTATATATGGGGGGGGTGTATACAGGGTGGGGTGTTTGTAAATATGAGGGGTTGTGCATATGGGGTGGGGTGTTTGTATATATGGAGGGGGGTGTATATGGGGTGGGGTGTTTGTATATATGGAGGGGGGTGTATATGGGGTGGGGTGTTTGTATATATGGAGGGGGGTGTATATGGGGTGGGGTGTTTGTATATATGGGGGGTTGTGTATACGGGGTGGGGTGTTTGTATCAATGGAGGGGGGGTGTATATGGGGTGGGGTGTTTGTATACATGGGGGGTTGTGTATACGGGGTGGGATGTTTCTATATATGGGGGGTTGTGTATATGGGGTGGGGTGTATATGGGGTGGGGTGTTTGTATATATGGAGGGGGGTGTTTGCATATATGGAGGGGGGGTGTATATGGGGTGGGGTGTTTGTATATATGGGGGGGGGTGTATACGGGGTGGGGTGTTTGTATATATGGGGGGTGTGTATACGGGGTGGGGTGTTTGTATATATGAGGGGTTGTGTATATGGGGTGGGGTGTTTGTATATATGGGGGCTTGTGTATATGGGGTGGGGTGTTTGTATATATGGGGGGTTGTGTATACGGGGTGGGGTGTTTTTATATATGGAGGGGGGGTGTATATGGGGTGGGGTGTTTGTATATATGGGGGGTTGTGTATACGGGGTGGGATGTTTCTATATATGGGGGGTTGTGTATATATATGGAGGGGGGGTGTATATGGGGTGGGGTGTTTGTATATATGGAGGGGGTGTATATGGGGAGGGGTGTTTGCATATATGGAGGGGGGTGTATATGGGGTGGGGTGTTTGTATATATGGAGGGGGGGGTGTATATGGGGCGGGGTGTTTGTATATATGGAGGGGGGTGTATATGGGGTGGGTGTTTGTATATATGGAGGGGGTGTATATGGGGCGGGGTGTTTGCATATATGGAGGGGGGGTGTATATGGGGTGGGGTGTTTGCATATATGGAGGGGGGTGTATATGGGGTGGGGTGTTTGTGTATATGGGGTGGGGTGTTTGTATATATGGAGGGGGGGTGTATATGGGGTGGGGTGTTTGTATATATGGAGGGGGGGTGTATATGGGGTGGGGTGTTTGTATATATGGGGGGTTGTGTCTACGGGGTGGGGTGTTTGTACATATGGAGGGGGGGGTGTATATGGGGCGGGGTGTTTATATATATATGGAGGGGGGGTGTATATGGGGTGGGGTGTTTGTATATATGGGGGGTTGTGTATACGGGGTGGGATGTTTCTATATATGGGGGGTTGTGTATATGGGGTGGGGTGTTTGCATATATGGAGGGGGGGTGTATATGGGGTGGGGTGTTTGTATATATGGAGGGGGGTGTATATGGGGTGGGGTGTTTGTATATATGGAGGGGGGTGTATATGGGGTGGGGTGTTTGTATATATGGAGGGGGGTGTATATGGGGTGGGGTGTTTGTACATATGGAGGGGGGGTGTATATGGGGCGGGGTGTTTGCATATATGGAGGGGGGGTGTATATGGGGTGGGGTGTTTGCATATATGGAGGGGGGTGTATATGGGGTGGGGTGTTTGTATATATGGAGGGGGGTGTATATGGGGTGGGGTGTTTGTATATATGGAGGGGGGGTGTATATGGGGTGGGGTGTTTGTATATATGGAGGGGGGGTGTATATGGGGCGGGGTGTTTGTATATATGGAGGGGGTGTATATGGGGTGCTGTGTTTGTATATATGGGGGGTTGTGTATACGGGGTGGGATGTTTCTATATATGGGGGGTTGTGTATATGGGGTGGGGTGTTTGCATATATGGAGGGGGGGGTGTATATGGGGTGGGGTGTTTGCATATATGGAGGGGGGTGTATATGGGGTGGGGTGTTTGTATATATGGGGGGTTGTGTATATGGGGTGGGGTGTTTGTATATATGGAGGGGGGTGTATATGGGGTGGGGTGTTTGTATATATGGAGGGGGGTGTATATGGGGTGGGGTGTTTGTATATATGGAGGGGGGGTGTATATGGGGTGGGGTGTTTGTATATATGGAGGGGGGTGTATATGGGGTGGGGTGTTTGTATATATGGAGGGGGGTGTATATGGGGTGGGGTGTTTGTATATATGGGGTGGGGTGTTTGTATATATGGAGGGGGGGTGTATATGGGGTGGGGTGTTTGTATATATGGAGGGGGGGTGTATATGGGGTGGGGTGTTTGTATATATGGAGGGGGGTGTATATGGGGTGGGGTGTTTGTATATATGGGGTGGGGTGTTTGTATATATGGAGGGGGGGTGTATATGGGGTGGGGTGTTTGTATATATGGAGGGGGGGTGTATATGGGGTGGGGTGTTTGTATATATGGAGGGGGAGTGTATATGGGGTGGGGTGTTCGCTCTCGGTACAGCGGACTTCATTCAAGTCATTGGAATCTGAGGTTCAATTCTTTCCCCATGTAGTTTCCCACCTGGGTTACCGCTGGGGGCGCTCTTACACTAAGGTTTATGGGAAGTCTTGGCCGTTCGCAGTGGTGAGAGGCGGTACTGCAGCTGCTAAATGTCCATTTCCATAAGATATAAAGGTTTTAGGAAGCAGACCTGGAAGTTTCTTTCCCCTCAGTGAAGGGATGCCATGTGATGACTGCTCTGCCGGCCGCCCCCCCCCCCCCCCTGACCCCTGACCCCTCACCCCCCCCCCCCCCCTCACATGGTTGTTTCTCTCCTCTTCTGGATAGTTTTCCTTTCACTTTTCCAGCAGTTCCCGTTCCAGCGGGTCCTTGGGGTCTGCCTGCAGCCTCTGGCGCCCGTTTACTCCCTTTGATCAGAGTCATGTAGATTTGAGGTATAGATTGATGAGGCTCTTCCTACTGCAGACAGTCTGGGGGGCCTCAGGCCCCCCTGCATCAGGATGGTACAAGTATAATATTCAAATAATATTATAATAATATTCAAATAGCATTTCCCAACTCCGGGAAGGCCTGGCACCGCTGTGGGGTCCTGAGCCGGGCCTCATGAGATGCTATCAGCCCATTGATCAACTGGTGAATATTCAGTGCCGCCAATGGCGTGGAGGGCAGCTGGCACCACTGCGGGCAACTTCACACACCGCAGAATCCGGCTGCAGAATCCCAACTGAGATTCGGCAACAATGTGCCGCAGAGCACAACGATGTGAATGCGCTTTTACCGCAGCGGCATCCGGTCCTGTCGCAGGTTATTGCACTGCGCCTCATTCACTGCAGTGCAGGGAGAGAAGTGCGCTGCGAGGCTCCGCACCGGAATCTGCAACCAAGTCCTCTGCGGACAAGACTGTACTCTGCAATCCAGTGCCTGATAGTGGGCGGTCTAGAGCGCCCCCCGGTGGTCAGGCTCCTGCAGCAGACCTTGTTCAGCTGCGGCTTGTTGACCGCAGATGTGCACAAGACAACAAACAGAAGCCGCTGCAGGAACACGCAAGAAGCACAAGGCGCTCTGTGAAACAAAACGTTATTTTCGTGGGCGATTTCTTTGCGGTCGTTTTTCTGCGCCTCGCAGTACAGAGAAGGAATCGCCCGCGGAAACAGACAAAACGCATCCGTCCGCTTCGGGAGATGGAATAAGCATCACGTCTTACTTGTCTGAGATCGCAGGCAGCGCGCCCATTATCTGCTGCGGGAGTTAATAATGGCGGTCAGACGTATTCGCGCGTTTCCTCCGAGCGCACGGCGAGTTTTTAATTTTCCTATTGAAAAAACATGTAATTTTAGCGCGAGTGAAAATCGCACGTTCGGCAATGGGATACGTTTTTCTTGCGAAACGCATCGAGCTCCTGGTGACAATAGCGAGACTACAAGCGTGAGACCAGTGGGAGTCCAGCCCTACAGGAACACTCTATTGCTCCCTGTTATCAGCCGCTGCCGGCGGTGTAAGGTCCACAGGTGTGACGCCATCAGCCCTCCCCCGGGGCAGTGGCCCTTTAACTCCTCGCCGGCAGATGTGCGGGGGGCTGCCCTGCAGCTGTCGGGGGTCTCGTTTCGCTCCCCTCCTCCTCAGCTCCTTTATCCTCCGCAGACAAGAGCGGCTCTCAGTGAGCCAAGTGAGTCAGAGCCGCCGGCCGGGGAGATGGGAGGCTGCTTCTCACGGCGCAGAGCCCGGGGTGAGTACGGGGGTCAGGGCTGGGGGGCAGCTCTGGGGGTCAGCTCTGGGGGTCAGCTCTGGGGGTCAGCTCTGGGGGTCAGGGCTGCGGGGGACTCCTTTCTTAGGGGGGCTTTTAACCCTATAAACTTTTATAGCGCCTGGATGTCCGCCCGAGCCCCCCATAGTAGTCTATCGCTCCGTTAAAGCAAACGGGAGGTGGGAGAACCCCCTTAAGGGGTTAATCGGCAAAGGGGGAACTACTGAAGGGGGCGTGCGGGACCCCCGCGGTGCGAAGGGCGGGCCGCATCCTGACTCCGTTATATTATAGCGCCTACATATCCCACAGCGCGGGGGGCTCCGGGACACTAGTGGGGGACCCCCAGCCCCATCACTGCCGCTGCACAAGCCCCGCCCCCACCTTTGGGTTAAGTTGTGCAACATTGTAGCAACTGCCTTCAGCATGGCCTTATAAGTGCAAACACCACTGATACAGTGTATAGTACATACCCGACCCGTGTAATACAGTATATAGTATATACCTGACCCCGTGTAATACACCACTGATACAGTATATACCCGACCCGTGTAATACACCACTGATACAGTATATAGTATATACATGACCCCGTGTAATACACCACTGATACAGTATATAGTATATACATGACCCCGTGTAATACACCACTGATACAGTATATAGTACATACCTGACCCGTGTAATACACCACTGATACAGTATATACCCGACCCGTGTAATACACCACTGATACAGTATATAGTATATACATGACCCCGTGTAATACACCACTGATACAGTATATACCTGACCCGTGTAATACACCACTGATACAGTATATAGTACATACCTGACCCCGTGTAATACACCACTGATACAGTGTATAGTATATACCTGACCCCGTGTAATACATTACTGATACAGTATATAGTATATACCTGACTCCGTGTAGTATACCACTGATACAATATATACTATATACCTGACTCCGTGTAATACACCACTGATACAGTATATAGTATATACCTGACCCCGTGTAATACACCACTGATACAGTATATACCCGACCCGTGTAATACACCACTGATACAGTATATAGTATATACATGACCCCGTGTAATACACCACTGATACAGTATATAGTATATACATGACCCCGTGTAATACACCACTGATACAGTATATACCTGACCCGTGTAATACACCACTGATACAGTATATAGTACATACCTGACCCCGTGTAATACACCACTGATACAGTGTATAGTATATACCTGACCCCGTGTAATACATTACTGATACAGTATATAGTATATACCTGACTCCGTGTAGTATACCACTGATACAATATATACTATATACCTGACTCCGTGTAATACACCACTGATACAGTATATACCTGACCCCGTGTAATACACCACTGATACAGTATATACCCGACCCGTGTAATACACCACTGATACAGTATATAGTATATACATGACCCCGTGTAATACACCACTGATACAGTATATACCTGACCCGTGTAATACACCACTGATAGTGTATAGTACATACCTGACCCGTGTAATACACCACTGATACAGTATATAGTATATACCTGACCCCGTGTAATACACCACTGATACAGTATATAGTATATACCTGACCCCGTGTAATACACCGCTGATACAGTATAAAGTATATACCCGACCCCGTGTAATACACCACTGATACAATATATACCCGACCCGTGTAATACACCACTGATACAGTATATAGTACATACCTGACCCGTGTAATACACCACTGATACAGTATATAGTATATACCTGACCCCGTGTAATACATTACTGATACAGTATATAGTATATACCTGACTCCGTGTAATACACCACTGATACAGTATATAGTACATACCTGACACCGTGTAATACACCACTGATACAGTATATAGTACATACCTGACACCGTGTAATACACCACTGATACAGTATATAGTATATACCTGACTCCGTGTAATACACCACTGATACAGTATATAGTATATACCTGACCCCGTGTAATACACCACTGATACAGTATATACCCGACCCGTGTAATACACCACTGATACAGTATATAGTATATACATGACCCCGTGTAATACACCACTGATAAAGTATATACCTGACCCGTGTAATACACCACTGATAAAGTATATACCTGACCCGTGTAATACACCACTGATACAGTATATAGTATATACCTGACCCGTGTAATACACCACTGATACAGTATATACCTGACCCGTGTAATACACCACTGATAGTGTATAGTACATACCTGACCCGTGTAATACACCACTGATGCAGTATATAGTATATACCTGACCCCGTGTAATACACCACTGATACAGTATATAGTACATACCTGACCCGTGTAATACATCGCTGATACAGTATAAAGTATATACCCGACCCCGTGTAATACACCACTGATACAGTATATAGTATATACCTGACCCCGTGTAATACACCACTGATAGTGTATAGTATATACCTGACCCCGTGTAATACATTACTGATACAGTATATAGTATATACCTGACACCGTGTAATACACCACTGATACAGTATATAGTAATTACCTGACTCCGTGTAATACACCACTGATACAGTATATAGTATATACCTGACCCGTGCAATACACCACTGATACAGTATACAGTATATACCTGACACCGTGTAAGAGACCACTGATACAGTGTATAGTATATACCTGACCCGTGTAATACACCACTGATACAGAATATAGTACATACCTGACCCGTGTAATACACCACTGATACAGTATATAGTATATACCTGACCTGTGTAATACACCACTGATACAGTATATACCTTACCCTGTGTAGTACACAACTGATACGGTATATAATATATACCTGACCCCTTGTAATACACCACTGATACGGTATATAGTACATACCTGACCCGTGTAACACACCACTGATACAGTGTATAGTATATACCTGACCCGTGTAATACACCACTGATACAGTATATACCTGACCCCGTGTAGTATACCACTGATACAATATATACTATATACCAGACTCCGTGTAGTACACCACTGATACAGTATATAGTATATACCTGACCCCGTGTAATACACCAATGATACAGTATTTGGTATATACCTTACCCGTGTAATACAGAACTGCTATGTGGTATGAATGCAGATGTCACATCCATGGAGTCATGTGACATAATCATGTGACTGCTGCCCCGTCCACCCACCTCCGTGTTTTGCTCTGCTAAGCCATGGGCAAGCCTCTGCAAGAATATAAAAGTGTAGAGTCACCGAGGATTCCCTATGAGCCAAAAATGTGGAATTATCTTTCAGTACCAAAAGCCCCCCCCCCCCCCCTCTATTTGATGGGATTGTTACATAATGTCACAGCTGATGTTTACATAGGAAGTTCAGGAATATATCTTCTATTATCTTACTTATCCTGTATTATACCCCAGAGCTGCACTCACTATTCTTCTGGTGGAGTCACCGTGTACATACATTACTTATCCTGTACTGATCCTGAGTTACATCCTGTATTATACTCCAGAGCTGCACTCACTATTCTGCTGGATGGAGTCACTGTGTACATACATTACTTATCCTGTACTGCTTCTGAGTTACATCCTGTAATATACCCCAGAGCTGCACTCACTATTCTGCTGGGGGAGTCACTGTGTACACACATTACTTATCCTGTACTGCTCCTGAATTACATCCTGTATTATACTCCAGAGCTGCACTCACTATTCTGCTGGTGGAGTCACTGTGTACATACATTACTTATCCTATACTGATCCTGAGTTACATGCTGTATTATACTCCAGAGCTGCACTCACTATTCTGCTGGTGGAGTCACTGTGTACATACATTACTTATCCTGTACTGATCCTGAGTTACATCCTGTATTATACTCCAGAGCTGCACTCACTATTCTGCCGGTGGAGTCACTGTGTACATACATTACTTATCCTGTATGGCTCCGGAGTTACATCATGTATTATACTCCAGAGCTGCACTCCCTATTCTGCTGCTGGAGTCACTGTGTACATACATTACTTATCCTGTACTGCTGCTGAGTTACATCCTGTATTATACTCCAGAGCTGCACTCACTATTCTGCCGGTGGAGTCACTGTGTACATACATTACTTATCCTGTATGGCTCCGGAGTTACATCATGTATTATACTCCAGAGCTGCACTCCCTATTCTGCTGCTGGAGTCACTGTGTACATACATTACTTATCCTGTACTGCTGCTGAGTTACATCCTGTATTATACTCCGGAGCTGCACTCACTATTCTGCTGGTGGAGTCACTGTGTGCATACATTACTTATCCTATACTGATCCTGAGTTACATCCTGTATTATACTCCAGAGCTGCACTCACTATTCTGCTGGTGGAGTCAATGTGTACATACATTACTTATCCTGTACTGATCCTGAGTTACATCCTGTATTATACTCCGGAGCTGTACTCACTATTCTGCTGGTGGAGTCACTGTGTACATACATTACTTATCCTGTACTGATCCTGAGTTACATCCTGTATTATACTGCAGAGCTGCACTCACTGTTCTGCTGCTGGTGGAGTCACTATGTACATACATTAGTTATCCTGTACTGATCCTGAGTTACATCCTGGATTATACCCCAGAGCTGCACTCACTATTCTGCTGGTGGAGTCACTGTGTACATACATTACTTATCCTGTACTGACCTGAAGTTACATCCTGTATTATACACCAGAGCTGCACTCACTATTCTGCTGGTGGAGTCACTGTATACATACATTACTTATCCTGTACTGATCCTGAGTTACATCCTGTATTATACTGCAGAGCTGCACTCACTGTTCTGCTGTTGGAGTCACTGTGTACATATATTACTTATCCTGTACTGCTCCTGAGTTACATCCTGTATTATACTCCAGAGCTGCACTCACTATTCTGCTGGTGGAGTCACTGTGTACATACATTACTTATGCTGTATTATCCTCCAGAGCTGTGCTCCCTACTCTTTGCGGTCTCCCACACAGATCCGATAGTAGTGCAGCATGTTTGGCTGTTTTCTCTGGTAAGTACGACAGAAACCCGCAGAGCCCAGTTATAGTCAGTGGGGTCTGTTGGGCGCTGTGTGTTTCTGTCGTGCGCCGGATACTGAGGTATCTCTGGAGTCTGCAGAACTGTGAATGCAGCACTGGAGTATTTGTGTTTCATACCCTCGTCCCAGTGGATTATTACTATGCAGCAATGAAGGGGTTACGTCTTTCCTTAACTTCTTCAGGAAGCCATATTGGGGGGGGGGGGGGGGGGCAGTTCTCCTTCTGAAGCTCCTGGAGTTTCGCTCTGACTCACTTGAAGTGACCCCGCCGGCCGCGATGAAGCATCTAGTATAAATATTTATTCCGCCCCACGGAGATAACGCAGCTGCGCTCGCAGATCAGGCTTGTGGCTTTCCAGGACTGCATGCTGGGACTTGTGGTTCTCCACCAGCCATATGGCCGCCACAGCCTGTCAGGGTGGTTCTACGGCCTCCAACCGTTCGCTCTCTCTGCTGCGTACTACAACTCCCAGCATGCTCTTGGCTACTTGTTAGTTTCCCCTTGTCTTATGCCGGTGACGCGCCGCCGTTCTTCTGCCATGGTCGGCGTCTCTGATACGGAGGTGTATTTGCGGCGGCGGACCTCCTGACCCAGCGCAGACCATCGTAGGTTCCTATGCTGCTGGCAGCTTCCGGAGACCCGCCATATTCCAGACGTAAAAACACGTCCGACCGAAATAGGTGAAGGGAGCGCCATGATATAAAGGGGCGTCACAGGGTGAGCCGACGGAGCGGCGCCCTGCGGACGAAGGGGCCCGTCATTGTTCTGCTCTTATGGGGAGACCCCTCTGTATATGATAATTGGGGCGACCGGGGACCCCTCGTAGGTCGCCACTAGTAAGCGCAAGTAAAGAGCAGCAGGGGCGGCCGGGCAGCAGCCCCACAAACCGTTGACTCACTCGCTCTTTAATTTAGTCCATATGCGACTCTATAGGAAGGGGGGGCAGTATTGGATGAGACTCCATGGAGGGGGGCAGTATTGGATGAGACTCCATGGGGGGGCAGTATTGGATGAGACTCTATAGGGGGGCAGTATTGGATGAGACTCCATGGGGGGGGGCAGTATTGGATGAGACTCCATGGGGGGGGCAGTATTGGATGAGACTCCATGGGGGGGGCAGTATTGGATGAGACTCCATGGGGGGGCAGTATTGGATGAGACTCCATGGGGGGGGCAGTATTGGATGAGACTCCGTGGAGGGGGGGCAGTATTGGATGAGACTCCGTGGAGGGGGGGCAGTATTGGATGAGACCCCATGGGGGGGGGCAGTATTGGATGAGACCCCATGGGGGGGGCAGTATTGGATGAGACTCCATGGGGGGGCAGTATTGGATGAGACTCCATGGAGGGGGGGCAGTATTGGATGAGACTCCATGGGGGGGCAGTATTGGATGAGACTCCGTGGGGGGGGGGCAGTATTAGATGAGACTCCATGGAGGGGGGGCAGTATTGGATGAGACTCCATGGGGGGGGCAGTATTGGATGAGACTCCATGGAGGGGGGGCAGTATTGGATGAGACTCCATGGGGGGGGGGCAGTATTGGATGAGACTCCATGAAGGGGGGGGACATTGAATGATCGTTCGTCCCCCACAGAGTCTGAATCAGCCGTTGTGAAGATCGGGTGGACGGGCGCTGATCTCACTGATCTCACTGATTTGGTGCCACTTATCGTGACCATATGTATGAATGTGCCAGCGCGCAGCGGTCGTCACCCGGAGGGCTCATTCACGCAGGCCTATTCCGTATTGGGCGTGAAATGCGCAGCGTTATGAAGGACCAGAACCGCGCACATTCTCTGCTAATGGCGCTTTTTGTGCGAGTGTTAATTATGCTTTTCAGACGACCCCGTTGGTTTCACGTGTATTCACGCCGTCCCCGGGGCTTTATTGGGCCATTTCAGTCCAATACGGACCAACATCGGACCGCTGCCGTTTTATTTTTTTTCATGAGCGTAAAAAATGTCTAAATACTCAAATGCCAATCAGTGGGGCCTCAGCTCTCCGTATTAGGCGCACGTAACGCAAACGCAAATCCGCCCGTGTGAGTGAGGCCTCGGGGCGGAGCAGAACGCATCACGTCAAAACACGGGCCGGTGGAAGCTTGTGTCTTCAGCGCGGAACGCATCAGATACACGTCCGGGCCTGGCGAATCGCAGAATCTGACACGGAAAACAAACAGAGTGCGCATCTTATATACTCGGCGCCCTTCAGGACCGGCTGCCATTACAAGTCAGTGGGACGCGGGTTATTAGCGTACTTTGGCGCAGAATACATCCCAAAATCCGCCTTGTGAATATCCCCTTATAGTCTGTATGCGGACGCTACGACCCCCCAATGTGGGCGAACGGCTTTAGAGTCGGCGGCTCCGTCCAGCTGCCCCCTCACAGTGATAGACCAGAAGCTGTCGGCGCAGTGCGTTGTGATGCGGACGGACCGGTCGGTTATTTCACTGCTGACCGAGGCTTTTATCTTATTAAGCTCTTGTCTGTTTGTGGAAACCTTCCCAGAATTCCACGCTGCTCCCGCCCTGTAGCCCCGCCCCTATGGAGCCTTCCAGCTTCATGAATAGAATCCCAGAATGACAGTGAAGACTGACACAACTACAGGTAAAAAGTACGAAGGTTTGATCCAGCACCAATGTTTTTTTAATAAAAAAAGCACTTCTTTATTGGGTAGATATTTCCCATGCGCGCGCGGATTAAAGGAGCAGCTGAGGCGCTTCGGCTGTTATACAGCCTTAATCAGAGCATGGCTTCAGAGCAGAAATCAAGGTCTTAAATAGTATAGAAGGATATGCCATGTTACAACCGTCCACCCACCCGGGACCACCAACCATGGGTGCTGACATTAGCCTGGAGACTAAACCACTGGATGGGTATCAGCTGGTGACCCCGTATCACAGATGTGAGGGTGCTTACCCCCCTATAGAGCACATACTGATCGGGACACATATCACAGATGTCAGGACGCTCACCCCCCTATAGAGCACATACTGATCGGGACACATATCACAGATGTGAGGGTGCTTACCCCCCTATAGAGCACATACTGATCGGGGCACATATCACAGATGTGAGGGAGCTTACCCCCCTATAGAGCACATACTGATCGGGACACATATCACAGATGTAAGGGCGCTCACCCCCCTATAGAGCACATACTGATCGGGACACATATCACAGATGTGAGGGAGCTTACCCCCCTATAGAGCACATACTGATCGGGACACATATCACAGATGTGAGGGTGCTTACCCCCCTATAGAGCACATACTGATCGGGGCACATATCACAGATGTGAGGGAGCTTACCCCCCTATAGAGCACATACTGATCGGGACACATATCACAGATGTCAGGACGCTCACCCCCCTATAGAGCACATACTGATCGGGACACATATCACAGATGTGAGGGTGCTTACCCCCCTATAGAGCACATACTGATCGGGGCACATATCACAGATGTGAGGGAGCTTACCCCCCTATAGAGCACATACTGATCGGGACACATATCACAGATGTGAGGGCGCTCACCCCCCTATAGAGCACATACTGATCGGGGCACATATCACAGATGTGAGGGAGCTTACCCCCCTATAGAGCACATACTGATCGGGACACATATCACAGATGTGAGGGCGCTCACCCCCTATAGAGCACATACTGATCAGGACACATATCACAGATGTGAGGGAGCTCACCCCCCTATAGAGCACATACTGATCGGGGCACATATCACAGATGTGAGGGAGCTTACCCCCCTATAGAGCACATACTGATCGGGACACATATCACAGATGTGAGGGCGCTCACCCCCCTATAGAGCACATACTGATCGGGACACATATCACAGATGTGAGGGTGCTTACCCCCCTATAGAGCACATACTGATCGGGGCACATATCACAGATGTGAGGGAGCTTACCCCCCTATAGAGCACATACTGATCGGGACACATATCACAGATGTAAGGGCGCTCACCCCCCTATAGAGCACATACTGATCGGGGCACATATCACAGATGTGAGGGAGCTCACCCCCCTATAGAGCACATACTGATCGGGGCACATATCGCAGATGTGAGGGAGCTCACCCCCTATAGAGCACATACTGATCAGGACACATATCACAGATGTGAGGGAGCTCACCCCCCTATAGAGCACATACTGATCGGGGCACATATCACAGATGTGAGGGAGCTTACCCCCCTATAGAGCACATACTGATCGGGACACATATCACAGATGTGAGGGCGCTCACCCCCCTATAGAGCACATACTGATCGGGACACATATCACAGATGTGAGGGCGCTCACCCCCCTATAGAGCACATACTGATCGGGACACATATCACAGATGTGAGGGCGCTCACCCCCCTATAGAGCACATACTGATCGGGACACATATCACAGATGTGAGGGCGCTCACCCCCCAATAGAGCACATACTGATCGGGACACATATCACAGATGTGAGGGAGCTTACCCCCCTATAGAGCACATACTGATCGGGACACATATCACAGATGTGAGGGAGCTTACCCCCCTATAGAGCACATACTGATTGGGACACATATCACAGATGTGAGGGCGCTCACCCCCCTATAGAGCACATACTGATCGGGGCACATATCACAGATGTGAGGGAGCTCACCCCCCTATAGAGCACATACTGATCGGGACACATATCACAGATGTGAGGGCGCTCACCCCCCTATAGAGCACATACTGATCGGGACACATATCACAGATGTGAGGGAGCTCACCCCCCTATAGAGCACATACTGATCGGGGCACATATCACAGATGTGAGGGAGCTCACCCCCCTATAGAGCACATACTGATCAGGACACATATCACAGATGTGAGGGAGGTTACCCCCCTATAGAGCACATACTGATCGGGACACATATCACAGATGTGAGGGTGCTTACCCCCCATAGAGCACATACTGATCAGGACACATGTCACAGATGTGAGGGCGCTCACCCCCCCTATAGAGCACATACTGATCGGGGCACATATTGCAGATGTGAGGGCGCTCACCCCCCTATAGAGCACATACTGATCGGGGCACATATCACAGATGTGAGGGAGCTTACCCCCCTACAGAGCACATACTGATCGGGACACATGTCACAGATGTGAGGGAGCTTACCCCCCTATAGAGCACATACTGATCGGGGCACATATCACAGATGTCAGGGTGCTTACCCCCCTATAGAGCACATACTGATCGGGACACATATCACAGATGTGAGGGCGCTCACCCCCCTATAGAGCACATACTGATCGGGCACATAGAGATGGCAGTCTCCGCAGACTATGGGGTACACAGCGTATTGGTGTTATGGCTGATAAAGGATCGTATTCCGTAACTTGTGGGATTGTTGTTCGTACCACTTAATGGCACCAATCACATCTGCCGCCCAACATGGTGAATGAATGATATGCCGCTCAGGGTCTGTGGAGAGCTGGGTGCCGAGCGCAGGGGGCCCGGCTCTGGGATCTGCGCTCCCAGTCCAGACATTAGCCACGTGATTTGGCGCAGGGTCAGGGCTGCTTGGAAGGAGCTGGTGACACATGATAAGTCCTGGGAGTGTGAGATAAACTGGCCGTGACACAGCGGTGGGGGGAGGGGGATGCGTAATATTACACGGGATGTTATAAGGTTGTGCAATATAGGGATGATGGAGGGGGAGGGGGTGACCACTGGGGGTCCTAATCGCTGGAAGCTGCACTATTTGTCAACTTTTGGGTAGTGACCTCCCAGGGGGATTCCCGGGGGAGGGGTCCCAAGCGGTCGGACCCCCAACTATCTGCAGGCTATCCCCTGTGCTGTGACTGGGGGGGACTCTTAAGTCTGCGCAAAATTACTATAAGCTCCACCCATTAATGTACAACACGTCTCCAAGCGAGGGCCGGCTCACGGGGGCGGATTGGATTGCGGATTCCATGATCGCCGTCCGCGAGGGGGATCCACAGTAAAACGCGGCATTGAAAAGCAATCATTTTCGTTTCCACTCGCAAACACAAATTGCGTATTCTGCGAGCGGAAGAAAAATCGCAGCGTGCTTTATATTGAGGCTGAATCCGCACGGACGGCCTCCATTCATGTCAATAGATGCGTCCGATCTGCAGTCTGTAACATTAATGCTGCGTATGGACTGCGGGTACCCGGGGCATCACTAAGCAACGGCGCGGCAAAAACAAACCCGCACTGCGCAATACAGTAATCGCAGGTACGCAGGGTGGCCGGCCGGGCTCATACCTGGGATCGGCTGCAGCCCTCCTCCATGCGGAATCTGATCTGTTCACGTGAGCCCCGCCTAAGGCATTTGAATCACAAGGAGTGCAGATGACCCCCAACTAATATAGACCGACACCCTGTATGCAGGCTGGACCCCTAATCAATACAGACCCCAGACCTGGGCCAGTCCTTTAAAATCAATACAGACCCCGGACCAGACTCCCTAATCAATACAGACCCCAGACCTGATACAGACCCAGACCAGACCCCCTAATCAATATAGACCCCAGACCTGATATAGACCAACACCCTGTATGCAGACCCCCAACCTAATACAGACCCAGACCAGACCCCCTAATCAATACAGACCCCAGACCTGATACAGACCAACACCCTGTATGCAGACCCCCAACCTAATACAGACCCAGACCAGACCCCCTAATCAATATAGACCCCAGACCTGATACAGACCGACACCCTGTATGCAGACCCCCAACCAGATACAGGCTGGACCCCTAATCAATACAGACCCCAGACCTGGGCCAGTCCTTTAAATCAATACAGACCCCGGACCAGACCCCCTAATCAATATAGACCCCAGACCTGATACAGACCGACACCCTGTATGCAGACCCCCAACCAGATACAGGCTGGACCCCTAATCAATACAGACCCCAGACCTGATACAGACCCAGACCAGACCCCCTAATCAATATAGACCCCAGACCTGATACAGACCAACACCCTGTATGCAGACCCCCAACCTAATACAGACCCAGACCAGACCCCCTAATCAATACAGACCCCAGACCTGATACAGACCAACACCCTGTATGCAGACCCCCAACCAGATACAGGCTGGACCCCTAATCAATACAGACCCCAGACCTGATACAGACCCAGACCAGACCCCCTAATCAATATAGACCCCAGACCTGATACAGACCAACACCCTGTATGCAGACCCCCAACCTAATACAGACCCAGACCAGACCCCCTAATCAATACAGACCCCAGACCTGATACAGACCAACACCCTGTATGCAGACCCCAGACCTAATACAGACCCAGACCAGACCCCCTAATCAATACAGACCCCAGACCTGATACAGACCAACACCCTGTATGCAGACCCCAGACCTAATACAGACCCAGACCAGACCCCCTAATCAATACAGACCCCCAACCTAATACAGACCCAGACCAGACCCCCTAATCAATACAGACCCCAGACCTGATACAGACCCAGACCAGACCCCCTAATCAATACAGTCCCCGGACCCTTAAACTAATATAGACCCCAGCCTGATACAGACCGACGCGCTATCTACCGGCCCCAGGCTCCTTCACACCGGCCAGTAAATCGTTCGATCTTCTTGCGATGCGAGTGAAACGCGCGATTATGAAAGCAAATCATTCCAACGCCCTCCGTCCCGTCTGGGATGTCTGCAGTCCTGCGATGCCGCGTGAAAAACACATTTGCAGCGGGTCTTTTTTTTTTTGCGATATTACCCATTGCTTTCAAAAGGGGCCGGCCCATTAACATGGCAGAACATCACGAT
Organism: Eleutherodactylus coqui; assembly: GCA_035609135.1. Classification (NCBI taxonomy): domain Eukaryota; kingdom Metazoa; phylum Chordata; class Amphibia; order Anura; family Eleutherodactylidae; genus Eleutherodactylus; species Eleutherodactylus coqui. Next base: position 1,771,927 of record CM069414.1, on the reverse strand, counting down.
CCCCTGCTGTGGCTGTGCTAGATACGGCGGGGGATCCCTCCAGCCCTGGGGGGTATCCCTTCGGCCCTGGGGGGTGTCCCTTCGGCCCTGGGGGGGGTATCCCTTCGGCCCTGGGGGGGTATCCCTTCGGCCCTGGGGGGAGCCCTTCAGCTGCAGCAGGGGTGAAGGGATACCCCATGAGGATGAAGGGATTCCCCACCGTGATGCGAGGCTATGTTCACATAACAGCATCTTGCATCCAGGGGTTTCACATGGATTATGAGGGCGCTATCATACCACCCTCGCCAGTGTGAAGGAGCGGTCATAGGAAAGCCCCTGGATGCAAGGCCTTTTCATGTGAATACAGTCTCACATCACTACGGGGAATCCCTTCATGCCCGGGGCATGATGGGGTTCCCCCCTGCTTGGTCATGAAGGGGTTCCCTCCCTGCTGGGGCATGAGGGGTTTCCCCCGCTGCAGCTGTCACAGTTGCGGCAGAGGATCGCTGAGTCCTCCGATTGAAATCAATGGATGACATCGCAGGAATGTAGGACCTGCTGTGATTTGTTTCCCGCGGCGCGGCGCCGCGCAGGAGGATGTCGCTCATGTGTGACCCCCGTTCAAATGAGTGGAGTTCATATTTGTGCATCTTGCAAACCACAAATCTTGTGTTATTAACCCTAAACCGCGTGAAGCCGGCCCAATTAATCCAGACCCCCTACCCCTAAACAAGTGCGGCCCTCCTCAGACCCCAGCCATCTCCGTGTGATCCTCTAATGGAGACCCCAATCACCATCTACATCTCCGCAGGCGAGAATAGCGCCATTTCTGTATGCGCACGTTTATGGCGATTTAAATCCAGAGCGGACAGGATGCCGAGGGAAAAACCGGAGCCGTTAGAGAGCCGCCGCTGCGGGCGCGACGTCACCGGTCCGGCATGTAGTGATGGGAGAAAACCGCCGCCAGACGCCTGACAGCAGCGCCAGATCTGCCCGAGGACAGAAGGGTCGGGCGTACGGAAATCCAACTGCCTGATCCTCCCCCCCAGACGTATAATCCCGGCGCCCGCCTGCGTGGGCCCCATCACCCTCTCGTATGTCGCGCTAAAATCCTGCCACATGGAGGGCAAATGACCGCAGCGGCGGATCCAGGCCCGGGCAGGCAGAGGGTGTGCCTATTAACCCTTTTCGTCCGGACACCTGCAAACCAGTAAGGCAAGACTAAGCGCCCAACACACAGGAGCTGTCATGCATTGCGCACGTATATCTGCGTCATACAGAATGCAGAAACCCCATTAGGTTGTATCGGAGTGTCGCAGCGCGCATTTTACATCGCGGCGCGCATTTTACATCGCCGTACAGCCTAGTTTAGTCTGTAGTATGGATTGAAATGGCGCATTAAAATCATGGAGCTTGCGCAGATACGCAGTGCGTACTCATGACGCGTGATACTCTCACGGTAAATGAATGGCCGCCCCGTGTTTTTATTCGTGTGCGTAAATATAGAGCATGAAAATCCGCAGCGTATTTACCCGACCGGATGCCCTGCGCCCGTGGGAGAGAGCGATGCAGGGCCGGTCCGCACGTGGGCAGGCATACGGGGCGACCGTCGTGTAAACGGCGGCGGAGCACGCTCCTCCATTCACAGTAACAGGAGGCGCTCTATCGTTGAGCGGCTCCTTCTACGCGGCCCGACAGTCGTTTGGTTTTCACTTCAGCTAATTGTGATTTGTCGCTCAGCGCCCCGCTGGCACACGGGACAATTATTGCCTGAATAGACGGTTTCCAGCGTTAATTTTGTCGCTCCTGGCCCGCGTCTGAGGGTGCGCCGTCGACCCTGCAGCTCGCTCCGGACACCCAGCTTCATGCTCCTTGCTGGGTGAGGGTCCGCTCGACGCTGTCATGGCGGCCGCTTCGCTTTCCCAGAGTCAGACTAACTTAGACACGACCGCGTAGCGGCCACGAAGCAACTCCCAGTCCTCGAAGACACCGGCCGCCTCCACCTCAGCGTCTTCCCAGGGCGGACTGCATGATGTGGGCGAAGACGTCCATCTGAAGCCTCTCGGACTGGCGGCAGCCGGATTCCTTGCAGTACAATGTGGTGATTCATCCGGACGCCATGACTGAGGTGATTGGAATGACGGGGGCCGCCTGCAGGAAACCCTGATGTTCTCATGTGTGCGGGGGCCCCGTCCGCCACCCCAGGGGCCACTTCTAGGTCCTGCAGTGTAATAACCTCATATAGGACAACTGCTGCTTAATAACTGGATAACATTCTTATCGGAGCGCCGCGATTCCTGCGACGAGTTCATAGAGGTTATAACTTTTTACTACGTCTGCACAATAATAACATGTTTATAAGATGAACCGCCGGCCGCGGCCTGAGGCCCGGCACGCTGTTACTCCCCGGCCGTGGCCTGAGGCCCGGCACGCTGTTACTTCACGCCTGCGGCGCTGCAGTCTGAGGCCCGGCACGCTGTTACTTCACGCCTGCGGCGCTGCAGTCTGAGGCCCGGCACGCTGTTACTTCACGCCTGCGGCGCTGCAGTCTGAGGCCCGGCACGCTGTTACTTCACGCCTGCGGCGCTGCAGTCTGAGGCCCGGCACGCTGTTACTTCCCGCCTGCGGCGCTGCAGTCTGAGGCCCGGCACGCTGTTACTTCCCGCCTGCGGCGCTGCAGTCTGAGGCCCGGCACGCTGTTACTTCCCGCTGCGGCGCTGCAGTCTGAGGCCAGGCACGCTGTTACTCCCTGGCCGCGGTGCCGCAGTCTGAGGCCAGCCACGCTGTTACTCCGCGGTGCCGCAGTCTGAGGCCAGCCACGCTGTTACTCCGCGGCGCCGCAGTCTGAGGCCCGGCACGCTGTTACTCCGTGCTGCCGCAGTCTGAGGCCCGGCATGCTGTTACTCCCCGCCCACAGCGCCGCAGTCTGAGACCCGGCACGCTGTTACTCCCCGCCCGCGGCGCCGCAGTCTGAGGCCCGGCACGCTGTTACTCCCCGCCCGCGGCCTGAGGCCCGGCACGCTGTTACTCCCCGTCCGCGGTGCCGCAGTCTGAGGCCCGGCACGCTGTTACTCCCCGGCCGCGGTGCCGCAGTCTGAGGCCCGGAACGCTGTTACTCCCCGCCCGCGGCGCCGCAGTCTGAGGCCCGGCACGCTGTTGCTCCCTGCCCGTGGCGCCGCAGTCTGAGGCCCGGCACGCTGTTGCTCCCCACCCGCGGCGCCGCAGTCTAAGGCCCCGCACGCTGTTACTCCTCAGCCGCGGCGCTGCAGTCTGAGCCCGGCACGCTGTTACTCCCCGACCGCGGTGCCGCAGTCTGAGACCCGGCATGCTGTTACTCCCCGGCTGCAGTCCCAGGCACGCTGTTCCTCCCCGGCCGCAGTCTGAGGCCCGGCACGCTGTTACTCCTCGGCCACAGTCCCCGGCATGCTGTTACTTCCCGGCCGCGGCCTGAGGCCCGGCACGCTGTTACTCCTCGGCCACAGTCCCCGGCATGCTGTTACTCCCCGGCCGCGGCCTGAGGCCCGGCACGCTGTTACTCCCCGGGCGCGGTGCCGCAGTCTGAGGCCCGGCACGCTGTTACTCCCCGGCCGCGGCGCCGCAGTCTGAGGCCCGGCACGCTGTTCCTCCCCGGCCGCAGTCTGAGGCCCGGCATGCTGTTACTCCCCGGCCACAGTCCCCGGCACGCTGTTACTCCCCGCCCGTGGTGCCGCAGTCTGAGGCCCGGCACGCTGTTACTCCTCGGCCACAGTCCCCGGCACGCTGTTACTCCCCGGCCGCAGTCCCCGGCACGCTGTTACTCCCCGGCCGCAGTCTGAGGCCCGGCACGCTGTTACTCCCTGCCCGCGGCGCCGCAGTCTGAGGCCCGGCACGCTGTTACTCCTCGGCCACAGTCCCCGGCACGCTGTTACTCCCCGGCCACGGTGCTTCGTGGGCTGCTTGTTGGCGGGTAGAGTTGTGGTAGTCATTGGCACCGGTTCGCGGTCATGTGACTGCTGGGTTGGTTTTTGTTACATTCTTCATAGACAAACAAAAGAAAAATACCAATTCTGATGTTCGTTCTTAAACCCACTTTTACAGCGTTCACCGCACGATAAATGGCAGAATATGTTCTGTCCGGTCGATATGCGCCGCTTTTAATAACTTTTTTGTATTTTATCAATTTTAAAGAATTTTTGTGTGGAAACGATGGGTTGTTTTTCCTGTGACAGCCGCAGGGGGCGGGGCCTAATAGGCTGAGTTACGTGGCGGGCATGGAGGCATTTATCAGGCTTCTGGCTGCCATGTGAGCCCACTGGTATCGCCCTGTGGGGTCCGATGGGTGGCAGAAGGAGCCCCCCCCCCCCCCCCCCCGTCATCCGCTTACAGGCTGCAGTTACTGTTGATTGCATCATGTAAAGGGTTAAACTGCGGGATCGGAGGTTTCTCTATTCCTAGCGGTTAGAGCAGGAGCCCCGCTGTCAGTAGTCCCTGAGCCACCGCCATAACAAGCTGTCCAGGTGTAACGCCCCTGAGGGCAGTAGAAGGCTGTCGGGGCCACTAATATACGACCGACAATCGTTTGGTGTGAAGACGCAGGATGACTGAACTTGTTCGCTTCTCGTTGGTTTCGCGCAGGTATAACGATCGTCGTGACTCATTCACTAATCCTTCGGTTCCGTCGTTCTCATCCACGCCGCAGCGGCTGAACGATCCCATTGAAGAAAAAACAACTATTCACCTTTGTGTTTAAACTGAGCGAACGGGGAAACCGCGCCGTCCTTTGCTCAGGCGAATGATTTCTCACTAAGTGTCAAAGTACCCTAAGGGGTTAACGGGGTTGTGCAGGAGAGGAAGCGGTTACCCAATCCAGCAGTGCTGGCACTTCCACTTTCTGCTCGCCTCCTGCAAAGGAAGGACCAAACCATGTGACCTCCAAACATCATGGTCTTGTAGACTTCTTGGAGAGAACACAAGTGTTCATTTCCACCTGGTCCTCCTATTCCAGGGGTGGGGCTTCAGTAAGGGGTGGAGCTAGTTTTCTTAAAGGAGTTGTCCAGGAAGGTGGAGTCTTTACCCTGACTTGTGGTTTCACAACCTTCCTTTTGGGCCCCATGGTCTGGGCTCTGTGCCCCTCACGTCATTGGAGGGGGCTAGCTGCTCATCTTAAGAACCAAGCCTACCCTTTTACTGTCACGGCCACTGCAGAGAAGGGGCGGGGCTTAGTTAATGAAAAGAGGAGCAGAGTCGGCCCCTCCGATGATGTGACGAGCGCAGCTCGTAGCTTGTGACAGGCCTGCAAGGGAGGTTCCGCTGCCGCCGGTCCAGGTGAGGGTTCTGCCTCCATGGACAACCCCTTTAATACAAAAAAAGGGCAGTGGGTGCCTTATAGCCAGAGAACGGGGTCGGTGATGGAGGTCGGCTAAGATTTCTAATTCTGCATATCTCCAACCACACCCCAACTGTTTTGTCCTCCGAAGACCCCCAAAACTGAGTGACTTCCGCTTTGCCGCTGCTAAAGTCATATAACTGATATGCGGAGCCTAAATCACACGTGGATCTTCTTGTGCTGTGCGGATACTCCAGGGAGGGGGGGGGGGGGCAGGATGTTGGTGACTCCTCCTGAGATCCGTGTATCGCTCCGTGGCCGTCACTCACAACTCTTCTGCTTCTTTTAGGTGTTGAAGGAAACCAGTTTGAGAGAGACTTTGTGTTGGCCCATAATGTATACAGGAAGAAACACGGCGCCCCGCCACTCCAGCTCAACCGGGATCTCTGCCGCTCAGCACAGACATGGGCGGACCACCTACTGTCCATCCGGACCCTCAAACACAGCGGGTCGGACCATGGAGAGAACCTGTACTACAAATACAGCTCCTGTACCAGAGAACTCCCAGGTAATTCATAGAATCCTAGAATAGTAGAGTTGGAAGGGTCCTCCGGGGTTCGGGTCCTCCGGGGTCATTAGGTGCTCTGGGGTCATCAGGTCCTCCGGGGTCATCGGGTCCAACCCCCTGCTCACTGCAGGATCACTAAATCATCCCAGACAGATAACTGTCCGGCCTCTGAACACTTCCATTGAAGGAGAACTCCCCACCTCCCGTGGCAACCTGTTCCACTCATTGATTCCCCCTCACTGTCTAATATCTAATCTGTGTCTCCTCCCTTTCTGTTTCATCCCATTGCTTCTAGTCTTTCCTTGTACAGATGAGAATAGGGCTGATCCCTCTGCACTGTGACAGCCCTTCAGATATTTGTAGACCGCTATTAAGTCTCCTCTCAGCCTTCTCTTCTGCTAAACATTCCCAGATCCTTTACCCGTTCCTCATAGGACATGATTTGCAGACCGCTCACCATCTTGGTAACTCTTCTCTGAACTTGCTCCAGTTTGTCTATGTCTTTTATAAAGTGGGGTGCCCAGAACTGGACCCAGTATTCCAGATGAGGTCTGACTAAGGAAGAGTAGAGGGGGATAATGACCTCACGTGATCTAGACTCTATGCTTCTCTTTATACATCCCAGAATTGTGTTTGCCTTTTTGGTTGCTGCATCACATTGTTGACTCATGTTCAGTCTATGATCTATTAGCATACCCAAGTCTTTTTCACATGTGCTGCTGCTTAGCCCAATTCCTCCCATTCTGTATGTGCTTTTTTCATTTTTCTTGCCCAGATGTAGAACTTTGCATTTCTCCTTGTTAAATACCATTCTGTTAGTTGCCGACCACTGTGCAAGCTTTTCTAGATCTTTTTGAATCCTCCCTCTCTTCCCTAGTATTAGCTATCCCTCCTAGCTTTGTGTCGTCGGCACATTTGATCAGTTTCCCACAATTCCCTCCTCCAGATCATTTATAACAATGTTGACCAACACTGGGCCCAGGACAGAGCCTTGTGGTCCCCACTTGATACATTCTTCCACTTGGATGTGCAGCCATTTATGACCCCTCTTTGAGTACGATCACTCAGCCAGTTGTGAATCCACCTAACAGTTGCCTTGTCAATCCCAGATTTGGGCATTTCATCAGTAAGTATGGTATGAGATACTTTGTCAAATGCTTTACTAAAGCCAAGATATACTATATCCACCGCATTTCCTGATCAGCCCGGTCGGTGATTCTGTTATAGAAGGACATTAGATTAGTCTGGCATGACTTGTTTGTTACAAACCCATGCTGGCTCTGGTTAATTACTCCATTCTCATCCAGGTACTTGCATTCATGCTCTTAATCCTTGTTCAAACATGGTGCCCTTTCTGTTGTTCTCTCCTTGTATTCTTACCCAAACAGTTTCCACAGAACTCCCAGCTCTGACGCTTGAATCTCTGTGGAGAGGAATGTTTTCCTAACATACAACACAACACCTCCTCCCCTTTTATTAGGTCTGTTTCTTATAAATACATTGTATCCAATCATGTGTATCAGCCGACCCAGTTTCCGTGATGCTGATGACATATTTCTCGTCCTGTGTTCAGAGCTCCAGTTTTCCTTGTTTGTTTCCCAGCTTTGTGTAGAAACATGTTAGTTTGTGATCGGGGTCTCTTGTTCCTCTACTTGCCTTCTGAATTGTTTTGTTGTTGTTTCTTCTCACTTCTTATAACAAGGTTCTCAAATGTATTCATTAGGCCGCCTGCAGACGGCCGGGTCGGATTCCCTGTGAGAATTCTTGCAGCGGGTCCCGACCCGAGCCCCTGCAGGGACCAGCGCGGCACTCACCTCTCCCGCGGCTCCGTCTCTTTGATGTGCTGGCTGCCGGCCAGCGGGAGAATGCGCAGAGCGGAGCGGGTGGCCGGAAAATAGAACATGCCACGTTTTGTTTTCCGCGTGTGATTGCACGCTGACAAATCGTGACCGTCTGCCTAGGATTGCGTTTTCTAATGCAATCCTATGGCAGCTTCCACGGGCAGAAATTCTGCGAGAAATCCCGCCGCGGAATGGCCGCCCGTGTGCAGGGGGCCTTAGTTTTAGCATTTTTTATTCTTCTGGCAGCGGAGCTCTGTGGGGTTTTCTATTTTCGGAAAGAGTTGTAGTTTTTATTGGTACTAGTTTGGGGTACAGGTGACTTCTGGATAGTTTTTTTTCTATAATATTTTTTTTTGTTTTTGGGACCGCAAACAAGAGAAAAATACCAATTCTAATATTTACTTTTTAAAATGTATTTTCACTGTGTTCACCAGGCAGATAATAAACTAAATATTTTCCTTGCCTGGGTCGTAATGAGCGCGGTAGTACTGATTATGTGCTTTTTATGTTTTTTGTAAATTGATATTTTATCTATTTAAAATGGGTTTTTGTGGGGAAATTTTTATTTCAATCGACTTTTAATGAACTTTTTCCAATATTTTTTTTGTCCCTGAAGACTTGAAGATGTGATTATTCGATCTCTAGGATAGTACACTGCACTACATATGTACTGCACTCTACTAAGCCTATGATAGCAGCCTATTAGACTCTGCCGGAGGCAGGACATAATAGGCTGAGTTACATGGTAAGACATAGAGGCCTTTGTCAGGTTTCTGGCTACCATGGGAACCCACTGGTACCTTACATGCTGCAGTTGCTATTGATTGTGGCATATAAGAGGTTAAATTGCCCAGATCTGAGGTTTCTCCTCTCATGGCAGTTAGAGCAGGAGCCGGGCTGTAAGTTAGCCAATCCACCACATTACAAAGATCTATGTATTGGTTTAAAGCCCATTAGGGAGGTCAGTAAAAAGGGGTATTGGGGTCACTAAGCTGTTAATCTAATGTGTATAACCAGCTTTACGCTGATTGAAGACCATCTCTGGCTGGGAGGCAGCTTCCTGCAGAAGAAACCTCCCTCCACTAACCTGACTGTAGCGGGACACCTTCCATAGCTAATTTACTCTTCTCTGGGTAATTGCAGTGAATTAGGGAATGTGGACCCCTGAACTAAGTCTTGGACTTAAGATCTTGTTTCTCCGCCCAACAGGTCAGGAGCCCGTGGACTCTTGGTACGATGAAATAAAGAACTATGATTTTGGAAGGCCGGGGTTCCGCAGTAACACAGGTAAGTCTCCGTATCCCTACCGGAATGTTGTTGTACAATATGTAGTTGACGTCCTCCACACTTTGACGGCTGCTGTCCCTTATGATTTAGGTCACTTCACTCAAGTTGTCTGGAAGGACTCCAAAGAAGTCGGCGTTGGTGTGGCGACTGACGGCAATGGTCTTTTCTTTGTGGTGGGACAGTACAACCCAGCGGGAAACATCACCAACCCGGGTTACTTTGAGAGGAACGTGTTGCCCTCAGGAACAGCCCCAACCGCTTCAGATAATGAAGGATCCGGATCGCGGTGGAAACCGAGCGTTAACAAGTCGTCGGAACCAGAGAAGACGAGCGATCGAAAGCCAACTACAGCATTTGGCCGACAAGGTAAGAAGTTTAGATGGGAAGAACGCCGGCCGTTACATCAGAGGATGGATCTACACGATCCTGTGACCTTATGAACATGGTGTCCTCCAGGGTGTCCCATCTTTGTTGGGCTTTCAGACTTGGTGATTTCTTGGTTCTCTTCATCCATCTTGGTCAGCTTCCACCTCTCTTTTCCACTTTTTCTCATTTCTTATGAGTTGGGAGTCCTAATAAAGCTCCAGAGGTTGGTTGGATTTAATCTAAGAGCCCACTCACCTCCGGACCTCAGAGCGGCGGGAATTATTTTTTTACCAGAAGATACTTTTTTGGCTCGGTTCACTCCTTTTGGGCCCTCCAACTGCTGTGACCTCTTTCTTCCTGTTGTCTGCGTATGTTCCTGCGGACCTAGTGAGTGAACTGCCCGTCGGGGTGCTGCCTGGCTAGAAAGTCCGGATATTACATATCTTGTTATTTGGATTGCGCCAACTTATTCCATAATGTATTTATTGGTACCCATTTACTGACCTCGGAAGGATGGAAGGCTGAGTCAACCTTGAGCCTTGAACAATGCGAGGATTGAACCCACAACCTTCAGGTCGTGAGCCAGAGCTTGGGACTGCATTTCTGCTGCCTTAACACTCTGAGGCTCTATTACTGCTGGAGCCGCTATGGGGGACACGAATACTATTACACGTCACTATTACTACTGGGGCCGTTCATGGGGGTCACTATCACTGCTGAGGCACGATCACTCTGTCACTTTAGACAAGTCTCACATATGTGTTGGGTATCTTGTGTCTTGGCACTTTCAATGCCTGTAAAATGTGAGGTTTTCTTGTGGATGGGGGTGGGGGGGGGCGTTATTTCACACTTTGCCCCAGGCAGCATATAGTCTTGGGGCCCCTGGGTGTGGGGTGCAGCTCGCTCGGATCACTTGGGCTCCAGTTGTTGCATCTGATTATGTTTTGCAGCCATAAAACTCAGCGCTTTTGAGCAAGAAGCTTTGGACTGCCACAACCAGCACCGCCGGTCACACGGAGCGCCCCCCCTCCAGCTCAGCCGGGAACTCTGTGAATCTAGTCAGAAATGGGCCGACCACCTTCTGTCCATCAACGCCCTCCAGCACAGCAACACCAACCACGGGGAGAACCTGTGGTACAAGTGGAACTCCAGCGTGCGGGACGCGTCTGGTAAGCGGTCGCCCAGGCAGAGGCCTCGCTCCTGCAGCTTGTGGAACGGTTTACTTATCTTTTTTCCATTTTCTTGCTAAAATTTTGCGGCAGAATATCCTGCGATGGAGGTCATGGTTGGGGTCCCGTCTGGAGGTCATGGTTGGGGTCCCGTCTGGAGGTCATGGCTGGGGTCCCGTCTGGAGGTCATGGCTGGGGTCCCGTCTGGAGGTCATGGCTGGGGTCCCGTCTGGAGGTCATGGCTGGGGTCCCGTCTGGAGGTCATGGCTGGGGTCCCGTCTGGAGGTCATGGCTGGGGTCCCGTCTGGAGGTCATGGTTGGGGTCCCGTCTGGAGGTCATGGTTGGGGTCCCGTCTGGAGGTCATGGTTGGGGTCCCGTCTGGAGGTCATGGGTGGGGTCCCGTCTGGAGGTCATGGGTGGGGTCCCGTCTGGAGGTCATGGGTGGGGTCCCGTCTGGAGGTCATGGGTGGGGTCCCGTCTGGAGGTCATGGGTGGGGTCCCGTCTGGAGGTCATGGGTGGGGTCCCGTCCGGAGGTCATGGGTGGGGTCCCGTCTTTAGGGCGCTGTTAGAATAGTATCATTGGCTTCTGCACCGCACACATAACGTGGAGGGGGTTCATGGTCCGTCACTCCCGTCAGAGGATGCCGTTGTCTGATGTCTCTTTGCTGTACTTCAGGCTCCGAGGTTGTGGATACCTGGTACGATGAGATCAAGGACTACAGCTTCAGCAAGCCCGGCTTCCAGTCCAACACAGGTGAGGACCCCGTGTATAATCCTATGGGACCCGGCCGTCACAACCAACCCGATCCTTCCACTATGTACACCATGCATAAAGAAGTGACACGCGGGCCTCCCCACGGCAGTGCGAAGTCCACTCTGCTACATACGGAACGCCTGTAATATAAGGGGCCTCTTACAGACACTTCATGTGGGACATATCGGGGGTCGCACCACGGACTCTTCCATAGATACTAATGACACCGCAGCCCCGTAGTATACAGAAGAGATAGAACTCACTGGTACAAACGTCATGTAATGCAACGGTCCCTGGAAACGGGAGCTCCGCCATAGAGCCACGCCCCTTCATGTCCGTTAGAACAGCCATTAATTTGGTTAAAACCTATAATTATCCCATAAAGTAGCCGCTGCAACGATCTGCAGGCAACACAGATAGCATGAAGCTCCGATGCAGAATCTGCAACCAGGGGCCCACCTACCATAATAGCAGAGTCGTGTCATGTGGTGGGGCGCTGCATGGCCCCCGCAGGCATCAGGGCCCGCCTACAGCTGCTGCCTCTGCACCCCCTATAGCAATACCCCTGACAGGTGCAGTAGTAAGACGATTTGTAGATGGTGATCGCTGCCGCCATCGATACACACTGCGAACTTGTGATACACGAAGGATCCTGAACACAATGATTTACAGGAGCGGCTGGGTCCTTCCTGAACTACTAATACAAAGAGCCTGAATAGAGAGAGGCTGTAAGCAAAGGAGAGACCTCCTCCCAGGTACCCCTGATGTAGAGGCGTATTCTGATAATGTACCATCCTGAGCATATGTCCGTGTGTGATCACTACATTATATCTGTGTCATTTATAAAAGAGGAGTCCATTTGCACATATAGTACATTACTTATCCTGTATTATACCCCAGAGCTGCACTCACTATTCTGCTGGCGGAGTCACTGTGTACATACATTACGTATCCTGTACTGACTCCGAGTTACATCCTGTATTATACTCCAGAGCTGCACTCACTATTCTGCTGGTGGAGTCACTGTGTACGTACATTACTTATCCTTATCCTGTATTATACTCCAGAGCTGCACTCACTATTCTGCTGGTGGAGTCACTGTGTACATACATTACTTATCCTGTACTGACCCTGAGTTACATCCTGTATTATACCCCAGAGCTGCACTCACTATTCTGCTGGTGGAGTCACTGTGTACATACATTACTTATCCTGTACTGATCCTGAGTTGCATCCTGTATTATACCCCAGAGCTGCACTCACTATTCTGCTGGTGGAGTCACTGTGTACATACATTACTTATCCTGTACTGATCCTGAGTTACATCCTGTATTATACTCCAGAGCTGCACTCACTCTTCTGCTGGTGGAGTCACTGTGTACCTACATTACTTATCCTGTACTGACCCTGAGTTACATCCTGTATTATACTCCAGAGCTGCACTCGCTATTCTGCTGGTGGAGTCACTGTGTACATACATTACTTATCCTGTACTGATCCTGAGTTACATCCAGTATTATACTCCAGAGCTGCACTCACTATTCTGCTGGTGGAGTCACTGTGTACATACATTACTTATCCTGTACTGCTCCTGAGTTACATCCTGTATTATACTCCAGAGCTGCACTCACTATTCTGATGCTGGTGGAGTCACTGTGTACATACATTACTTATCCTGTACTGATCCTGTGTTACATCCTGTATTATACTCCAGAGCTGCACTCACTATTCTGATGCTGGTGGAGTCACTGTGTACATACATTACTTATCCTGTACTGACCCTGAGTTACATCCTGTATTATACTCCAGAGCTGCACTCACTATTCTGCTGGTGGAGTCACTGTGTACATACATTACTTATCCCGTACTGACCCTGAGTTACATCCTGTATTATACTGCAGAGCTGCACTCACTATTCTGCTGGTGGAGTCACTGTGTACATACATTACTTATCCTGTACTGATCCTGAGTTACATCCTGTATTATACTCCAGAGCTGCACTCACTATTCTGCTGGTGGAGTCACTGTACATACATTACTTATCCTGTACTGCTCCTGAGTTACATCCTGTATTATACCCCAGAGCTGCACTCACTATTCTGCTGGTGGAGTCACTGTGTACATACATAACTTCTCCTGTACTGATCCTGAGTTACATCCTGTATTATACTCCAGAGCTGCACTCACTATTCTGCTGGAGTCACTGTGTACATAAATTACTTATCCTGTACTGACCCTGAGTTACATCCAGTATTATACTCCAGAGCTGCACTCACTATTTTGCTGGTGGAGTCACTGTGTACATACATTACTTATCCTGTACTGCTCCTGAGTTACATCCTGTATTATACTCCAGAGCTGCACTCACTATTCTGCTGGAGTCACTGTGTACATAAATTACTTATCCTGTACTGACCCTGAGTTACATCATGTATTATACTCCAGAGCTGCACTCACTATTCTGCTGGAGTCACTGTGTACATACATCACTTATCCTGTACTGATCCTGAGTTACATCCTGTATTATACTCCAGAGCTGCACTCACTATTCTGCTGGTGGAGTCACTGTACATACATTACTTATCCTGTACTGCTCCTGAGTTACATCCTGTATTATACCCCAGAGCTGCACTCACTATTCTGCTGGTGGAGTCACTGTGTACATACATAACTTCTCCTGTACTGATCCTGAGTTACATCCTGTATTATACTCCAGAGCTGCACTCACTATTCTGCTGGAGTCACTGTGTACATAAATTACTTATCCTGTACTGACCCTGAGTTACATCCAGTATTATACTCCAGAGCTGCACTCACTATTTTGCTGGTGGAGTCACTGTGTACATACATTACTTATCCTGTACTGCTCCTGAGTTACATCCTGTATTATACTCCAGAGCTGCACTCACTATTCTGCTGGAGTCACTGTGTACATAAATTACTTATCCTGTACTGACCCTGAGTTACATCCAGTATTATACTCCAGAGCTGCACTCACTATTCTGCTGGTGGAGTCACTGTGTACATACATTACTTATCCTGTACTGCTCCTGAGTTACATCCTATATTATACTCCAGAGCTGCACTCACTATTCTGCTGGTGGAGTCACTGTGTACCTACATTACTTATCCTGTACTGACCCTGAGTTACATCCTGTATTATACTCCAGAGCTGCACTCGCTATTCTGCTGGTGGAGTCACTGTGTACATACATTACTTATCCTGTACTGATCCGGAGTTACATCTTGTATTATACTCCAGAGCTGCACTCACTATTCTGCTGGTGGAGTCACTGTGTACATACATTACTTATCCTGTACTGACCCTGAGTTACATCCAGTATTATACTCCAGAGCTGCACTCACTATTCAGCTGGTGGAGTCACTGTGTACATACATTACTTATCCTGTACTGATCCTGAGTTACATCCTGTATTATACTCCAGAGCTGCACTCACTATTCTGATGCTGGTGGAGTCACTGTGTACATACATTACTTATCCTGTACTGACCCTGAGTTACATCCTGTATTATACTCCAGAGCTGCACTCACTATTCTGCTGGTGGAGTCACTGTGTACATACATTACTTATCCTGTACTGACCCTGAGTTACATCCTGTATTATACCCCAGAGCTGCACTCACTATTCTGCTGGTGGAGTCACTGTGTACATACATTACTTATACTGTACTGATCCTGAGTTACATCCTGTATTATACTGCAGAGCTGCACTCACTATTCTGCTGGTGGAGTCACTGTGTACATACATTACTTATCCTGTACTGATCCTGAGTTACATCCTGTATTATACTCCAGAGCTGCACTCACTATTCTGCTGGTGGAGTCACTGTGTACATACATTACTTATCGTGCACTGATCCTGAGTTACATCCTGTATTATACTGCAGAGCTGCACTCACTATTCTGCTGGTGGAGTCACTGTGTACATACATTACTTATCCTGTACTGATCCTGAGTTACATCATGTATTATACTCCAGAGCTGCACTCACTATTCTGCTGGTGATGTCACTGTGTACATACATTACTTATCCTGTACTGATCCTGAGTTACATCCTGTATTATACTCCAGAGCTGCACTCACTATTCTGGTGGAGTCACTGTGTACATACATTACTTATCCTGTACTGATCCTGAGTCACATCCTGTATTATACCCCAGAGCTGCACTCACTATTCTGCTGGTGATGTCACTGTGTACATACATTACTTATCCTGTACTGCTCCTGAGTTACATCTTGTATTATACTCCAGAGCTGTACTCACTATTCTGCTGGTGGAGTCACTGTGTACATACATTACTTCTCCTCTACTGCTCCTGAGTTACATCCTGTATTATACTCCTGAGCTGCACTCACTATTCTGCTGATGGAGTCACTGTGTACATACATTAC
Source organism: Eleutherodactylus coqui (assembly GCA_035609135.1). NCBI lineage: Eukaryota > Metazoa > Chordata > Amphibia > Anura > Eleutherodactylidae > Eleutherodactylus > Eleutherodactylus coqui. Next base: position 1,756,242 of record CM069414.1, on the reverse strand, counting down.
TTATCCTGTACTGATCCTGAGTTACATCCTGTATTATACCCCAGAGCTGCACTCACTATTCTGCTGGTGGAGTCACTGTGTACATACATTACTTATACTGTACTGATCCTGAGTTACATCCTGTATTATACTGCAGAGCTGCACTCACTATTCTGCTGGTGGAGTCACTGTGTACATACATTACTTATCCTGTACTGATCCTGAGTTACATCCTGTATTATACTCCAGAGCTGCACTCACTATTCTGCTGGTGGAGTCACTGTGTACATACATTACTTATCGTGCACTGATCCTGAGTTACATCCTGTATTATACTGCAGAGCTGCACTCACTATTCTGCTGGTGGAGTCACTGTGTACATACATTACTTATCCTGTACTGATCCTGAGTTACATCATGTATTATACTCCAGAGCTGCACTCACTATTCTGCTGGAGTCACTGTGTACATACATCACTTATCCTGTACTGATCCTGAGTTACATCCTGTATTATACTCCAGAGCTGCACTCACTATTCTGCTGGTGGAGTCACTGTGTACATACATTACTTATCGTGCACTGATCCTGAGTTACATCCTGTATTATACTGCAGAGCTGCACTCACTATTCTGCTGGTGGAGTCACTGTGTACATACATTACTTATCCTGTACTGATCCTGAGTTACATCATGTATTATACTCCAGAGCTGCACTCACTATTCTGCTGGTGATGTCACTGTGTACATACATTACTTATCCTGTACTGATCCTGAGTCACATCCTGTATTATACCCCAGAGCTGCACTCACTATTCTGCTGGTGGAGTCACTGTGTACATACATTACTTATCCTGTACTGATCCTGAGTTACATCATGTATTATACTCCAGAGCTGCACTCACTATTCTGCTGGAGTCACTGTGTACATACATCACTTATCCTGTACTGATCCTGAGTTACATCCTGTATTATACTCCAGAGCTGCACTCACTATTCTGCTGGTGGAGTCACTGTGTACATACATTACTTATCGTGCACTGATCCTGAGTTACATCCTGTATTATACTGCAGAGCTGCACTCACTATTCTGCTGGTGGAGTCACTGTGTACATACATTACTTATCCTGTACTGATCCTGAGTTACATCATGTATTATACTCCAGAGCTGCACTCACTATTCTGCTGGTGATGTCACTGTGTACATACATTACTTATCCTGTACTGCTCCTGAGTTACATCTTGTATTATACTCCAGAGCTGTACTCACTATTCTGCTGGTGGAGTCACTGTGTACATACATTACTTCTCCTCTACTGCTCCTGAGTTACATCCTGTATTATACCCCAGAGCTGCACTCACTATTCTGCTGATGGAGTCACTCTGTACATACATTACTTATCCTGTACTGATCCTGAGTTACATCCTGTATTATACCCCAGAGCTGCACTCACTATTCTGCTGGTGGAGTCACTGTGTACATACATTACTTATCCTGTACTGATCCTGAGTTACACCCTGTATTATACCCCAGAGCTGCGCTCACTATTCTGCTGGTGGAGCCTTCATAAACCTAAATTCTTTCTTTCAGGTCACTTTACGCAGGTGGTCTGGAAGGACTCCAGGGAAGTTGGCATTGCCAAAGCTGTAGATGGTAAGGGGATGGTGATCGCGGTTGCGCAGTACAGTCCAGCTGGCAATATCACCAACCCCGGGTACTTCCAGAAGAACGTGCTGCCCAAAGGAACCCCAGTGACGGAGTCAGCAACGAGTCCCAGTGACCGCGGGACGTCGCCCACCACCACCTCCTATCCGTCCGCCCGCGGGGCAGAGCCCTCATCGCCTTCTGCCGGTAACGTCCTCTTCACTGATTGTAGAAGGAAGCTGCGAGTTCGCCAGTAATGGCGGATTATCAGCCGGAGCCCGCGGCGTGGCGGGCGCCCATCGGTTGTGCAGCGGGTCTGTAGATGTCAGTGGGCAGCCCGCCAGTCCTGAGGGCGGCCGGGCTTCTAGAGGGGTGCGGCGGGCAGCTTGTCTCATCCCTGTTCATTTGCTCCATATTTCAGTCGACTCCAGAACTTTTGCGCTGGAATTTCTGAAGGCGAACAACGCTTACCGGTCCCAACACGGAGCCAAACCCCTGCAGCTGAACACCCGCATCAGCCAAGATGCCCAGAAGTGGGCGGAGCATCTGCTAACCTTAAAGACGCTGAAGCACAGTGACACATCCTGCGGGGAGAACATTTGGGCTAAAACGGGAAGTCCGTCAATCACAGTGACAGGTCAGCTGGAAAATCCCTCCTTAAAGGGGAAACCCATTTGTGACCGCCGAGACCCGTCTGCAGATGCCGGCTGGTTTATCCTCGGCTGCGGTGGAATTCAGGGGAGGGGAAAGTTGTAACATTTCAGATGCCAAGTTATGTGACTTGCATGGCAGAAAAGTGACATCAAGGGGTTGAAATGCTTTTGGTGTGCCATCTAGTGGTCACTCGTGGGATTGCCGGTATTTGTTTAGTTTTTAGCCATTTGCTGCTTTTGTGTCTTACAATTCACATTGATATCAATGCTGGTTCTGCCATCTGGTGGTCATCGGTGGAATTGCAGTTTTGACTTCATTGTCTTCTTTCAGGACAGGAAGTTGCTGACAGTTGGTACAAAGAAGAGAAGAACTACAACTTCTCCAAGCCCTCCCACCAGCCGGATACAGGTACTGAAGCTGCAGGACTTGGTTTACACTGCCATCTGCTGGTTAGTATCAGCAGTGCAGCTGTTCCGTAGAACTCCGGTTTTTAAAGGGCCGCTCTAGGCGGAGCCGCTGTACATCGCTGTTCTACGGCCAGAGGGGGCGCCGCACGCTGCAGGGTTTTGTGCTGCTGCCTCATTCTTTTTAACCTCTTCTCCTCGCAGGGCATTTCACCCAGATGGTATGGAAGGCGTGCAAAGAGGTTGGAGTTGGCGTCGCATCCAGCGGAAAGGGAATGTTCATTGTCGTAGCCCAGTACCACCCGTGTGGTAACATCACCAACCCCGGCTTCTATGCCCGTAACGTCCTGCCCCTCGGCTCCAAAATCACAGATGATGACGATGATGAAGATGGTTTTGTGAAGGATTCGGCTCCTAATGGCATTATTGCTATTCCAGGTATGGGTTAGAGGCTGGCAGAGGGGCGAGACTACCGCCAGCGCAACTGGCATCAGTGAGACCTCATAGCTGCTGTGCTATAAGATCTCGGAAGGAGGGGGCGGGGCTGTGACTACCTACCGGTCTCGTACAATGGTAGTCACATATCTGGTCACCTCCTTATTTCCAGATAAAGACCTGAAAACATTCCGGAAAGATCTACTGAACGAGCACAACAAGTACCGACGCACGCACGGAGCGGGAGCCCTGCAGCTCAGCACAAGCCTGACCCAGGAAGCCCAGAAGTGGGCGGATCACCTGGTGGAGGTTCGCGCTCTACAGAACAGCTCTACTGAACACGGCGAGAACCTCTGGTACCGCTGGGGCACCGACACCAGCCTGCCTACGGGTAGGTCGTCAGACTTCAAGGGGAACTAGAGATCCCTATTTGTTGATGTCCCCAAGCTTCATCTACCTGGGGGCCAAATGTAGGAAATTGGAGGGGATCTCGCTGCGTCTCCCCTGAGCAGAATGTGGCTTCCATCCATCAGCAGCCACCAGTGACCATGACCATGACTCCACCCACTTCCACAGGAGGCCGGACCAGGGTGGGCGGGTCTTAAGGGCATAATTAGACAATGATGAGAAGTCAGGGGGAAGATCCATAGCATGTTCATCTGCATGGGGGCCCCGAAGGTAAGGGGTCCAGACACCTCTTAAAGGGAAAGTACCAGAACTGCATGTAGGGGACTGCTGCTGGTCAGTGAGGGGGATTATAACATGAGGAGCTGTTGGCCCCCCACTGGCCCCATGTACTGCTCTGAAGGCCCTTTTACATGACAAGAACATTGGTCTCAAGGATCGTTTACCCCCTAATTTTACAGGTAGTGAAAGCGCCAATACACAGGATACCCAAGTTATAATGACCCCCATCAGTAGCACCTGAAGGTAATAGCATCCCCTGTAGTACTGGTGCCCCCCCCCCCCCCATTGTGGCCACAGTAACAATTGTGTCCCCTATAGTTGTTGCAGTAATAGTGACCCCCAAAGTGGCCCCAGTAGTAACAGTGGCCCCAGTACTAATGGTTTACCCCATAGTGGCCCCAATAGTAATATCATCCCCCCTATTGGCCTCCGGCCCGGCAACAACCCGACAGACATTTCACTGACACAGCCTGTGGCAGCTGCTGCTGAGTCTGTGACTGCTGACCTCTCCCCTGGCGCCTGCAGGACGTCACACGCAGATGCCGAGGAAGAGGTCCGCTGCCAGACTCGGCAGCGGCTGCCGCTGGACCCGACCTGCAGGCTGGATGAGTGAAATACCTGTTGGGTTGCTGCCAGGCATTTAGTTATTAATGGCCAGCTGGGTGGCAGCACGCAGCCCCCCGAGGTCCTATAGACTGGGGTGGCCTCATGGCAGGGGTGTCCATGACTGTATGACATCATTACATCTCCTGTCTACCGCTTTATGACATCATTAAATATCCTCCTATCACAGGGAAGGAAGTGGGAGAATCCTGGTACAACGAGATCTCCAAGTACAACTTCAGCAACCCGGGATTCCAGAGCGGATCAGGTGAGCGGATCCCAGAGTAGTCGCGTGCGGATACTAGATGGCGATATTATTTATGCACTTCATGGCAGTGTTGGGGTAGTGAGCATGGAAGGGGGTGGGGCTTCTTTCCAGTTCCCACATGGGCGGAGCTACTAGACACGGCCTGTGGGCAAGAGTGGCCATGTTTTTCTAACCACTTTTGTGCCCCCTCCCAGGTAACTTCACCCAGATGATCTGGAAGGGGTCCAGCCAGGCCGGGTTTGGGCTGAGCACAGACAATAAAGGAATGTACATCGCCGTCGGCTTCTACGACCCCGCCGGTAACATCGCTAACAAAGGATACTTCGAGGACAACGTCCTGCCTAAGAAGAAGTGACGCGGGTCAATCGCCCCTAACATCAAGCGCTCCCCAACAGCCGACCTACTGAATGATTGAGAGCTCCCTCTAGTGGTAGGGCACCTTACTGCAAGAAAGGAATGATGGAAATGTTCACGGAGGGAAAGAATGGGGAAAAGTTAAAAAAAGTAACATTTTGGAAATTCCCCCCAGAAGTTCCCCGTACCGCCCCCCCCCCCCCCCCCCCCGATACACGGCCGGACCTGCACATCTGCTTATATACAACCTGTCAGCTATATATTAAATGTGAGAAGTCCAACCCCCATTTTGATAGGCTCCTCCCTGTTTTGAAGGGCTGCTACCCGATGGGTTTTGGGGGATATTTGGGGCACATGAGCTCTACATAGTTTTGCATTATGAAGGACATTTCAGCCACATGGTGACTATAACTAGCAATGCGCTTGAAGGCCCATAGAGGGCGCCACTAAATGTTTTTAAATCTTTTTTTGTCAGTGTCATGGCGGTTGTTTTGTGGGCGCAGATGGTGGGTTTCACCCGTTCTGCTGGCATCTAATATTCCGGCTCTTGTATTAATCCGCTCTTCTGTTTAAACAGCTTGTTTTTATGAAGTTTAACCCCTTTGTGCCCCGCATACAATTATTTACGGCCTATCTCCCACGCCGCTGAACTCGCTCCTTACAGGGTGGGTATCGACTGTCTCTGATAGCCAACAGCCACGGTCAAAGTGAACTATGACAGCACTCCATCCCCAAGGATGCCCTGCAAACAATGAACGGGCCCTCACACATCCCCAGCAACTGTGATGGGGGGCCAAAAGAAGGCCGCCGAAGGCAACGCTTTGGGTTTTTTTTCTTTTAAAAAGGTATTTTATTTTTTTAACTATTATTATATAAAACCCCCCAAAGAACAAGGCAGGTCTTATCCTGACTACAGCGTGACTGCTGTAAAAATACCCCCCATCCCAAACGGTGCAATTGTGGGTTTTTGCCCACTTGGCTACGTTTGACCACAATGTTTTCAGTCTTCCAGCACATTCTATGGTATATTAGGTGGCACCATGACAGATACAACAAGCCCTGGTGTAGCCATCAGAGCTGCAGGATGTGGCCGGGATGCTGCGCATGAGTGACCCATGGTCATGGAAGTGCTAAGAGTAAAAGAGGTTGTCAGTGAAGGCGCCAACGTGCCATCCAGAAGGTGGCAGCCGGACGACGTTTATTAACCACTTAGGAGGGAGCATCTGAAGGGGATTGTCCATGTTCCCCAGATCCCTGTTTCAGGCCACATCCCACAGTGCGAAGGTTCTGCTGATTTGCCACCTGGAACGCATCAGCATTGCGTCAGACGCATCCCCAGCGAGGAGTTTGAGCCGTCGTGATAGTCGGATTGGTGGGCTCCACTCATTGCAAAAAACATGGAGATTTCTGGCCCCGCTTTCATTAGATAGAGGACTGCAAGCTTTGATTTACCCCCATCCAAACAGTGAAGAAGTGGGCCCCATCATGGTCATCTCCCACCTCTCCCCTCCCTATAAACCTTGGACTATGCCCTTATTACTGCCAGTTCCTCTAGGGAGGGGCCTCCTGCACCAGTCCTGCCACTCAGTAAAGGGACCAACCAGGGCTGGGCTGCCGCTCCGCCATCTCTGCTTAAAGGTATGAAAGCCTGAATCCAAAGTGCTCCCTGGGTTTAATCAGTTTCTATGGAAGGATGAAGACTTTCTGACACACCGCCGTAAATTCTTATATTTGGCCTTCTGGCTCCGCCACCCTGCCGGGTACGGCGATTATGACCACTGCTCCTTCAGGCTTCATCTGTTATGATCGTTACTACCGGCCGTGGGGCCTTGTTTTCTATTAAAATATTTTTTCGCTCTATTCGGTTCTTGTCGTCTCTGAAATATGGAAATTATCACTTTTACCTAAATGTTAAAAAGAAAAGTGCAATCTAAAAAAAAACTAAAGTTCAGGATTATTGATGTATTTTCTGTCTTGTCCTTTGGAGACTTGATTAGAAATACTCCACCCATTACATATGTAGTCGCCCAGGGTTGGCACTGCAAAAGGCTTATGTGGGCACCTCTTAAATGTTCATTTCATGTCCGTTACAGTTTGCAAAATCTGCCTTACAACCATCTTGTTTCCTCATTGGCTGTCAGCCGCTCTATTCCCATTGGCCTTGTTCCCACATGGCAACAGCTTAGGGATTGGCTGGCAGGGCAGTGAGGAGACAGCGGAGCCAGTGATTGGTGGAATAGCTCCCCGCATGTGTTGGTTGAGGAGATTCCTGTCAGGGAGGGGAATGACAAGGAATGGAGGGAGAAAATGACAATACAATGTGGTGAGAAGGAGAAGGTGTAGCGAGTACCAGAGAAGGAGAATACAGTGTGGTGAGAAGGAGAAGGTGTAGCGAGCACCAGAGAAGGAGAATACAGTATGGTGAGAAGGAGAAGGTATAGCGAGTACCAGAGAAGGAGAATACAGTGTGGTGAGAAGGAGAAGGTGTAGCGAGTACCAGAGAAGGAGAAGGTGTAACAAGTACCAGAGAAGGAGAATACAGTGTGGTGAGAAGGAGAAGGTGTAGCCAGTACTAGAGAAGGAAAATACAGTGTGGTGAGAAGGAGAAGGTGTAGCCAGTACTAGAGAAGGAAAATACAGTGTGGTGAGAAGGAGAAGGTGTAGCGAGTACCAGAGAAGATTATAATAGAAAGAAGAATTGTATAAGAAAGATCTAAGAAAAGGATTACATACACACAGAGGGAAAAACAGAAGATTGTAGAAGAAAGACAGACGTAAGGAAAGAGAAACCACATAAGAGAGGAATCCATGCCTACAAAGAGATGAGATTATGAAGAGAGGAGTAGAGATGTGCTGCTTCCCTCCCTCACGGTGACAATATGAAGAACTGCTGCAATGTGTGAATAGAACCGACTGCTGACATCTCTACAACATAGATTACTGATTGTTGTTCAGCTGTTCCCCGACTCCTGGAGCCTCTTCTCACCAGTTACCACCTGCACTGAGTACTACAGCGCCCACCAGGGGAAGAAACGGCAACCCCCTACAGCTCGCATTTTACTTTTTCCCCTTTTTATTATTTTTGCTTGTAGCGGGTTTAGGGCCGACCACAGGCTGGCTCCATAGACAATTAGTTTTCTACTGTACCCTGCCGGGCAGCGGGGAGCCAAACTGAAAATTATGCCATAATTTTTATATACTGTTGGTCGCTGCCATTTGTGAGGGGAACCGTGGGGCCACCGCAGCCATCAACACACACCCCTCACTTTCTGAGTCTGGCGCGCCACACATCTGCGGACCACCCACTGCGCTGCTCCCACTCCATATATTTGGAAAAACTGATTTGAAGGGGCGCTTGTTTTCCTTTTAAATGAGGGAATTTAGTAATTTCTAGATTGTGTTTCTGTACACCGCAGTGTGTAATGTGCCCAGCAGGGGTGTAGCTATAGGCTCATGGACCTGCGTGCAACAGTTCAGCTTGGGCCCCCCTCTCATAACGACTCTTCATGGCTGCCGAGGAAGCTCTGCAGAGAACTCTATGCCACCTCACTGGGTCTTTTCAGTGGGGCATCGATGCACCAGCTGCCAGGGGTGATGCCAGCAGCAGGACTTGCGTCCTCTTCCCCCCAAAATAAAGTTATATACACATACACACGCGTGTGAGACGGCCTGCGGCACGCTCTCCGTGTTGTCCGTTTCTCGCACAGCCAACGCAGGGATCTGCATACGCTTGTCTTATTGCTTGTCTGTGATGTGGACATGAAGAGGATGTGCCATGGGGTTCTCACGCGGACCCTTGGTCTGACTCTGTCCTCATGCCCCTATAATGGTGCCACCTGCAGGGCCGGCCGTAAATATACTCTACACATACTAGTTCTGCACAGTGATAGTGATTACAGTGCAGTTACCTCCACCGATTACAGGGACGTCTCCTCTGATTGGTGTCATTAACCTTCTCTTTTCTCTAGCCTGGTTCAGACCGCCATGAAGACAATGCCCCCCCTCCTTGCCTTCCCATACTAGTAATGCCCACTTCCATATCCCGTACTGTACTGGCACCCCCTGTTCTGCCTCAATACAATAAGGCTGATCCCTCACGGACAAGTCGGATTCCGCAGCAGAATCCAACTCTGACTGCGGACGGCAACCCCACATAGCTGGAATATCTTTACTGCGGATGACCGTGGACGCTCGCCATCCGTCATGCACAGATTTTTTTCCCCCCATGCCATCGCTAAGACACTGCTACCCACGGACTAGCTGAAATGTTTATTACAGATGGGCCGCAGGTCGGACGGCTTCTATTGACTTCAATGGAAGCAGAATCCGTGCAAACATAGAACATACTGCGATTTCAATTCGCAATCACCATCCACGCATCTGAGCGGACATGCGGATGTTCTATTTTTTTTTACTGTGTGCGGAGTACCGCGGATGGTTTGTGTGGGTGACGATCACAGATTCCGCAATACTATAGAACATTAGGATAGCTGGCAGCATATAAGGATGCAGTAAATACTGGTTATTGTCCCATCACCACTGAAGCAACGTTTCAGCCAAAATGGCCGCCTTCAAGCTTCCACAATACTAACCTGGTTGTGTGAGACCGGCCCAATATTTATCCCATAGTGCCCACCACAAGAACTAATTCACCTTCCTAGTCTCCCTCATGGTCAGCATGGCCCTCTCTGTGCCCCCCTCATGGTCAGCGTGGCCCTCTCTGTGCCCGCCTCATGGTCAGCATGTACCTTTCTGTGCCCCCCTCATGGTCAGCATGGCCCTCTCTGTGCCCCCCCTCATGGTCAGCATGGCCCTCTCTGTGCCCCCCCTCATGGTCAGCATGGCCCTCTCTGTGCCCCCCCTCATGGTCAGCATGGCCCTCTCTGTGCCCCCCTCATGGTCAGCATGGCCCTCTCTGTGCCCCCCTCATGGTCAGCATGTACCTCTCTGTTCCCCCCTCATGGTCAGCATGTACCTCTCTGTTCCCCCCTCATGGTCCGCATGGCCCTCTCTGTTCCCCCCTCATGGTCCGCATGGCCCTCTCTGTGCCCCCTCATGGTCAGCATGGCCCTCTCTGTGCCCCCCTCATGGTCAGCATGGCCCTCTCTGTGCCCCCCTCATGGTCAGCATGTACCTATATGTGCCCCCCTCATGGTCCGCATGTACCTCTATGTGCCCCGCTCATGGTCAGCATGTACCTCTATGTGCCCCCCTCATGGTCAGCATGTACCTCTATGCGCCCCCCTCATGGTCAGCATGGCCCTCTGTGCCCCCCTCATGGTCAGCATGTACCTCTCTGTGCCCCCCTCATGGTCAGCATGGCCCTCTGTGCCCCCCTCATGGTCATCATGTACCTCTATGTGCCCCCCTCATGGTCAGCATGGCTGTCTCTGTGCCCCCCTCATGGTCATCATGTACCTCTATGTGCCCCCCTCATGGTCAGCGTGGCCCTCTCTGTGCCCCCCCTTATGGTCAGGGTGGCCCTCTCTGTGCCCCCCTCATGGTCAGCGTGGCCCTCTCTGTGCCCCTCTCATGGTCAGCGTGGCCCTCTCTGTGCCCCCCTCATGGTCAGCGTGGCCCTCTCTGTGCCCCCCTCATGGTCAGCATGGCCCTCTCTGTGCCCCCCTCATGGTCATCATCTACCTCTCTGTGCCCCCCTCATGGTCATCATGTACCTCTATGTGCCCCCCTCATGGTCAGCATGGCCCTCTCTGTGCCCCCCTCATGGTCAGCGTGGCCCTCTCTGTGCCCCCCTCATGGTCAGGGTGGCCCTCTCTGTGCCCCCTTCACGGTCAGGGTGGCCCTCTCTGTGCCCCCTTCACGGTCAGGGTGGCCCTCTCTGTGCCCCCCTCATGGTCAGCATGGTCCTCTCTGTGCCCCCCCTCATGGTCAGCATGGCCCTCTCTGTGCCCCCCCTCATGGTCAGCATGGCCCTCTCAGTGCCCCCCGCATTGTCAGGGTGGCTGCCTGTAGCCCATGACCCTCTCAAGCTCCGGTTAGGAGGATAGGATCTTGCTCCATTTCTCCCTCTGCTGCGGAGGGTGTTTGGGCTCGGGATAGTGGGGATACGAGCCGCTCCATGCTATGCTTGCATGACTGTGATGTGGCAATGTGAGGAGCTTTGGAGGGTCCTGCGACTGTAGCGAGGGGGAACCCCCAGGCGTAAGGGCCCGGTACCAAATTGTGAACCCTATAGCTACACTACTGATGACCAGGACCATCAACGATCAGGAAAACATGGCTGCTGTCTTCCTATAACTACTAAGAGCCATAATGCAGAGCAGCCACATTCACTTCAGTGGAGCTAAGCTGCAGTACCGCTCACATCCTGTGCACACAAGTGGTGCTGTTCTAATCCTGTACAACCTCTTGGTGACAACTGTGTGCAGAGATTATACAGCGGACATCCACCAGCATCGTAAGTAATTGTAATCCCAGCTGTTTAACCCTTCAGATTCCACGGGCAGACAGGGAGGCGGGGCTCCTTCTTTCCCGCAATTGGCCTGCTATCATGGTACGTGTATTACATCCTGCGAGAGGTAGAGTGTAATAAAATGGTGGTGACCACAGAATACAAACATAGTGCATTCATCGGTCACATGTGCGAGTCCAGTCGTAGAACTAAAAGAAAACTTAATAAAGCTTCTAAAAATATTTTTTAAATATAAAAATTTCCAAACAAGCCCCTCCCATTGAGGATGCAAAACCGAACCGCTGCGGGTTATCCAAAACTTTCCAAACCATTGGAAAAGCACATTGCTTACTTCCCATGATGCACGCCAGAACTACTGATGGTTTTTTGGGGGGGTCATTTTGCCACCCAAAAAAGGTGATCAAAGACCGGTATGTACGAGAAAATGGTACCAATAGCTACAGCTCAACCTGCAAAATACAAGCCCTCCCCATGGGGGCGCCCCTAGCATGAAGCAACCTAAGACTGCTGCCTCGGGCGGGAGGCTGCAGGACCTCAGGCCATCCACTGCCGGGGCAAAGTCATTGCCAGCTGTAAGCTGGCCGGGCAGCAACCCAACAGACCTTTCACTCCCCCATCCTGCAGCTCCATCCACCTCTGCTAAGTCTGTGGGCCATGACCTCCCCTGGCGTCTGCATTCCTGTATGCAGCCCAGATGCTGGGAAGGGGGAGAAGTCTGTGGCACGCACTCCACATCGGTGAAAGCCAACAGACCAGTGCTGCGATTAGGTGAAATGCCTGTAGGGTCGCCACCCAAGGGCAGGCCAATAAGGATGACACTATTATACTGGGGCAATTATGGGGGCACTATTACTACTTGGGGCCACTAGGGAGGACACTGTTACTACTGGGGGGCCACTATGGAGGACACTGTTACTACTGGGGCCACTATGGAGGACACTGTTACTACTGGGGCCACTATAAGGGTTACTAATACTGAGCTACTAATGTGGGTCACTATACCTACAGGAGTCACTAATGGGGTCATTATTACTACTGGGGCTGCTAATTGGGGCACTATTACTACTGGGGGCACTTACAGTAGTGCTATTACTATCGGTACCATGATGCGAGTCACTAATACTACTGGTGCCACAATGTGGGGTTACTATTACTACTGGGGCCACTAAGAGGGACATTATTAAAGGGGTTGTCCCGAGGCAGCAAGTGGGTCTATACACTTCTGTATGGCCATAATAATGCACTTTGTAATATACATTGTGCATTAATTATGAGCCATACAGAAGTTATAAAAAGTTTTATACTTACCTGCTCCGTTGCTAGCGTCCTCGTCTCCATGGAGCCGACTAATTTTTGGCCTCCGATGGCCAAATTAGCCGCGCTTGCGCAGTCCGGGTCTTCAGCAGTCTTCTATGGAGCCGCTCGTGCCAGAGAGCGGCTCCGTGTAGCTCCGCCCCGTCACGTGCCGATTCCAGCCAATCAGGAGGCTGGAATCGGCAGTGGACCGCACAGAAGAGCTGCGGTCCACGAAGGTAGAAGATCCCGGCGGCCATCTTCAGCAGGTGAGTATGAAGACGCCGGACCGCCGGGATTCAGGTAAGCGCTGTGCGGGTGGTTTTTTTAACCCCTGCATCGGGGTTGTCTCGCGCCGAACGGGGGGGGGGTTAAAAAAAAAAAAAACCCGTTTCGGCGCGGGACATCTCCTTTAATGCCCAATGCTGCCTGACTGGAAGTTCAATGACTATTGGTTCATGAGCTACTATGGGATACATCATTACTACTGGGGCAACTATAGGGAACATTACTATTACAGGGTCTCTATTACTACTAGGCACTGACGTAACTATAGGGGATGCAGTTGCACCCGGGCCCAGGAGCCTTAGGGGGCCCATAAGGCCTCTCTTCTCCATATAGAGAGCCCAGTACTATAAATAAAGCATTATTTTTGGAGCCATTAATGGGGGTCACTAATACTACAAGGGGCCACTAATGGGTGTCACTATTACTACTGAAGCCATCAATAGGGGCGGCACTATTACTACTGGGGCCATTAATGGGAGTCACTATTACTACTGGTGCCACTATGAGGGTCACTATTACTACTGGGGCCATTAGTGGGGGTCACTATTACTACTGGTGCCATTAATGGGGGTCACTATTACTACTGGGGCCACTATGAGGGTCACTATTACTACTGGGGCCATTAGTGGGGGTCACTATTACTACTGAAGACATTAATACGGGTTCACTATTACTTCTGGGACCATTAATGCGGGTCACTATTACTACTGGGGCCATTAACGAGGGTCACTATTACTACTGGGGCCATTAACGAGGGTCACTATTACTACTGGGGCCATTAACGAGGGTCACTATTACTACTGAGGCCATTAACGAGGGTCACTATTACTACCGGGGCCATTAACGAGGGTCACTATTACTACCGGGGCCATTAACGAGGGTCACTATTACTACCGGGGCCATTAACGAGGGTCACTATTACTACCGGGGCCATTAACGAGGGTCACTATTACTACCGGGGCCATTAACGAGGGTCACTATTACTACCGGGGCCATTAACGAGGGTCACTATTACTACCGGGGCCATTAACGAGGGTCACTATTACTACCAGGGCCATTAAGGGGGGGTCACTATTACTACCAGGGCCATTAAGGGGGCTCACTATCACTACTGGGGCCAATAATGAGTGTCACTATTACTACCGGAGCCATTAAGGGGGAGGGGCACTATCACTACTGGGGCCATTATTAGGGGTCACTATTACTACTGGGGCCATTAATGGGGGTCACTATTACTACTGGGGGCCATTAATGGGGGTCACTATTACTACCGGAGCCATTAAGGGAGGGGGGGTCACTATTACTACTGGGGCCATGAATGTGGGTCACTATTACTACTGGGGGCCATTAATGGGGGTCACCATTACTACCGGAGCCATTAGGGGGGTCACTAATACTACTGGGGCCATTAACGAGGGTCACTATTACTACTGGGGCCATTAACGAGGGTCACTATTACTACTGGGGCCATTAACGAGGGTCACTATTACTACTGGCGCCATTAACGCGGGTCACTATTACTACTGGCGCCATTAACGAGGGTCACTATTACTACTGGGGCCATTAACGAGGGTCACTATTACTACTGGGGCCATTAACGAGGGTCACTATTACTACTGGGGCCATTACCGAGGGTCACTATTACTACTGGGGCCATTAACGAGGGTCACTATTACTACTGGGGCCATTAACGAGGGTCACTATTACTACTGGGGCCATTAACGAGGGTCACTATTACTACAGGGGCCATTAACGAGGGTCACTATTACTACTGGGGCCATTAACGAGGGTCACTATTACTAATGGGGCCATTAACGAGGGTCACTATTACTACCGGAGCCATTAAGGGGGGGGGGGGTCACTATCACTACTGGGGCCATTAATGAGGGTCACTATTACTACCGGAGCCATTAGGGGGGGGTCACTATCACTACCGGGGCCATTAATGGGGGTCACTTACTACTGAAGCCATTAATGGGGGACACTATTACTACTGGGGCCATTAATGGGGGTCACTATTACTACCGGAACCATTAAGGGAGGGGGGGGTTGGTCACTATTACTACTGGGGCCATTAATGGGGGTCACTATTACTACTGGGGGCCATTAATGGGGGTCACTATTACTACCGGAGTGATTAAGGGAGGGGGGTTGGGTCACTATTACTACTGTGGCCATTAATGTGGGTCACTATTACTACTGGGGGCCATTAATGGGGGTCACTATTACTACCGGAGCCATTAGGGGGGGGTCACTAATACTGCCAGGGGCCATTAATGGGGGTCACTATTACTACTGAAGCCATCAATAGGGGGGGTCACTATTACTACTGGGGCCATTAATGGGAGTCACTATTACTACTGGGGCCATTATTGGGGTCACTATTAATAATGGGGCCACTATGAGGGTCACTATTAATACTGGGGCCATTAAGGGGGGTCAATTATACTACTGAAGACATTAATATGGGGTCACTATTACTTCTGGGACCATTATTGCGGGTCACTACTACTAGGGCCATTAATGTAGGTCACTATTACTACCGGAGCCATTAAGGGGGGGTCACTATCACTACTGGGGCCTTAATGGGGGTCACTATTACTACCAGAGCCATTAAGGGGGGGTCACTATCACTACCGGGGCCATTAATGGGGGTCACTATTACTACTGCGGCCATTAATGGGGGTCACCATTACTGCTGGGGCCATTAATGGGTTCACTATTACTACTGGGGGCCATTAATAGGGGTCACTATTAGTACCGGAGCCATTAAGGGAGGGGGGTGGGTCACTATTACTACTGGGGCCATTAACGAGGATCACTATTACTACTGGGGCCATTAACGAGGGTCACTATTACTTCTGGGGCCATTAACGAGGGTCACTATTACTACTGGGGCCATTAACGAGGGTCACTATTACTACTGGGGCCATTAATGAGGGTCATTATTACTACTGGGGCCATTAACGAGGGTCACTATTACTACTGGGGCCATTAACGAGGGTCACTATTACTACTGGGGCCATTAACGAGGGTCACTATTACTACTGGGGCCATTAACGAGGGTCACTATTACTACTGGGGCCATTAACGAGGGTCACTATTACTACTGAGGCCATTAACGAGGGTCACTATTACTACTGGGGCCATTAACGAGGGTCACTATTACCACTGGGGCCATTAACGAGGGTCACTATTACTAATGGGGCCATTAACGAGGGTCACTATTACTACCGGAGCCATTAAGGGGGGGGGGGTCACTATCACTACTGGGGCCATTAATGAGGGTCACTATTACTACCGGAGCCATTAGGGGGGGGGGGGTCACTATCACTACCGGGGCCATTAATGGGGGTCACTTACTACTGAAGCCATTAATGGGGCTCACTATTACTACTGGGGCCATTAATGGGGGTCACTATTACTACTGGGGGCCATTAATGGGGGTCACTATTACTACTGGGGGCCATTAATGGGGGTCACTATTACTACCGGAGCCATTAAGGGAGGGGGGGGGGGGTCACTATTACTACTGGGGCCATTAATGGGGGTCACTATTACTACTGGGGGCCATTAATCGGGGTCACTATTACTACCGGAGCCATTAAGGGAGGGGGGTTGGGTCACTATTACTACTGTGGCCATTAATGTGGGTCACTACTACTAGGGCCATTAATGTGGGTCACTATTACTACCGGAGCCATTAAGGGGGGGTCACTATCACTACTGGGGCCATTAATGAGGGTCACTGTTACTACCAGAGCCATTGGGGGGGGGGGTCACTATCACTACTGGGGCCATTAATGGGGATCACTATTACTACTGGGGCCATTAATGGGGGTCACTATTACTGCCGGAGCCATTAAGGGGGGGTCACTATTACTACTGGGGGCCATTAGTGGGGGTCACTATTACTACTGAAGACATTAATACGGGGTCACTATTACTTTTGGGACCATTAATGCGGGTCACTATTACTACTGGGGCCATTAACGAGGGTCACTATTACTACTGGGGCCATTAACGAGGGTCACTATTACTACTGGGGCCATTAACGAGGGTTACTATTACTACTGGGGCCATTAACGAGGGTCACTATTACCACTGGGGCCATTAACGAGGGTCACTATTACTAATGGGGCCATTAACGAGGGTCACTATTACTACCGGAGCCATTAAGGGGGGGGGGGGGTCACTATCACTACTGGGGCCATTAATGAGGGTCACTATTACTACCGGAGCCATTAGGGGGGGGGGGTCACTATCACTACCGGGGCCATTAATGGGGGTCACTTACTACTGAAGCCATTAATGGGGCTCACTATTACTACTGGGGCCATTAATGGGGGTCACTATTACTACTGGGGGCCATTAATGGGGGTCACTATTACTACTGGGGGCCATTAATGGGGGTCACTATTACTACCGGAGCCATTAAGGGAGGGGGGGGGGGTGGGTCACTATTACTACTGGGGCCATTAATGGGGGTCACTATTACTACTGGGGGCCATTAATCGGGGTCACAATTACTACCGGAGCCATTAAGGGAGGGGGGTTGGGTCACTATTACTACTGTGGCCATTAATGTGGGTCACTACTACTAGGGCCATTAATGTGGGTCACTATTACTACCGGAGCCATTAAGGGGGGGTCACTATCACTACTGGGGCCATTAATGAGGGTCACTGTTACTACCAGAGCCATTGGGGGGGGGGTCACTATCACTACTGGGGCCATTAATGGGGATCACTATTACTACTGGGGCCATTAATGGGGGTCACTATTACTGCCGGAGCCATTAATGGGGGGGTCACTATTACTACTGGGGGCCATTAGTGGGGGTCACTATTACTACTGAAGACATTAATACGGGGTCACTATTACTTTTGGGACCATTAATGCGGGTCACTATTACTACTGGGGCCATTAATGTGGGTCACTATTACTACTGGGGCCATTAATGTGGGTCACTATTACTACTGGGGCCATTAACGAGGGTCACTATTACTACTGGGGCCATTAACGAGGGTCACTATTACTACCAGAGCCATTAAGGGGGGGTCACTATCACTACTGGGGCCATTAATGAGGGTCACTATTTCTACCGGAGCCATTAAGGGGGGGGGGGGGTCACTATCACTACCGGGGCCATTAATGGGGGTCACTTACTACTGAAGCCATTAATGGGGTCACTATTACTACTGGGGCCATTAATGGGGGTCACTATTACTACTGGGGCCATTAATGGGGGTCACTATTACTACTGGGGGCCATTAATGGGAGTCACTATTACTACTGGTGCCACTATGAGGGTCACTTTTACTACTGGGGCCATTAATGGGGGTCACTATTACTTCTGGGACCATTAATGCGGGTCACTATTACCACTGGGGCCAATAATGAGGGTCACTATTACTACCGGAGCCAGTAAGGAGGGGGGGGGGGGAGTCACTATCACTACCGGGGCCATTAATGGGGGTCACTTACTACTGAAGCCATTAATGGGGGTCACTATTACTACTGGGGCCATTAATGGGGGTCACTTACTACTGGGGCCATTAGTGGGGTCACTATTACTACTGGGGGCCATTAATGGGGTCACTATTACTACCAGAGCCATTAAGGGAGGGGGGGGGTCACTATTACTACTGGGGTCATTAATGTGGGTCACTATTACTACTGGGGGCCATTAATGGGGGTCACTATTACTACTGGGACCATTAATGGGGGTCACTATTACTACTGGGGCCACTATGAGGGTCACTATTACTACTGGGGCCATTAGTGGGGGTCACTATTACTACTGAAGACATTAATACGGGGTCACTATTACTTCTGGGACCATTAATGCGGGTCACTATTACTACTGGGGCCATTAATGTGGGTCACTATTACTACCGGGGCCATTAAGGGGGGGTCACTATCACTACTGGGGCCCTTAATGAGGGTCACTATTACTACCGGAGCCATTAAGGGGGGTCACTATCACTACTGGGGCCATTAATGAGGGTCACTATTACTACCGGAGCCATTGGGGGGGGGGGGGGTCACTATCACTACCGGGGCCATTAATGTGGGTCACTTACTACTGAAGCCATTAATGGGGGTCACTATTACTACTGGGGCCATTAATGGGGGTCACTATTACTACTGGGGCCATTAATGGGGGTCCCTATCACTACTGGGGGCCATTAATGGGGGTCACTTACTACCGGAGCCATTAAGGAAGGGGGGTGGGTCACTATTACTACTGGGGCCATTAATGTGGGTCACTATTACTACTGGGGGCCATTAATGGGGGTCACTAATACTACCGGAGCCATTGGGGGGGTCACTAATACTACCGGAGCCATTAATGGGGGTCACTATTACTACTGAAGCCATCAGTAGGGGGGTCACTATTACTACTGGTGCCATTAATGGGGGTCACTATTACTACTGGGGCCATTAATGGGGGTCACTATTACTACTGGGGCCATTAATGGGGGTCACTATTACTACTGGGGCCATTAATGGGGGTCACTATTAATACTGGGACCACTATGAGGGTCACTATTACTACTGGGGCCATTAATGGGGGTCACTATTACTACTGAAGACATTAATACAGGGTCACTTTTAGTTCTGGGTCCATTAATGCGGGTCACTATTACTACTGGGGCCATTAATGTGGCTCACTATTACTACCAGAGCCATTAAGGGGGGGGGGGGGGTCACTATCACTACTGGGGCCCTTAATGAGGGTCACTATTACTACCGGAGCCATTAATGGGGGTCACTTACTACTGAATCCATTAATGGGGGTCACTATTACTACTGGGGCCATTAATGGGGTCACTATTACTACTGGGGCCATTAATGGGGTCACTATTACTACTGGGGGCCATTAATGGGGGTCACTATTACTACCGGAGCCATTAAGGGAGGGGGGTTGGGTCACTATTACTACTCTGGCCATTAATGTGGGTCACTATTACTACTGGGGGCCATTAATGGGGGTCACTATTACTACTGGGGGCCATTAATGGGGGTCACTATTACTACCGGAGCCATTAGGGGGGGTCACTATCACTACTGGGGCCATTAATGAGGGTCACTATTACTACCGAAGCCATTAAGGGGGAGGAATCACTATTACTACTGGGGCCATTAATGAGGGTCACTATTACTGCCGGGGGCGCTATCACTTTGTCACCTCAGACAAGTCTCAGTGGTTCTGATATGTGTCGGGTATCTTGAGTTTTGGCGGTCTGAATGCCTGTAAAGTGAGTTGGGTTTTTGCTGGGGAGGGGGTCATTTCACACTTTGCCACGGGCAGCATAAAGACTTGGGGCACCCAGACCCCCGATGACGGAAGAATAAAGATGAAAAGAAAAAACTTTGCTGTCCTTGAAGGGTTAATGAGAACCACATGAAATGGTATAAGAGAAGCTGTGGGCTGTAGATGAATAAGGGAGTCCAGGTGGGGGTCGGGGGTCGGCTGGGATGTCCAGGTGGGGGTCGGGGGTCGGCTGGGATGTCCAGGTGGGGGGCCGGGGTCGGCTGGGATGTCCAGGTGGGGGTCGGCTGGGTTGTCCAGATGGGGGTTGGGGGTCGGCTGGGATGTTCAGATGGGTTTGGGGTCGGCTGGGATGTCCAGGTGGGGGTCGGGGGTCGGCTGGGATGTCCAGATTTGTTCATGACGGAGATAAGCAAACATCTTCAATTCAATCCATCCTTTAAAAAAGATTACAAAATCTCTTCATGTCTTTCTGGTGTGGGCCTCTAGAGGGCAGCACCTCCATGCCTTTCCATACCCGGGTCTCCCCTTCTCTACATGATTGGCGCCGCTTCTCACTTTCGGTGGCTGTTTTGTAAATGCCGTTTTATTGGACGGATTAATGATAGACTCCATAACCGAAGTCATCGTAAATAGCAAGTGATGCCAGGAGACCCTCGTAGGTCAGTGCTGGCGGACCAGCAGCCGATCATCACCACGCCGCAGGTCATTAACCCCTTAGTGACGGTCTATTTTGGCCCTAGGAACACAATTTCTGGGAAATTTTCATCTCCACTTTTCAAAAGCCAGAACTTTTTTATTTTTCCGTCGACGCGGCCGCATGACAGCTGTTGTTTTTGTGGCGAGCCGTGGTGGTTGGTACCGTGTTTGGGTACATATCGAACTAAGAGGAGTCAATAATACTGCTGGGATCACTATGGGAGTCACTATTACTATTAGGGCCACTACGGGGGCCATTATTATTACTGGGGCCACTAATGGGGGCCATTATTATTACTGGGGCCACTAATGGGGTCACCATCACTATTGGGACACCTACTGTTGGGACCACTACTGGCGGTACTATTACTACTTGGGTCACTAACAGCGACAATATCACTAATGGGTCACTATTACTCTGTCACTTTCGACGTGTCTCAGTGGTACCAACGTGTTGGGTGTCTTGTGTAGTGGCGTCTCCAATGCCTGTAAAATGAAGGGTCTTTTGCGTGAGGGAGCGCTATGGCGCCATTTCACACTTTGCCTCAGGGAGCAAATAGGCTTGGGACACTCCTGGCTCTGCTGTTTCTTTACATAAAAGGGCTTCTGAGCAGCACAAACAAGTCCATAGTGGAGGCGGTCCTTCCCCTAGCAACAAGAGGCGGTCGTTCCCCTAGCAACAAGAAGCGGCCGCTCCCCTAGCAACAAGAGGCGGTCGTTCCCCTAGCAACAAGAGGCGGTCGTTCCCCTAGCAACAAGAGGCGGTCGTTCCCCTAGCAACAAGAGGCGGTCGTTCCCCTAGCAACAAGAGGCGGTTGTTCCCCTAGCAACAAGAGGCGGTCGTTCCCCTAGCAACAAGAGGTGATCGTTCCCATAGCAACAAGCAGTAAACAGCTGGAAAGAAGACTCAGGCTTTTCAAGAAAATGGGGTATTTATGCAGCAGTATTAAATGGGGTTCTGCAGATGAAATATCCCTTTAAAGGAGTTGTTGACCTTGGTGAGGAGTTGGTTTTTCCAAGGGTCCCCAGAAGATGCTCGGCTGAAGTGACCTCTGTGATCGGCTATGGATGAGCCTGACAGTAAGTGTTCAGTTTCCCAGCAGCGCCCCCACAGGGGAAATAATGCATTACACCCTTTCAATTGAAAACAATCACTGAGCCAAGTCCTCCAGTACAAGAGATGCTCCTTGGAGCCGCACTTTGTTTTGACTAATAGATGGGGGGTCTTGAGAGGAGACCCCACAATGAACTCAGAATTTCCCGTTTTTTGTTTTTTTTTTAAAAGCTGTATTGTCAAAAACCCGACCTCCAAGCAGACGCTCTAATAACGGGGCCCTAAGGATTTACTGCGCCAACAACCATGACCGTAGGTTGGATCAATAATGGAAGCAATGAGCCAGCAAGGCGTTGGGTCTACCTGCCAGGACAACCTGTGACTGCCGGAGGTGCGAGTGGGAAGAGGATGGGACCTTCACGGATGTTATGGCACTAGTGGAGAGGAGACGCCATGACACCCCCAGGAGACCCCGCCCTGAGCCCCCCACCCGCCACAGGCCGTACAGGAGTAGCTATTATGAGACCTTGGCCCTTGTTTTATGGATGTATGACCTGTCTAATAATAACTCTGCTTGCTTTGCACTAGCTCTGCTGCGCATTCTCTGTTGTCAGCCGCATCAAAGTCCACAAATAACCCGATGTCAGTCAGGGGGCGATGAGGTAAATAAACAAGAGCGTCCCCCGCTCTCCGAGATGTCACATGAGGGGGAGAGGTTCCACTGCGCCCACCACCTCAGAGCGGTCCCCCGCCGGCGGTCAGGGTCTCCCCGCCGCACGGATGTTTGTTATGGAAAACTCCAAGGCAGAAGCGGATCTAAAATAATCTGCGAATTCCTGCCGGGTGTCGCCTTACAGAAAACTAAATATTAGGCCGAGCGACGAGAGGAGATTCTCCAAACAGAGCTTAGAATAGTCGTGTTTATCTTCCTCCGCAGCCGGCCCATCTGCCTTAAATGTCCTCTTTATCAGAGCCCCCAATCCTTTATTACAGCCCCGGCCGTCTCAGGATTGGCGCCCCCTGTATGGGCATTCTTCCTGTGACCCCGGAGTGCGGCATAAAGTCACGTGACACGTCTTACATGGATCAGTTTTCCGCATGAATCCACATTAAATGGGAAGATCCAGCGATCGGAGCGACTTCCAGTGAGGCCGGTCATCGGTGCTAGACTAGCCGGGGTCTCACCGCCAACTGTGGGGGTTTTTCTCATGTAATGGTGTGAAGAGTATACGGAGAATGGTGCGATCGGGAAAACATCCAGCGAAAGGGGATCCTGCGGACGGAAACAACTCATCCCTGAAAGGGGTCGGAGGAGGATGTCAGGAATCGTTCTGACCAACAGGCTGCACAGTCAGCTGAATACAACGCTGGAGCTCCAACTAACGTGTCCGAACGCACAACTCGCCGTTCCTCCGCACGGATGGTATAACAGCAGAATTTGGCGCAAGCAGCATGAATCGCTGACCCCTTCCTGCCAGACTAGTGGACCTGGTGTAATGGCGGGGAAGGCATTCTCGGTGCGCACCGCATCCTCTGATACCTGCCGATGGATAGCACAACAAATTGTTGCGGTTCTGAAGACCAAAGGAGATCCGATTCGCCACTAGATAGGCGCCTCAATAACGGGCAGCCGCTCTATTTACTTATCTTTCAATATATGACCTATGAAAAACTCCAGATCTACACCGAGTCAGTAAACTGAGGGAGACTTTAGATATTTGGCACCAGAGATGACATTTTGGTCACGTGACCAGTAACAGAGGCCGATGCCTTCCAGCTGAACCCATGTTCACGTCCGTATATTTCAGAAGTGAGTCCGGGCGGTAATGAGCGCGCCACAATGGTGTTTATAGTCCATGCAATGCTTGCTGGGAAAAAGCTATGCAAATGAGTGATGGAATAATGCCTCCACTGCGCCACCAATCGTAGGATAGCTACCAACAGGTGGCGCTGTAGAGGAAAATGCCATCACTTGCTTGCGGTCCAGACCGGTTGGAAGGAACAGAGTGACCGGACACACCGGGGAGAGATGATCAGGTCATCAGCAGTCGGTGCAGAGAGGGTAATGACCGCCGTGTCACGTGGCTGGCGGCGCTGTTGCTCTGGTCACTCACCGGCTATGCCCGCGCTCTCTTGCTCTGCTCAGCGGGTGATTCTGGTCCATCTGTTGTCATGGACTGCAGATGTCATTGTTGCACTGTCTGTCACTATGTCCACGGCGCTGCGGACCTCACATCCTTCTATTAGATCCTGCATGATATTTCACTGGCACCTTGTCAGTCGGGCTGCCAACTACAAATACAGTGCCTGTACATGTGCCAGGCATCAAAACAAGCCTCTGTCACCGGGGGCAGATTTAGATTCTAGATTTCAATTAATAGCCATAGATTTGTCGCAACAAGAAGAGACCAAAATATCTTCACCGAGAGGGATCGCCATTAACTCAGCCCTGAATAGTAAACACATATGAGGAGACTGGCACTGCCAACCCTGACGACTCAACTATCAACATTTCATAAAGGGTAACTCCACCACCGAACACCAAATTCAACTTTGTATAGTTATTGTATCTAATATCCTGTACTCATCCTGAGTTTTATATCATACTCCAGAGCTGCAATCACTGTTCTGCTGGTGGAGTCACTGTGTACATACATTACTTATCCTGTACTGATCCTGAGTTACATCCTGTATTATATTCCAGAGCTGCACTCACTATTCTGCTGGTGGAGTCACTGTGCACATACATTACTTATCCTGTACTGATCCTGAGTTACATCCTGTATTATACCCCAGAGCTGCACTCACTATTCTGCTGGTGGAGTCACTGTGTACATACATTACTTATCCTGTACTGCTCCTGGGTTACATCCTGTATTATACTCCAGAGCTGCACTCACTATTCTGCTGGTGGGGTCACTGTGTACATACATTACTTATCCTGTACTGCTCCTGAGTTACATCATGTATTATACTCCAGAGCTGCACTCACTATTCTGCTGGTGGAGTTACTGTGTACATACATTACTTATCCTGTACTGATCCTGAGTTACATCCTGTATTATATTCCAGAGCTGCACTCACTATTCTGCTGGTGGAGTCACTGTGCACATACATTACTTATCCTGCACTGCTCCTGAGTTACATCCTGTATTATACTCCAGAGCTGCACTCACTATTCTGCTGGTGGAGTTACTGTGTACATACATTACTTATCCTGTACTGATCCTGAGGTACATCCTGTATTATACTCCAGAGCTGCACTCACTATTCTGCTGGTGGAGTCACTGTGTACATACATTACTTATCCTGTACTGATCCTGAGTTACATCCTGTATTATACTCCAGAGCTGCACTCACTATTCTGTTGGTGGAGTCACTGTGTACATACATTACTTATCCTGTACTGCTCCTGAGTTACATCCTGTATTATACTCCAGAGCTGCACTCACTATTCTGCTGGTGGAGTCACTGTGTACATACATTACTTATCCTGTACTGATCCTGAGTTACATCCTGTATTATACCCCAGAGCTGCGCTCACTATTCTGCTGGTGGAGTCACTGTGTACATACATTACTTATCCTGTACTGATCCTGAGTTACATCCTGTATTATACTGCAGAGCTGCACTCACTATTCTGCTGGTGGAGTCACTGTGTACATACATTACTTATCCTGTACTGCTCCTGAGTTACATCCTGTATTATACTCCAGAGCTGCACTCACTATTCTGCTGGTGGAGTCACTGTGTACATACATTACTTATCCTGTACTGCTCCTGAGTTACATCCTGTATTATACTCCAGAGCTGCACTCACTATTCTGCTGGTGGAGTCACTGTGTACATACATTACTTATCTTGTACTGCTCCTGAGTTACATCCTGTATTATACTCCAGAGCTGCACTCACTATTCTGCTGGAGTCACTGTGTACATACATTACTTATCCTGTAGTGATCCTGAGTTACATCCTGTATTATACTCCAGAGCTGCACTCACTATTCTGCTGGTGGAGTCACTGTGTACATACATTACTTATCCTGTACTGATCCTGAGTTACATCCTGTATTATACCCCAGAGCTGCACTCACTATTCTGCTGGTGGAGTCACTGTGTACATACATTACTTATCCTGTACTGCTCCTGAGTTACATCTTGTATTATACTACAGAGCTGCGCTCACTATTCTGCTGGTGGAGTCACTGTATACATACATTACTTATCCTGTACTGATCCTGAGTTACATCCTGTATTATACCCCAGAGCTGCACTCACTATTCTGCTGGTGGAGTCACTGTGTACATACATTACTTATCCTGTACTGCTCCTGAGTTACATCTTGTATTATACTACAGAGCTGCACTCACAGTTTACTAGTCATTGAGCTCACTTTTAGGACCCAAAAATATAAATTCATAAAAATTAACTTTTAATAAATATTGCTTAAAAACCTTATGGACACACAAACAACAACAACAAAAAAAAAAAAAATCCACTATCCGGTAGGGAATGTGAAATTGTATCATACAGTAACACTTCAAGATCAGTATCGATCTTGGACGTTTTCTTTATTATGTCTTTTACGTCCAAAAGATAGCTCTTTTTTTGGGGGGGTTTTTTGGTTTTAATGTTCCAAAAAACCTATGCATTTTTTCCGAACCTGAACATGATGTCGTAATCAGCCGGAATCTACATGCAACTCATATAGTCCAATGTATAATAGACATGAGATGTTTTTATGTACAGAATAGACCTTGTAATCTCCCTACGCGTTTCGCCCACTGCGTGGGCTCCTCAGGGGCTCAAGTATCTCCTGGGATGATTCCCTGGAGAAAGGGTTATCAGTCATCAACTGAGTATAGAAAATTGTTTATAGATTAGGACTATAATCCATTAGAGGCAATGAGTAAGTATAGGTAAGGTACTGTATTGAATTAGCACCCCACTATGAGGAGTGATCGCTGCAGTAATTCCTCCTAAGCTAATATGCGGTACTTGATAGCCTAATAATATTTCCTAGAGGAACTGTGCCCAGTTATCACTTAGAGGGATGTCTTGGTCAATACCCAGATAGTCTGCGCACTAAAAAAAAGTTCCCCAGGTAATACATCGCTGTCTATTAGATCCTTTTAGTAGGTGAGTTTTGATATACTCAAAAGCTATCAATAGAATAGCTCCCACTAAATAGGGTTTTTCTGCAGTCAGGCAAATTCTCAGCCTAGTGAAGGGTTGTAAGGTTTCCCCCCCTATCAGGATCAGATAAAGCAGAATGAAATCATAAAATAAATAGAACAAGCGGCAACATGACAGTCCTGGTGGTGGCAGTCCTAATCTATAAACAATTTTCTATACTCAGTTGATGACTGATAACCCTTTCTCCAGGGAATCATCCCAGGAGATACTTGAGCCCCTGAGGAGCCCACGCAGTGGGCGAAACGCGTAGGGAGATTACAAGGTCTATTCTGTACATAAAAACATCTCATGTCTATTATACATTGGACTATATGAGTTGCATGTAGATTCCGGCTGATTACGACATCATGTTCAGGTTCAGAAAAAATGCATAGGTTTTTTGGAACATTAAAACCAAAAAACCCCCCCAAAAAAAGAGCTATCTTTTGGACGTAAAAGACATAATAAAGAAAACGTCCAAGATCGATACTGATCTTGAAGTGTTACTGTATGATACAATTTCACATTCCCTACCGGATAGTGGATTTTTTTTTTTTTTTTTTGTTGTTTGTGTGTCCATAAGGTTTTTAAGCAATACTTATTAAAAGTTAATTTTTATGAATTTATATTTTTGGGTCCTAAAAGTGAGCTCAATTAAGTAATTGGGACCTTACTGCCTCTGTGAAGTGGTTTACTAGTCATTGGAATCAGTCAGTAAAGGTCTCTGCTGCTGCTGTGTAAAGATAATAATAATAATCTGTATTTATATAGCGCCAACATATTCCGCAAAGCTTACAAGACAGGTGAAATAAAAACCATGGTTACATGAAGTAATCAGTTGGTGGAAACAATAGGGGCGAGGGTCCGCCTCCAACGAGCTTACATACTACAAGTAATGGGGTGATACAGAAGGTAAAGGGGCTGGAGATGTGCAAGGTATGGCGAGATGGAGAGTGAGGGATGCTATACACAGACAATGGCCAGGCCGTACATTTGATGAATCGGTATGACTGCAGGGGCGGTTGATTATGGCTAGCAGGGATTGCAGTCGGTAGGTCAGGGAGCATGTTATCAGGCGAAGTACAGAGGGGTTTGGTTTAGGAGATATGGTATGCCTTACTGAAGAGGTGCATTTTTAGAGCACGTCTGAAGTTTTGTGAGTCAGGGATTGCCCTAATAGCTTTTGGGTAGCACCTTCCAGAGGACCGGTGCTGCTTTGGAGAAGTCTTGGAGGCGGAAATGAGAGGTTCGGATTAAAGGGGCACTTAGTCTGATTTCATTAGCTGAGCGGAGAGCCCGGGCTGGGTGATGGATTGAGATGAGGGATACAATGTAGGAAGGCACGGTGCTGTAGATGAGGGATACAATGTAGGGCGGCACGGTGCTGTAGATGAGGGATACAATGTAGGGTGGCGCGGTGCTGTTGATGAGGGATACAATGTAGGGCGGCGCGGTGCTGTGGATGAGGGATACAATGTAGGGCGGCGCGGTGCTGTGGATGAAGGATACAATATAGGGTGGCACGGTGCTGTAGATGAGGGATACAATGTAGGAAGGCATGGTGCTGTGGATGAGGGATACAATGTAGGGCGGCACGGTGCTGTGGATGAAGGATACAATATAGGGTGGCACGGTGCTGTGGATGAAGGATACAATATAGGGTGGCACGGTGCTGTAGATGAGGGATACAATGTAGGAAGGCACGGTGCTGTTGATGAGGGATACAATGTAGGGCGGCACAGTGCTGTGAATGAAGGATACAATATAGGGTGGCACGGTGCTGTAGATGAGGGATACAATGTAGGAAGGCACGGTGCTGTGGATGAGGGATACAATGTAGGGCGGCACGGTGCTGTGGATGAGGGATACAATGTAGGACGGCACGGTGCTGTGGATGAGGGATACAATGTAGGATGGCATGGTGCGGTGGATGAGGGATACAATGTTGGGTGGCACGGTGCTGTGGAGGGCTTTATGGATGAAGGTGGCGAGTGTGAATTGTAGTCTGTATTTAGCTGGCAGCCGCTGTAGTGACTGGCACAGGACAGAGGTGTCTGAGTAGTGGCTGGACAGGAAGATGAGCCTGGTTGCCAAAATCAGGATGGATTGGAGGGGATAGAGTCTGGTGCGGGGGGCCGAGTTGGAATAATCGAGGTGGTAGCGGATGAGGGATACAATGTAGGGCGGCGCGGTGCTGTGGATGAGGGATACAATGTAGGGCGGCGCGGTGCTGTGGATGAGGGATACAATGTAGGGCGGCGCTGTGCTGTGGATGAGGTATACAATGTAGGGCGGTGCTGTGGATGAGGGCTACAATGTAGGGTGGTGCGGTGCTGTTCATGAGGCATACAATATACGGCGGCGCGGTGCTGTGGATGAGGGATACAATGTAGGGCAGCGCGGTGCTGTGGATGAGGGATACAATGTAGGGCGGCGCTGCCCTGTGGAGAGCTTCATGGATGAGGGATACAATGTAGGGCGGCCCAGTATTGTGGAAGAGTGATACAATGTAGGGCGGTGCGGTGCTGTGGATGAGGGATACAATGTAGGGCAGCGCGGTGCTGTGGATGAGGGATACAATGTAGGGCAGCGCTGTGGAGAGCTTTATGGATGAGGGATACAATGTAGGGCGGCGTGGTGCTGTGGAGAGCTTTATGGATGAGGGATACCATGTAGGGCAGCACCGTGGATGACAGATAAAATGTAGGGCAGCACGGTGCTGTGGATGAGGGATACAATGTAGGGTGGCACGGTGCTGTGAATGAGGGATACAATGTAGGGCAGTGCAGTGCTGGATATGAGGAATACAATGTAGGGTGGTGTGGTGCTGTGGATGAGGGATACAATGTAGGGCAGCACGGGGCTGTGGATGAGGGATACAATGTAGGGCGGCACGGTGCTGTTGATGAGGTATGCAATGCAGGGCAGTACGGTGCTGCGGATGAGGGATACAGTGTAGGGCGGGGCTGCCCTGTGGAGAGCTTCATGGATGAGGGATACAATGTAGGGTGGCCCTGTGCTGTGGATGAGGGATACAATGTAGGGCGGTGCGGTGCTGTGGATTAGGGATACAATGTAGGGTGGCGCTATGGAGAGCTTTATGGATGAGGGATACCATGTAGGGCGCCGCCGTGGATGGGGGCTAAAATGTAAGGCAGCGCGCTGCTGTGGATGAGGGATACAATGTAGGGTGGTGCGGTGCTGTGGATGAGGGATACAATGTAGGGCGGTGCTGTGGATGAGGGATACGATGTAGGGCGGCGCAGTGCTGTGGATGAGGGATACAGTGTAGGGTGGTGCGGTGCTGTGGATGAGGGATATAATGTAGGGCGGTGCTGTGGATGAAGGATTCAATTTTGGGGCGGCGCAGTGCTATGGATGAGGGATACAATGTAGGGTGGCGCGGTGCTGTGGGTGAAGGAAACAATGTAGGGCGGCACAGTGCTGTGGATGAGGGACACAATGTAGGCTGTTGTAGTGCTATGAATGAGGGATACAATGTAGGGTGGTGCAGTGCTGTGGATGAGGGATACGATGTAGGGTGGTGCTGTGGATGAGGGATACCATGTAGGGCGGCGCAGTGCTGTGGATGAGAGTTTCAATGTAGGGCAGCGAGGTCCTGTGGATGAGGGATACAATGTAGGGTGGCGCGGTGCTGTGGATAAGGGATACAATGTAGGGCGGCGCCGTGCTGTGGATGAGGGATACAATGTAGGGTGGCGCCGTGCTGTGGATGAGGGATACCATGTAGGGCGGCACAGTGCTGTGGATGAGAGATACAATGTAGGGCAGCGAGGTGCTGTGGATGAGCGATACAATGTAGGGTGGCGCGGTGCTGTGGATAAGGGATACAATGTAGGGCGGCGCCGTGCTGTGGATGAGGGATACAATGTAGGGTGGCGCCGTGCTGTGGATGAGGGATACCATGTAGGGCGGCACAGTGCTGTGGATGAGAGATACAATGTAGGGCAGCGAGGTGCTGTGGATGAGCGATACAATGTAGGGTGGCGCGGTGCTGTGGATAAGGGATACAATGTAGGGCGGCGCCGTGCTGTGGATGAGGGATACAATGTAGGGCGGCGCGGTGCTGTGGATGAGGTATACAATGTAGGGCAGCACGGTGCTGTGGATGAGGGATACAGTGTAGGGCGGGGCTGCCCTGTGGAGAGCTTCATGGAGGAGGGATACAATGTAGGGCGGCCCTGTGCTGTGGATGAGGGATACAATGTAGGGTGGTGCGGTGCTGTGGATGAGGGATATAATATAGGGCGGTGCTGTGGATGAAGGATACAATTTAGGGTGGCGCGGTGCTGTGGGTGAAGGAAACAATGTACGGCGCACAGTGCTGTGGATGAGGGACACAATGTAGGCTGGTGTAGTGCTATGAATGAGGGATACAATGTAGGGCGGTGCAGTGCTGTGGATGAGGGATACAATGTAGGGTGGCATGGTGCTGTGGATGAGGGATACCATGTAGGGCGGCGCAGTGCTGTGGATGAGGGATACAATGTAGGGTGGCACGGTGCTGTGAATCAGGGATAAAATGTAGGGCATCTCGGTGCTGTGGATGAGGGATACAATGTAGGGCGTCACGGTGCTGTGGATGAGGGATACAATGTAGGGCGCCGCTGTGCTGTTGATGAGGGATACAATGTAGGGCGGCACGGTGCTGTGGATGAGGGATACAATGTAGGGCGGCGCGGTGCTGTGGGTGAAGGAAACAATGTAGGGCGGCACAGTGCTGTGGATGAGGGACACAATATAGGCTGGTGTAGTGCTATAAATGAGGGATACAATGTAGGGCGGTGCCGTGCTGTGGATGAGGGATACCATGTAGGGCGGCGCAGTGCTGTAGATGAGGGATACCATGTAGGGCGGCGCAGTGCTGTGGATGAGAGATACAATGTAGGGCAGCGAGGTGCTGTGGATGAGAGATACAATGTAGGGCAGCGAGGTGCTGTGGATGAGGGATACAATGTACGGTGGCGTGGTTCTGTGTATAAGGGATACAATGTAGGGCGGCGCCGTGCTGTGGATGAGGGATACAATGTAGGGTGGCGCCGTGCTGTGGATGAGGGATACAATGTAGGGCGGCGCGGTGCTGTGGATGAGGGATACAATGTAGGGCGGTATAGTGCTGTGGATGAGGGATACAATATAGGGCGGCACGGTGCTGTAGATGAGGGATACAATGTAGGAAGGCACGGTGCTGTAGATGAGGGATACAATGTAGGAAGGCACGGTGCTGTGGATGAGGGATACAATGTAGGGCGGCACGGTGCTGTGGATGAAGGATACAATGTAGGGCAGCACGGTGCTGTGGATGAGGGATACAATGTAGGATGGCATGGTGCGGTGGATGAGGGATACAATGTTGGGCGGCACGGTGCTGTGGAGGGCTTTATGGATGAAGGTGGCGAGTGTGAATTGTAGTCTGTATTTAGCTGGCAGCCGCTGCAGTGACCAGCACAGGACAGAGGTGTCTGAGTAGTGGCTGGACAGGAAGATGAGCCTGGTTGCCAAAATCAGGATGGATTGGAGGGGATAGAGTCTGGTGCGGGGGGCCGAGTTGGAATAATCGAGGTGGTAGCGGATGAGGGATACAATGTAGGGCGGCGCGGTGCTGTGGATGGGGGATACAATGTAGGGCGGCGCGGTGCTGTGGATGAGGGATACAATGTAGGGCGGCGCTGTGCTGTGGATGAGGTATACAATGTAGGGCGGTGCTGTGGATGAGGGATACAATGTAGGGTGGTGCGGTGCTGTTCATGAGGCATACAATATACGGCGGCGCGGTGCTGTGGATGAGGGATACAATGTAGGGCAGCGCGGTGCTGTGGATGAGGGATACAATGTAGGGCGGCGCTGCCCTGTGGAGAGCTTCATGGATGAGGGATACAATGTAGGGCGGCGTGGTGCTGTGGAGAGCTTTATGGATGAGGGATACCATGTAGGGCAGCACCGTGGATGACAGATAAAATGTAGGGCAGCACGGTGCTGTGGATGAGGGATACAATGTAGGGCAGCACGGTGCTGTGGATGAGGTATACAATGTAGGGCAGCACGGTGCTGTGTATGAGGGATACAATGTAGGGTGGCACGGTGCTGTGAATGAGGGATACAATGTAGGGCGGTGCAGTGCTGGATATGAGGAATACAATGTAGGGTGGTGTGGTGCTGTGGATGAGGGATACAATGTAGGGCAGCACGGGGCTGTGGATGAGGGATACAATGTAGGGTGGCACGGGGCTGTGGATGAAGGAAACAGTGTAGGGCGGCACATTGCTGTGGATGAGGGACAGAGTGTAGGGTGGTGTAGTGCTGTGGATGAGGGATACAATGTAGGGCGGCACGGTGCTGTGGATGAGGTATGCAATGTAGGGCAGTACGGTGCTGCGGATGAGGGATACAGTGTAGGGCGGGGCTGCCCTGTGGAGAGCTTCATGGATGAGGGATACAATGTAGAGTGGCCCTGTGCTGTGGATGAGGGATACAATGTAGGGCGGTGCGGTGCTGTGGATTAGGGATACAATGTAGGGTGGCGCTGTGGAGAGCTTTATGGATGAGGGATACCATGTAGGGCGGCGCCGTGGATGGGGGCTAAAATGTAAGGCAGCGCGCTGCTGTGGATGAGGGATACAATGTAGGGTGGTGCGGTGCTGTGGATGAGGGATACAATGTAGGGTGGTGCGGTGCTGTGGATGAGGGATACAATGTAGGGCGGCGCAGTGCTGTGGATGAGGGATACAGTGTAGGGTGGTGCGGTGCTGTGGATGAGGGATATAATGTAGGGCGGTGCTGTGGATGAAGGATACAATTTTGGGGTGGCGCAGTGCTATGGATGAGGGATTCAATGTAGGGTGGCGCGGTGCTGTGGGTGAAGGAAACAATGTAGGGTTGCACAGTGCTGTGGATGAGGGACATAATGTAGGCTGTTGTAGTGCTATGAATGAGGGATACAATGTAGGGTGGCATGGTGCTGTGGATGAGGGATACGATGTAGGGTGGCGCAGTGCTGTGGATGAGAGATTCAATGTAGGGCAGCGAGGTGCTGTGGATGAGGGATACAATGTAGGGTGGCGCGGTGCTGTGGATAAGGGATACAATGTAGGGCGGCGCCGTGCTGTGGATGAGGGATACAATGTAGGGTGGCGCCGTGCTGTGGATGAGGGATACAATGTAGGGTGGCGCTGTGCTGTGGATGAGGGATACCATGTAGGGCGGCACAGTGCTGTGGATGAGAGATACAATGTAGGGCAGCGAGGTGCTGTGGATGAGCGATACAATGTAGGGTGGCGCGGTGCTGTGGATAAGGGATACAATGTAGGGCGGCGCCGTGCTGTGGATGAGGGATACAATGTAGGGCGGCGCCGTGCTGTGGATGAGGTATACAATGTAGGGCAGCACGGTGCTGTGGATGAGGGATACAGTGTAGGGCGGGGCTGCCCTGTGGAGAGCTTCATGGAGGAGGGATACAATGTATGGCGGCCCTGTGCTGTGGATGAGGGATACAATGTAGGGTGGTGCGGTGCTGTGGATGAGGGATATAATGTAGGGCGGTGCTGTGGATGAAGTATACAATTTAGGGTGGCGCGGTGCTGTGGGTGAAGGAAACAATGTAGGGCGCACAGTGCTGTGGATGAGGGACACAATGTAGGCTGGTGTAGTGCTATGAATGAGGGATACAATGTAGGGCGGTGCAGTGCTGTGGATGAGGGATACAATGTAGGGTGGCATGGTGCTGTGGATGAGGGATACCATGTAGGGCGGCGCAGTGCTGTCGATGAGGGATACAATGTAGGGTGGTACAGTGCTGTGAATCAGGGATAAAATGTAGGGCATCTCGGTGCTGTGGATGAGGGATACAATGTAGGGCGTCACGGTGCTGTGGATGAGGGATACAATGTAGGGCGCCGCTGTGCTGTTGATGAGGGATACAATGTAGGGCGGCACGGTGCTGTGGATGAGGGATACAATGTAGGGCGGCGCGGTGCTGTGGGTGAAGGAAACAATGTAGGGCGGCACAGTGCTGTGGATGAGGGACACAATATAGGCTGGTGTAGTGCTATGAATGAGGGATACAATGTAGGGCGGTGCCGTGCTGTGGATGAGGGATACAATGTAGGGTGGCATGGTGCTGTGGATGAGGGATACCATGTAGGGCGGCGCAGTGCTGTAGATGAGGGATACCATGTAGGGCGGCGCAGTGCTGTGGATGAGAGATACAATGTAGGGCAGCGAGGTGCTGTGGATGAGAGATACAATGTAGGGCAGCAAGGTGCTGTGGATGAGGGATACAATGTACGGTGGCGTGGTTCTGTGTATAAGGGATACAATGTAGGGCGCCGCCGTGCTGTGGATGAGGGATACAATGTAGGGTGGCGCCGTGCTGTGGATGAGGGATACAATGTAGGGCGGTGCCGTGCTGTGGATGAGGGATGCAATGTAGGGCGGCACGGTGCTGTGGATGAGGGATACAATGTAGGGCGGCATGGTGCTGTGGATGAGGGATACAATGTAGGGCGTCACGGTGCTGTGGATGAGGGATACAATGTAGGGCGGCATGGTGCTGTGGATGAGGGATACAATGTAGGGCAGGGCGGTGCGGTGGATGAGGGATACAATGTAGGGCAGCGTGGTGCTGTGGATGAGGGATACAATGTTGGGCGGCACGGTGCTGTGGATGAGGGATACAATGTAGGGCAGCGCCGTGCTGTTGATGAGGGATACAATGTAGGGCGGCGTGGTGCTGTGGATGAGGGATACAATGTAGGGCGGCACGGTGCTGTGGATGAGGGATACAATGTAGGGCGGCATGGTGCTGTGGATGAGGGATACAATGTAGGGCAGCGTGGTGCTGTGGATGAGGGATACAATGTTGGGCGGCACGGTGCTGTGGATGAGGAATACAATGTAGGGCGGCACGGTGCTGTGGAACGGGGCGCATTCTTGCGATGTTCTTGAGGTGCAGCTGACATGTTCGGATCAGAGATTAGATGTAGGGGGTAAAGGAGAGATCAGAGTTGAATATGACCCCAAGGCAGCGGGCGTGCTGTCTGGGAGTTATGGTGCCACACACTGAGATGGAGATGTCAGGATGAGGGCGGTTAGTGGAGGGTGGAAATACCAGAAGGTCAGTTTTTGGGAGGCTCAGTTATAAGTAGAGAAAGGACATAGTGTTAGCGACAGCAGACAGTCGGTGGCGCTCTGGAGGACCGGTGCTGTGATGTCACGGGAGGAGGTGTGTAACTGGGTATCGTCAGCATAGAGATGATACTGAAAGCCAAAACTTCTGATGGTTTGTCCAATATAGGCTGTGTAGATGGAGAAGAGGAGGGGGCCAAGGACCGAGCCTTGGGGGAACCAAACAGCAAGGGGAAGAGGAAGGGGCCAAGGACCCAGCCCTGGGCGACCCCAACAGCAAGGGGAAGAGGAGGGGAGGAAGGGGCCGAGGAACAAGCCTTCGAGGACCCCAACAGCAAGGAGAAGAGAAGAGGAGGGGGGGTTGGGGACCGAGCCCTGGGAGACCCCAACAGCCAGAGGAAGAGGATAGGAGGGAGCCAAAGACTGAGCCCTGTGGGACCCCAACTAAAAGGGGAAGAGGAAAGGGGGGACCAAGAACCGAGCCCAGGGGGACCCCGACAGCAAGGAGGAGAGGAGGAGGCTGAGGACCAAGCCCTGAGGGACCCTAACAGCAAGGGGAAGAGGAGAGGAGGGGGCCGAGGACTGAGCCTTGAGGGACCCCAACAGTAAGGGGAAGAGGACAGGGCTGAGGACCGAGTCCTGGGGGACTGCAACATCAAGGGGAAGAGGAGGGGAGGTAGAGCCAGCAAAGCAGACACTGAAGGAGCAATCAGATAGGTAGGAGGGGAACCAGAGGAGAGCAGTGTCCTTTAGGCCGATGGAGTGAAGCATACTGAGGAGGAGTTTGTGGTCAACAGTGTCATCGCCCCTCGATTTGGCCGTCAGGAGATTGTTTGACACTTCAGTCAGAGTAGTTTCTGTGGACTGTAGGGGGTCAAGAAGAGAGTTTTCTGAAAGATAGCTTATAAGGCGAGAGTAAACCAGTTCTAGTAGTT
This sequence comes from Eleutherodactylus coqui, assembly GCA_035609135.1. Taxonomy (NCBI): domain Eukaryota; kingdom Metazoa; phylum Chordata; class Amphibia; order Anura; family Eleutherodactylidae; genus Eleutherodactylus; species Eleutherodactylus coqui. Next base: position 1,718,917 of record CM069414.1, on the reverse strand, counting down.
TGGAGATAAAGGGGAGATTAGAGATGGGTCGGTAGTTGGCAGCATCGGTTGAGTGAAGAGTTGGTATCTTAAAGGGGTTGTCCCGCGAAAGCAAGTGGGTCTATACACTTCTGTATGGCCATATTAATGCACTTTGTAATGTACATCGTGCATTAATTATGAGCCATACAGAAGTTATAAGAAGTTTTTCACTTACCTGCTCCGTTGCTGGCGTCCTCGTTTCCATGGAGCCGACTAATTTTCGGCGTCTAATGGCCAAATTAGCCGCGCTTGCGCAGTCCGGGTCTTCTTTTCTCAATGGGGCCACTCGTGCAGGATGCCGGCTCCGTGTAGCTCCGCCCCGTCACGTGCCGATTCCAGCCAATCAGGACGCTGGAATCGGCAATGGACCGCACAGAAGCCCTGCGGTCCACCGAGGGTGAAGATCCCAGCGGCCATCTTCAACTGGTAAGTAAGAAGTCACCGGAGCGCGGGGATTCAGGTAAGCGCTGTGCGGTTTTTTTTTTAAGTCCCTGCATCGGGGTTGTCTCGCGCCGAACGGGGAAGGGGGGGGGGGGGGGGGGTTGAAAGAAAAGAAAACCCGTTTCGGCGCGGGACAACCCCTTTAAGCAGGAGGAATATGATGGAGTGATTGAATAAGGAGGGAAAGATGCAAGAGGTCAGAGAGAGATTGAATATAGTGGTGAGGTGGGAGATGACCACTGAGGAGAAGGAAAGGAGGTGGTGTGAGGGGAGAGGGAGCGGAGGAGGTGTGAGGGGCCAGAGGTGTGAGGAGAGAGGGGCCAGAGGGGGTGTGAGTGGAGAGGGACTGGGGACCGCAGGAGGTGTGGGGGAAGAGGGTCGCTTGAACAGGTGGTGGGGCGAGCAGAGGAAAGCAGCCTGGAGGCTTCTTCTTCTGTCATTGGTCGGAGTACAGTGAGCAGGAGCTAGATGCAGTGCTGACAAGACTAGGGTCAGGGCTAATCTGCGATTGGGAGGTTATTTCCTGCTGGATGTTGGAAAATGCGGAAGCTCCATCCGTCGGTGCAGACAACGAGCACACAGACTCGCAGAGGCTGTTGGAAATACAGTAACATAGTTGTAAGATTACTTAACTCTTTAGGTTCAGGCTTCACTTCACCTGGAGCAATGATTCAGTTTGCTTCCCTCGATGTGCTTCTAAACCTCGTTGTGAAGGCCGAGTGACTGGTTAGTGCTCCCTTTTTGCTGCACCTACAGTAAAATGCCCTACCATCCAGACCCTCACTACGTTACCACTTTAAGTTAGCCCGTTCTATATATCATTTTGCTTTTCACCTTGTGTGATATTAGTGAGATTTTGATCTGCAGGGACACAATGTCTACGTTGTGCTGCTGGGACCAGTGGTACTATGGTTTCTAGCAGCAGAGCTCACAGACGTTGAATGATTGAGCTGGCTGGGTGTGGTGATCTCCTGGAATCACACCATACAGCAGGCAAAATGCAAACACTAATAGCAGATAGTAAAGCTGAATATAAATGCCAGGTATTAGTTGATATTTTGATCAAAACATGGAAGCTAGCAGGCCACTTCACGGCTCCTGGCTATACCGCTAGTCCCTACACTAACCAGGAGTCCAGCGGCACCGAACAAAGTTCACACAGCAAGCTGCAATGGGACTGAACAGAGCACAGATCACACAGCAAGCTGCAACAGGGCTGCTCACCCTGAACACCAGACAGACACTGAGAGGAGCTGGGTTTATATGTGAGCAAAGACCCAGGGGATTGGCTAGCAGGAGATCACCACACCCAGCCAGCACAATCATTCACCACCTGTGTAGCTGTGCTGCTAGAAACCCTAGTACTACAGGTCCCAGCAGCACAACGTAACACACAATATACTTAGAGGACTGCTATTATAGGGGTCAACATTCTTCAGCTGACAAGCAGGTACCCAGAAATTGGGCAACACCCTCAATCAGCTGTCAGATAGTCTGGTGGAGGGTTAATGTTAGGTAGACCCCTGTCTGATAGGTGAGATCAGACCAGATGGTCCAGAAACCCCAAACAGGAAACCAGACCTGCAGGAACAGCCCACCCAATCCTAACAACGTGGCCAATGTTTGGTGGCATGCTTCCCAAGATATGATTGTAATGTAAAATCCAAAGGCCGTAAAACTCCAACTGCCAAAGAAAACAGACCAATTATTGGCCAGGAAGAGTCGCAGAGGTTTATGTGTTGATGCAATACCTCGGTCATGACTCTGCGTGAGCACATTACTAGTGTGGAGGTGGCCGGCCCAAGATCCACATAGTCCTCTCCTGCAATACTCTGCCCTGCGGTGTACTGAGCTCCTTCACTAGATGAGGAGACCGGTCACTGCCTCCCACAAGTTTCAGAATCTGATTGGCTACAAGCGGCTCTGACTCCGCCCACTTCATAATCTTTTTGTACTTTAGAAATGTTTTTGGTTATAGATAAGAGAAAAAAGACCAATTACAGAAAAGCCAAGACAAATCAGTCATGGGGAACCTCAGCGACAGGAAGAGGTCAGACCCGTAATGTACTACATAACAGGCATGACACATTCCTCCCAGCAGATGGAGAGCGAAGGAGGAGGGAGTGCGAAGGAGGAGGGAGAGCGAAGGAGGAGGGAGAGCGAAGGAGGAGGGAGAGCGAAGGAGGAGGGAGAGCGAAGGAGGAGGGAGAGCGAAGGAGGAGGGAGAGCGAAGGAGGGTGGAGACGAAGGAGGGTGGAGACGAAGGAGGGTGGAGACGAAGGAGGGTGGAGACGAAGGAGGGTGGAGACGAAGGAGGGTGGAGACGAAGGAGGGTGGAGACGAAGGAGGGTGGAGACGAAGGAGGGTGGAGACGAAGGAGGGTGGAGACGAAGGAGGGTGGAGACGAAGGAGGGTGGAGACGAAGGAGGGTGGAGACGAAGGGGGATGGAGACGAAGGGGGAGGGAGACGAAGGGGGAGGGAGACGAAGGGGGAGGGAGACGAAGGGGGAGGGAGACGAAGGGGGAGGGAGACGAAGGGGGAGGGAGACGAAGGGGGAGGGAGACGAAGGGGGAGGGAGACGAAGGGGGAGGGAGACGAAGGGGGAGGGAGACGAAGGGGGAGGGAGACGAAGGGGGAGGGAGACGAAGGGGGATGGAGACGAAGGGGGAGGGAGACGAAGGGGGAGGGAGACGAAGGAGGAGGGAGACGAAGGAGGAGGGAGACGAAGGATGAGGGAGACAAGGAGGAGGGAGACAAGGAGGAGGGAGACGAAGGAGGAGGGAGACGAAGGAGGATGGGGACGAAGGAGGATGGGGACGAAGGAGGAGGGGGACGAAGGAGGAGGGGGACGAAGGGGGAGGGAGACGAAGGGGGAGGGAGACGAAGGGGGAGGGAGACGAAGGGGGAGGGAGACGAAGGGGGAGGGAGACGAAGGGGGAGGGAGACGAAGGGGGAGGGAGACGAAGGGGGATGGAGACGAAGGGGGATGGAGACGAAGGGGGATGGAGACGAAGGGGGATGGAGACGAAGGGGGATGGAGACGAAGGGGGATGGAGACGAAGGGGGATGGAGACGAAGGGGGATGGAGACGAAGGAGGATGGAGACGAAGGAGGATGGAGACGAAGGAGGATGGAGACGAAGGAGGATGGAGACGAAGGCTACAAACAAGAGGTCACTATGGAGACGACTGACATCAACCGCGGCCGGAACAAAGCAAACAAGTCTTAGCTTAGAGGGCAACTCCAAGGTTACAACAAGAGCATAAATACTATGGATGAGGCAGTGGTACATGTTGTGGATCCGTCCTCCCTGGTCACATGGGCATCTGAGGGTGCAGGAGAGCGCCGTCTGTGGGCACTCCAGATCCAGTGTAGATGGAGAACAGATAAACCCCAGTGGATCTAGTATAATGAAGAGTGCGCCTGCAGCACTACTATATCCCCCACTGCGGGCAAAAGACCGTGGAGGTCGAAACGTAGCTTCCTGCACGTTATGGAGAATACAAGGCTCTTCTGCTTGGCACCAAGACATGCTGCCCGGCTCTATCCTTTAACAAACCCCAGCGGATCGGGAGGAAGGAATGGGGCTAGAAGTAATAACTAACTTGACAGGGGGTCTTAACAAAGAGCCCCCCTAATCCTGGTAGGCGATAGTGAATAGTGGGGCTCCCATAGGCAATAGTTTAGATATCCAGAGAATGTTTCTTCCAACTACATGAGCTGAACGCCCCGCGAACTACAAACAAGAATATAAAACAAACGTCTGGTGAAGAGGGGTGACACGTTTCTGTGTACGCAGACACCTTCCTCAAGCCTGGATCCTCAGAGAGGCAGAAACCGCAGCCGCCCAGCGCCGAGAGAACAAATATTCAGTATACACGTCCGAACCGCCAGCTAACAGGAAGGGGTCAGCGATTCATGCTGCTTGCACCAAATTCTGACCTCTGATCAGCAACATATATCTGGATCCATCTGACCAGGAGATGTTTCTCCGCTGCTCAGTGATACACGTTTTGCGCTCTTTTGCCCGCTGGAGTCTTTCTGTTTCTCTTAGACACAATGGCGCTGGAACTGGTCGCCCGCTGTTATACCATCCGTGCGGAGGAACGGCGAGTTGTGCGTTCGGACACGTTAGTTGGAGCTCCAGCGTTGTATTCAGCTGACTGTGCAGCCTGTTGGTCAGAACGATTCCTGACATCCTCCTCCGACCCCTTTCAGTGATGAGTTGTTTCCACAGGATCCCCTTTCGCTGAATGTTTTCCAATCGCGCCATTCTCTGTATACTCTCCACACCGTTACACGAGAAAACCCCCTGCAGTTGGCGGCGAGACCCCGGCTAGTCTAGCGCCGATGACCGGCCTCGTTGGAAGTCGCTCCGATCGCTGGATTTTCACATCTAATGTGGATTCACACTGAAACTGATCCACGGAAAACTGACGTTATTTTATGCTGCACTCCGGGGTCACGGGGAGAATTCCCATATAGGCGAGCGCCAATTGTGAGAGGGGCGGGGCTCTAACAAAGGGGTGGGGTCTCTGATCAAGGGGCGGCTGCTCTTCTAATAAAGAGCCAGGGGTCTAATAAAGGGCTGGGAGTGTTAGTAATGGGTCAGAGATTCTAATTAAAAAGTGAGGAGTTCTAATAAAGCGCTGGAGGTTTTAATAAAGGGATAAGGGTACTAATAAAGGACTGGGGGCGCTGGTAATGGTCTGGGCACTAATAAAGGGCTGGGGGCGCTGGTAATGGTCTGGGCACTAATTAAGGGCTGGGGGTGCTGGTAATGGTCTGGGCACTAATTAAGGGCTGGGGGCGCTGGTAATGGTCTGGGCACTGATTAAGGGCTGGGGGCGCTGGTAATGGTCTGGGTACTAATAAAGGGCTGGGGGCGCTGGTAATGGTCTGGGTACTAATAAAGGGCTGGGGGCGCTGGTAATGGTCTGGGTACTAATTAAGGGCTGGGGCGCTGGTAATGGTCTGGACACTAATTAAGGGCTGGGGTGCTGGTAATGGTCTGGGCACTGATTAAGGGCTGGGGGCGCTGGTAATGGTCTGGGCACTAATTAAGGGCTGGGGCGCTGGTAATGGTCTGGACACTAATTAAGGGCTGGGGCGCTGGTAATGGTCTGGGCACTAATAAAGGGCTGGGGGCGCTGGTAATGGTCTGGACACTAATTAAGGGCTGGGGCGCTGGTAATGGTCTGGGCACTAATAAAGGGCTGGGGGCGCTGGTAATGGTCTGGGTACTAATAAAGGGCTGGGGCGCTGGTAATGGTCTGGACACTAATTAAGGGCTGGGGCGCTGGTAATGGTCTGGGCACTGATTAAGGGCTGGGGGCGCTGGTAATGGTCTGGGCACTAATTAAGGGCTGGGGCGCTGGTAATGGTCTGGACACTAATTAAGGGCTGGGGCGCTGGTAATGGTCTGGGCACTAATTAAGGGCTGGGGGCGCTGGTAATGGTCTGGGCACTAATAAAGGACTGCGGGCGCTGGTAATGGTCTGGGCACTAATAAAGGGCTGGGGGCGCTGGTAATGGTCTGGGCACTAATTAAGGGCTGGGGGCGCTGGTAATGGTCTGGGCACTAATTAAGGGCTGGGGGCGCTGGTAATGGTCTGGGCACTAATAAAGGGCTGGGGGCTTTAATACATCTTTCTGCTTAGATAGAGTATATATGATGTTTTGTGCCTTGTGTTTATTCTCTGCATGCTCAGGAATAGAATGCTAGAACTGCAGTAAATACTGACTCCAATATGGGTGGCGCTCTAAGGGTAAATAGCAGCTTTCTATGCCCCTATGATAACACCCATGGGCATTGTAATTGCAGCCATCAGAACCAGCCTGGTACACTACCCCTTCCTATGTCGGACCGGAGCCTCACAGAATACCAGGGCACGGCCATAATCCTGTTATTATTGGAAGCCCAAACTGAACAAAACATTATGTTTTACGACCTCCAAAAAATGTGCAGTAAAAACCCAAAATATTCAGGATTGATGAAAACATCTCGGTATCCTGAGCCGCGATGCCATGCCGCCCCGACGGGCGCAGCCACATCATCCCATCACATATACGGATGGCCGGGGGTCCGGTGCTGCAGCATGGCACTCAGTAAATGGCCTTTCCAGACGCATGAGCTGCAGCGCCGCCCACAGGACGTGTTTGCCATTACAGCGTCTTCACTCCTCAACCACAAGAACAATATTGGGCTATAAATAGGAGCGATCCCAAATTAGAGCTGCGCGCCGCGGTCACAGGGCCCCCGTAGACATCGGCTGCTTTATGAAATGGCCCGGCTTCTCGGGAGGGCTTTATTTGTTCTCTCGGTGTACGAATAATGTGGCGGTTTTACTTCGATCCCAATTATAACGGTAACAATGAAACAATATCTGGATGTTCCAAATGGGAGAACAATAAATACATGCTACAAATCAAAGGGTCAACTTCCCCTTCTTGTTCGGTGCCTGCAAATCAAAGAAGCTCTCCTCTCTGGGGAACGCCTTATAGTTACACGGTCTCCCTGTAAATACGCTGATCACAGCCAGTGATCATCAGTAATCTGCAAGTATTCCATTTCCCTACAGCACCCCCACAGGGCAAGTGAAGAATTACATGTTGCCCATTTAAATCAGTGGGCTGTGTAATGCACGGACATGCGAGGTTTTCCAAAACAAGGGACATTTTTTGTAGCCGCTTTCCATTTTAGTTAGTACATGTGGGTCTTAAAAGTGGTTTCTGCCCACAGGGTCCCTTTCACCATTCTCTGTATACTCTCCGCACCGTTACACGTTGGCGGTGAGACCCCGGCTAGTCCAGCACCGATGACCGGCCTCGTTGGAAGTCGCTCCGATCGCTGGATCTTCCATCTAATGTGGATTCACACTGAAAATGATCCACGGAAAACTTGTCACGTGACTTTATGCTCCGGGGAGAATGTCCATACAGGGCAGCGCCAATTGTGAGAGTGTTGTGGGCTCTATAATAAAGGGACCGGGCGCTATGGTCGGGGCTCTAATTAAGGAGCCAGTCAGCGAGAGTATCATCAATCTGAAAAATCAAAGAGCTGAAAGATTTCCAGCTGCTGCCTTCCTGTTGGCTCTCAGGTTCTCCTCCCACCGCAGCGCTGCCAGCCCTCCACGCCTTCCATTCTAAGGTCTGCCATACTGCAGCGCTTATTTCAGGCATCAAGCATCATACATTTCGTTGCCTCTTTGGATGTGAGCAGAGCATTAGCCTCTTCACATTGTATCACTGTTTCTCTTCTCATGTTGCCAGTGCCGCAGTAACGTCATGCCCATCTGCTCCTGGCAGGGAAGAGACCTGGGACACAATCCGATGACATCCAACCCCGGGACCCTCTTTGATTTCCTGCAGGTGATGCAATCCCACGTGTGAACCCTTGGCACGCTCGCAGCACCAGGCCGCTGCTAATTACGCCGGCAGACCCCGAGCATCGGGCTTTCATGTGTTCAGACATCTCAGCCAGTTTTTTGACAAACGGAAAAGTCATAAACATGAAGGACGGACTGCATCCCCGAGATCAGCTGGTGTCGCCTATGCGTTGTCATGGAAACACGCAACTTGAGCATTTTGAAATTTCCCGCTCACAATTAGTCTAATAAATTATTTTCACGTTTTCGTTGAAATCAAAAAAGAGACAAAAAAAACATGAACTTTTTGAATTGTTCATTACTTTGTATATCCTAAAGGGCTCCTTCACACGTACAGAGTAGGGCTGGATTCACATGGCCGTAGCCAGCGGGCGCACGTAAAAACACGTGACCGGACCACAAATCTAACGTCCATTCAGACGGCCCGAGTCTGGCACATATACGCAGAGGCCGCAATGCCTTACCTCCCCCTCGCCGCTTTCTGCCTCTCTCCTCCCCTCCGGCTGTTTGCAATGGGAGGGGGCGGGCCGGCTCCTCCATTTGCAAACAGCCGGAGGGAAGGACAGAAGGGGGAGGCAGTTTAGCGGTCACGCTCCCACCTCCCTTAGGAGCCCATGCAGCAGCCGACGTATTCCAGCCAGGAAGATAGTTCCAGGACTATCTTTCCTGCCTGGCGCTATATTTGCCGGCCGGATGCTTTTACGCCATGGGAATACGCCTGTGTGATCTGATGCATTGGAAGCCAATACATCACATGGCAGCGTGTATCAGCCGGCCGTGAAAACGGCGTTCAATATACACTTGCGTGAATAAGCCCTAACATAGTATGTATGGCTGAATGAAGACAATGTCCAGTTCAGCGCGGCCGTGTTTGTGCGCCATTTTATGCACACACAATCTGTGCACTAAACGTAGAGAATAGAACCCATTGATTTCAACAGGTTCGTTCTCATAAACATGTTTTGTGCGCAAAACATGGCACATGCTTGATTTTCCTGCGTTTTGTGCAGCAATGGCTCCATAGAAGTCTATGAGGTGCGCAAATATGCAAGGGGAAAGACTGCAACATGCAGGGAGAAGAAGACATCTGGACCTCATTAGGGTTTATTAGCCAATCACTTCCACAGAAAAGGAGAGCCCCGCGTGTGAAGCGGCCCCGCGCACGCGAATATCACCGTAACGTGCTGAAACTACAGGCCGATTATGTGGCTCTTCAAACCTCGTTCAGATGCTAATCCACTGCAAGCAGATCTGACTGGGGGAGCCCCAAGGCTGAACCCATCCTGATGCTTCCAGTCAGCCTAATGGTCTGAGATCAGAGAGGGCAGGGGCACATACTTAGCTAAAAATGGCACGTGGGGCCCTGGCACTGATCTGGTCTTGGGGCCCAATACCTTCACGTTATGAGAAAGAGAGGAGAATGCCGACTAAGAAAAGGAGCGGAGGAGAAGCAGAGAAAGAAACACAAAGTAGAAGGTAAGATTCCAGAGGAGGGAAAGATGAAGAAGCCGAAGATAAAAAGAAGATCAGAGGAGGAAGATGAGGAAGAAGAAGGAAGAAAAAAGCTGAAAAAGTACAATTTCCCTATAGAGCCTGCAACAAGCACATATACCGTATTTCCCTTTATAGTAATCCGGTGACGTCCGGCGGCGGCCTGTAACTCCGCCCATTCCAGTAAGTGAGATGAACGTCTTAGAGTGCAGAAAGTTCACCATTTATTACTTCCCATTTCATGGATCCCGCGGGCAGCAGTGAAGACAGAGACATATCAGAGGAGCTCCGCAATGTGCGGGTCACCAGCAGGAGGCTTCTGAGTGGCATTGATGGGCTAATCTGCCAGTGCCAAGGTCACATGCCTCCCAATCCGTTTGAAGTAGAGACTGGGGAGGAAATCAAGATGGCACAATGTGCGCTCCCTGCTGCCAAGGCTTGCCTTTGATTTATTAGTAGCTCTTGGGTAATTAGAAATGGGACACAATTAAAAATGACAATTAGTTTTTCCACGGCACACGTCCATGTGTGTACAGCATGGCAGTGTGTGGGAGCGCCGGCCCCGCGCAGACATAAAAGGCATCATTTTTGGAGCTTGGCAAGTGGAGGATTGTTTAGGACAATGCATAACTGGCCATGAAGGAGCCCAGAGATAACGGGGGTGCAGCTTCTAATAGCTCTGTTGTGATAAAACACAATTATTCCATCAATAAGTAAGTGAGAGAGAAAACAGCCCCGGGCGCCTCGCCTGGACGGACAATGGGCCATGGAACATTCCTCTGTCTCTTCTGGTGGCATCTCATGAATGGAGCCGAAGCTTGACTTTGATGTCCAGAGGAAAGAAAATTGAGGGCCGCGTTCCAATGACGCTAAACTGAGCTTTGAACTTAGATGAATGATGCAGGCCACAGTCTGGTGGGAATACCTGTAAATCAGCTGTGGCCAAGGAACCCGAGGCTAACCCTACAATACAGGCCAACCAATGTTTTTGTCCTTGTGGTTATGAATATTTTTTTCAAATATGGTAAAATCTGGTAATATCTTCCTGATGTTCACATGATTGAGGTCAACTGGAACATGAAATATGGTCCATTCAGGCATTTGGAGTAAATTAGGGCCTACGGGCCCCCAACCAGGTACCATACATTTTTACAGCCGGTTGGAGATCTTATTCAGAGCTCTAAATCTCCAGCTCTGTTTAGCACTAGAGGGAGCCCTCTGCAGACAGATGCAGACAGAGTCCACCTGCACTACTCTCCACCTAGTGGCAGCTGCAGGCACTGAACTCTACAGCTAGTCTGATAGTAGATAATGATTACAATGTATTATAAGTCCTACAATGGAAAACCTCCCGTGTAGCTGTTTAACCAAAAGTGTATACAAAATTCAAGAGCAAGGGCAAAAAAATGTACACAGAATCTGAAAATTCTGCATTTCTACGATTTACAGATCCGTGTTGTGTACAGTGAGCGATGTTCCTCCCAGCCGTACATGTTCAAATTGTAGTTTTCCATGTTGGCCTCAGCCCAGTTTGTCAGAATGCCCAGATTCCATCATTCTGACTGATGTCATAATGACTTTCCTGTACATGGTGATGACACACACAACTACCCCCTTCCCCCTAACGCCTTGGTGCCAGAGTGGAAACCTTTCCTCGTCACTTTACATTCCCTTTACGGAATAAAATACTCAGGTATCTAAATTAACCAAAAGACGTGTGAAAACGAGTCCCCAGAAGATCTCGTACAAATGGAAAGTATGAGGAAATATATCAGAGTTGACTTATAATGTATTCCTATATCATGGGGTGGACCACCCTTGTTTCTCCTTAATGTATAAGCGAATATTCCAAAAATGTACAAAAACAGATATGTCTGAATAGATATGAGTGTCTGTCGGTGCTAAACAAGTGCTGCCTCATTTTGCTGGTAAACAGAGACCTCCATATGGCGATGCATAGAAGCAATGGTACAGTGTGGGCCCAATGACATCTACTATGAGGTTGTATGGATGTTGGAGCGATCTCAAAGACCACATATACTGTACTTGGTCCAAGACTAAATGTTTCCTTATGCATGCTAATGCCATATCTGCCTGTCTGTGGCCACACCAATGCCATTTTTCTAGTCTTGGCCACCATTTATGGTTCTCACAAGTCATGAGAGTCCAATATAACAATGATAGGCCCAGTAAGGGTCAACTCTTTGGTACAAAATATAACAACTTGCGAAGGATTTTGCTGTAGAGTTTTGCATTTTTTCATTGTAGATTAGGGTTTCTGGTCAAAACGTATCCAGCAGTAGACTATAGGAGGAATATATTTTGGACTTTAATGTATTTTAAGCCTAATCTTTGCCTCGTTTTAACTTTACTGTCCCATATAAAAAATGTTCTACTTGTATTTTACCTTGGTTCCTCTACAAACGGGGCAGCAGGTTATCTTCATTCTAAACAAGTGGCATAAAACCAAGAATACCCAAACCTGTCAACTACATTCTGGATAATCTGGTAATAGACTTTAATAGACTTCTGCTAAAGGAATGCTACATTGAAGGACATCTAATTTGTAGGGATACTAATTTGAATGAGTTCAAATATGGAGGATCTCTCATACTTCTAGTTTGAAGAACCTCCAATTTGAAGGAGTTATAATTTGAAGGACCTCTACTTTGAATAACCTCTCATTTGAAGGACCTCTCATTGAAAGCCCAATTTGAAGAATTTTTAGTTGTCAGGACTACTTGTTTGAAGGAACTGTACTTTGAAGGCCACTAATTTGAGCCACTCTAGAGTGAAGGATCTCTACTTTGAAGGACCCTTAGTTTGTTGTATCACCAATATGAAGGACATCTCATTGAAAGGCTCTCTACTTCAAAGGACCTCCAGTTTGAAAGACCTAAAGTGCAAAAGACCTCTAATTTGAAAAACATCTAATTTGATGGACCCCAAATTAAAACGACTTCTAGTTTGAAAGATGTTTAATATGAAGAACCCTTCACAGTATAGATGCTATTAAAACTTGTTTTTATTAGTATGGTTAAAATAGGGCTATGGACAAACACAACTACCATGTTGATCCTATTCGATGTGGTCAATGACTCCCGCGAGTGATGATTAGAGGAGGAACACAGATTCCTGGACAAACATATAACACAGATAGTTTGGGAAGTAGAAAGAAATCTAAGAAACCTAAGTACCAGAGCCACTCCGATGTTTGAGAGTAGAAAGAGACCTAGAAAACGTAAGTGTGGGACATGCAATGCTCCAATATTTGGGAGGGGTGCCGGGGATGAGGTCAATTTACTTTGATTCTGGTTAGGTCAATAGTGAACAGAATGTTGGTTCTACTAATTATAATTGGTATAGCTAGTTCAATCCTATGGATTCGGTTAGTACTTTAGCTCAATCCTATTGGTTCTATGGGTTCAACGCGTTTTCCTGTGGGTAATAGTTCATCAGGAATCCTCAGAACCCTCTTATAATGGAGGGGGAATCACTAATCATACCCTGAGATGATCAGGTCTCAGACAGATGTAAAGTATAGACCTAACTTGTGCACCAATAAAGAGCTCCATAAAAAGGCAAAATTGATACTTGGCAGAAGGTCTTAAAGGGGTTGTCCCGCGGCAGCAAGTGGGTCTATACGCTTCTGTATGGCCATAATAATGCACTTTGTAATATACATTGTGCATTAATTATGAGCCATACAGAAGTTATAAAAAGTTTTATACTTACCTGCTCCGTTGCTGGCGTCCTCGTCTCCATGGTGCCGACTAATTTTCGCCCTCCGATGGCCAAATTAGCCGCGCTTGCGCAGTCCGGGTCTTCTCCTGTTCTCTATGGGGCTCCGTGTAGCTCTGTGTAGCTCCGCCCCGTCACGTGCCGATTCCAGCCAATCAGGAGGCTGGAATCGGCAATGGACCGCACAGAAGAGCTGCGGTCCACGGAGGAAGAGGATCCCGGCGGCCATCTTCACCGGTAAGTATAGAAGTCACCGGAGCGCGGGGATTAAGGTAAGCGCTCCGGTAAGCTTTCTTTAGGTCCCTGCATCGGGGTTGTCTCGCGCCGAACGGGGGGGGGGGTTGAAAAAAAAACAAAAAACGTTTCGGCGCGGGACAACCCCTTTAACTAGTGTGTCGTTCAATCAAAGGTATACTACATGGTAGGTAAACATAGCACTTTCTATGTCCTAAGCTGAAGGACGACAAGGTCCTGCCTGGCTAGCTATACAGGATGCAAGAAGCTCTAAGTTGGTGATCGCTATTATATCTGAAAGTGAAAGCACAATGACTCCTTCTATGTCCTAAGCTGATCGAGGACAACAAGGTCCATCCTAGCAAACTGTGTAGAATACAAAACTAGCCAAGACTACATTTTTTCTAACCTAAGATCAAGGGTACAATAACCCTTCTGATCCCAGACATACTAGTGAGTGTAGCTGATAGTCAATAGGTTCACTCTGCTAGTGATACAAGAGGAATACTATAACCCTGCCCAGGAGACTCTGGATATAGAAGATACAAATAACAGAGGTAGAAAGCCTGCAGCCCTGATGGTGGGCTACTGGCAATGTTTGGTCAGGCAGTCCAGCCCGTCTTAAGAGGAATTTTTTGAATATGCCATACCTCTTACTCCTTTAGACCGGAGGAGATACTTATCTGGCTCCCCACAAACCATTTCAAACCCTCAAAAAAAAGTCTGCCTACAATCCTTTTAATGGCAGCTAAGCTCCTGATACCCCTCTTCTGGAAAGAGAAGGAGATTCCACAAATCCGCCAGTGGTTAGACAGGATCTTGCAAATCTTCCGGTTTGAGGAAATCCTGGCGTGGGAGGCCGGCACCAGGGACGACTTCACAGCCCTTTGGACCCCATGGATTTGCTTCCAGGACAATCCAGATCTCGCCACAACCTAGAATTAATGATCTGCCTATGTTCACACCACAATATAAAGACAGCATCTTGCTGTTTGTTTTCCCAAATTGTTTTCCCTAATTGTTTTTCCTAAATCTACCATACCTGATCACACCCGGTTTCCCCAAGTGTATTTCTTATTACACCTCACACCCACTCCACCCCCTTCTTCCCCCCCACCCCACCTATGCCCCTGATTGTCCTCCCCGTTACCTGGCCGGAAGTATGCTATACATGACAGAAGTGTTATATGTATTCTGATGTCTGTAATTAAACGGTTACTTTCAAGCTGGCCCTGCGTGGCTGATATGCATGTTCTTATATCCGGCACTGTTATACCATTATTCCAATACAAAGAAATTGTTTAAAAAAAAGAAGAATTTTTTGGTCACTCAAACATTGGAGTGGCTCTGGTACTTAGGTTTCTTAGATTTCTGTCTACTTTCTAAACTATCTGTGTTATATGTTTGTCCTGGAATCTGTGTTCCTCCTCCAATCATCACTCACGTGAGTCATTGACCACAGCGAATAGGATCAACATAGTAGTTGTATTTGTCTATAGCCCTATTTTAACCAATAAAATCAAGTTTTAGGGCTCAGTCAACTGGCGTTTTTTCGCGCGATTTGCGGATCGCATAACGGATGCGCATTCGCAAAATGCGTGAACAAGGTCGATGATTCGCCGAAAAATCTGCACCTAGCAGTGTTTTCAGCGAAAGGGCCCGATCAAACGAGCGCTGCCCGCCATCCTCTGCCACAGCTGTGGCAGAGGAGAACGATGTTCACCCATTGAATTCAATGGAGCCGGCAATACAGCCGGCTCCATTGAAAGCAATGGGCTGCCGGCAAGCGCTGTATGAATTTTCGGGTAAGGGCTTAAATATATAAGCCCTTCCCTGAAAACCATCCTGAAAATGTAAAAAAAAAAAAAAAAAATGCATACTCACCTTTTTGCTGCAGCCGGAGTTCAGCCACGTCCGGCCGGCAGTTCTCCTGAACTGCTTTCTGTGGTATTCAGCAGCCAGGGATTTAAAATCCCCGCCTGCTGAATGGGCTGCCTCTGATTGGTCACAGCCCTCACCAATCAGAGGCAGCTCTCACTCACCCATTCATGAATTCATGAATGGGTGAGTGAGTGCTGCCTCTGATTGGCTGAGCGCAGGGACCAATCAGAGGCAGCTCTCAGCTATTGAATGACAGCTTACACATTTTCAGGATGCTTTTCAGGGAAGGGCTTATATTTTAAGCCCTTCCCCGAAAATTCATACAGCGCTTGCCGGCAGCCCATTGCTTTCAATGGAGCCGGCTGTATTGCCGGCTACATTGAATTCAATGGGCGAACATCGTTCTTCTCTGCCACAGCTGTTACAGCTGTGGCAGAGGAGAACGATCTTTAGTATATGCTCTCAATGGGGCCGGCGCTGCTGCCGCCGGCCCCATTGAGCGCATATATAGAACACCGATTTGCGCAGAACGCAGATAGGCGCGTTCTGCGAATCGTTGTCCTATAATTTATTGCACATCCGCATAAAAAACGGACATGTGACCGATCCCATTTCGATGCATTGGGTCTATATATCTGCAGATCGCAAGCGCGTCTGCAAATTGGACCAAAAAACGTCCGTGAGAAAGAGGCCTGAATAGCATCTATACTGTGAAGGGCTACTCTCTATTTAATAGACCTTTTTCTCTGCCTCAGTGAAAATTTTTTAATATGAAGAACCTCTACTTTGTAGAACTGCTAATTTCAACGACCTCTCACTTTAAGGAGCGATACTTAAAAGGACCTCTAATTTGTAGGATCTTCAATTAGACTTCTTATGTAAAGAACACCTACATTTAAGGACTTCCCATTTGATGGACCTCTAGTTTGAAGGTATCAAGATCTGGTTCTGGTTTGGAGTCTTACTGTTGTAAACCAAGCAGACAGAGCGTAGTCAGGGAAAGCCAGAGGTCAGTAACAGGAAGTATTGGTTTCCAGTACAAGGAGCAGGCACGTGGCGTAGTTAGAGGAAGCAAGAGGTCGGTGCATGGTTGTAGCAGTTTATCTCAGAGGAGCAGGAAGGTAAAGCTTGACTATAGGCTGGGACGCACAATAATCATGCAAGGATGCAGTGGAAGGGTCGGGCTTCTATAGTACACTACCGTTCAAAAGTTTGGGGTCACCCAAACAATTTTGTGTTTCCATGAAAAGTCCCACTTATTCACCACCATGCGTTGTGAAATGAATAGACAATAGAGCCAAGACATTGACAAGGTTAGAAATAATGATTTGTATCTGAAATAACATTGTTTTTACATCAAACTTTGCTTTCGTCAAAGAATCCTCCTTTTGCAGCAATTCCAGCATTGCACACCTTTGACATTCTAGCTGTTAATTTGTTGAGGTACGCTTGTGAAATTGCACCCCACGCTTCTAGAAGCATCTCCCACAAGTTGGATTGGTTGGATGGGCACTTCTGGCGTACCATACGGTCAAGCTGCTCCCACAACAGCTCAATGGGGTTCAGATCTGGTGACTGCGCTGGCCACTCCATTACCGATAGAATACCAGCTGCCTGCTTCTGCTGTAAATAGTTCTTGCACAATTTGGAGGTGTGTTTAGGGTCATTGTCCTGTTGTAGGATGAAATTGGTTCCAATCAAGCGCTGTCCACTGGGTATGGCATGGCGTTGCAAAATGGAGTGATAGCCTTCCTTATTCAGAATCCCTTTTACCCTGTACAAATCTCCCACCTTACCAGCACCAAAGCAACCCCAGACCATCACATTACCTCCACCATGCTTAACAGATGGCGTCAGGCATTCTTCCAGCATCTTTTCATTTGTTCTGCGTCTCACAAACGTTCTTCTTTGTGATCCAAACACCTCAAACTTGGATTCATCCGTCCACAACACTTTTTTCCAGTCTTCCTCTGTCCAATGTCTGTGTTCTTTTGCCCATCTTAATCTTTTTCTTTTATTGGCCAGTCTCAGATATGGCTTTTTCTTTGCCACTCTGCCCTGAAGCCCAAAATCCCGCAGCCGCCTCTTCACTGTAGATGTTGACACTGGTGTTTTGCGGGTACTATTTAATGAAGATGCCAGTTGGGTACCTGTGAGGCGTCTGTTTCTCAAACTAGAGACTCTAATGTGCTTATCTTCTTGCTTAGTTGTGCAACGCGGCCTCCCACTTCTTTTTCTACTCTGGTTAGAGCCTGTTTGTGCTGTCCTCTGAAGGGAGTAGTACACACCGTTGTAGGAAATCTTCAATTTCTTAGCAATTTCTCGCATGGAATGGCCTTCATTTCTAAGAACAAGAATAGACTGTGGAGTTTCAGATGAAAGTTCTCTTTTTCTGGCCATTTTGAGCGTTTAATTGACCCCACAAATGTGATGCTCCAGAAACTCAATCTGCTCACAGGAAGGTCAGTTTTGTAGCTTCTGTAACGAGTTAGACTGTTTTCAGATGTGTGAACATGATTGCACAAGGGTTTTCTAATCATCAATTAGCCTTCTGAGCCAATGAGCAAACACATTGTACCATTAGAACACTGGAGTGATAGTTGCTGGAAATGGGCCTCTATACACCTTTGTAGATATTGCACAAAAAACCAGGCATTTGCAGCTAGAATAGTCATTTACCACATTAGCAATGTATAGAGTGCATTTGTTTAAAGTTAGGACTAGTTTAAAGTTATCTTCATTGAAAAGTACAGTGCTTTTCCTTCAAAAATAAGGACATTATTATTGAACGGTAGTGTATGTCCAAACAAGAGCAGCGTGGAGCCAGAACAGAGGACCGGATCAGGAGTCCAGAAACAAGGCCAAGGTCCAGCAGGGGAGCTGTCTGAATAGCTTAGCGGGGTTGAGCTGCTGCCTGGGGCACAGGAGCTCCTGGGTTCGAGCCCTGACAGAAAGGCTTCTCATTTGATGGATCTCTAGTTTGAAGAACATCTCATTGGACAGACCTCTAATGAACATTTTCAAATTAAATGGGTTTTTCTTGCATGAAATTCTAGGATTGCATTTAGACAACAATATTATTTATACCCAAACAGTAAGTTCCTGATGTGCTCTAAGCTCGTGGCTCACCTCTTATCATGTCTGCATAAGCTAAAAGCATACATTAGAGTACAAGAAGTCCATTCATCACTACTGGGAAGGATTATAGTTTTTGGTGCCAAGTTTAAGACACTGGATATCCAGAGGTTCACACATTTCATGCCTTTCTGACCTGATTCCATCCATCGAGTTCCTGCTTCAGGTCAACTCCTAACAACCACATATCAACAGATATGGAATTCTTCTACTTATGGACATTCCTCTTGCTGCTTTGAAATACACAAATTACCGGTGTACGCTTTGGGAGACTCTGTATATCAACAAACATTTCTCCAACCGCCCTCCCATGCCTGGAAACCAGTCTCATTACAAAAAGACATGCAACCCCTTAATGGCTTGCCAAAGAAATGGGGCTTAGATCAAGAGCCGTTTACAACTCCCACCCCCGAATGACAGACGGCTCTTTTTGCTTCCAGTAAATGTCTGCTCAGAGGTCACAAAGTTTTCACTTTCGCCAAGTGCTGTATAATCTGTGAGGATTAAGTTGTAGTGTTCTCAAGCATTGATGGCTTAAAATCCCCCGGCCCGTGGAGATTCGGAATGGTTACCTCATAATATGGGATTTCTCGGTGACGCAATATGTATTTTTGGTTCCATTCTTCACAGTGATTTTTGTTAAAAAAAATTTCAAAATTTTCTGTACTGTCATTCAAGATACAAAATTCACAGCGTGCAGAAAGTCTGGAAATATTCGAAGCCCTTCACAGACGAGACTCTTTAAAATGTTATTCTTTATTGAAAAGTGTCTAAAAACATACATACAGGGCTAGACCAAATGGGAATGGGGTAAATACGCCCCAAACCCTGTGAAAAACACACAAAAACAGACTCAGACACGAACAAGAACGAGGAGAGACACCGCTCCCCAGTAAAGTCCCATCAGATGCTGATATAAGAGGACCCAATGCCCATCTGTATCCCTAGTGTGAGGGTCGGTGGAATGGAGGAGGAGCAGAGGGTCTCAATTACATTGGGGTTAATTATTACTACAGGCTCTACGCGTTTCCCCGCCCGTGTGGCGGATCTTCAGGAGATGTGGATGCGTAGTTTAAGGCAGACTGACATAATCAAAAGAATGTGGTCTGAGTCGCCAAACTATAAAATAGGTCAGGGACCGACACTCAATAGCGATCAGCTGTCAGGATGCCCATGTGGGGAACTGGTTTGGTCGCTGGGGTGTTGGGGAAGTAAAGAGTATATAGCTTGTATGGTGGATATCGCCGTCAGACCAGAAAGCTCTGTATATCTGAAAAAGGGATTGTTCCCCACCCCTTCATATAAGACCTATCTAAAGAAAACAAGAAAGCAGCAGCGCCTGTGGCCTGGATGGTAGGTCAGGGTCCAAATGGCTGATGGCACTAGCAGGAGTATAAGTAATGAGAGGTAGGTCCTCCCTCTGGGTGGTTCTCCGGGTCTCCAGCCAATAAGTAGTGTAGTGGGCTGGACACACCATGAGCTAAAGAATAAACACCGCCCACTAGGCAAGCAAAGCAATAAGAATTATTATAAAGATGCGCCAGGTGTATTCCTAAATTATTATCAAGGTAGCAAAATGAGTGTTAACTCACCTGGTGCCGAGCGAGGAAGACCTTATATAAGGTACCTCGCTGACACCGCAATCCAAGTGAACTTGTAGCAGGTCTTTAGTCTCCCAGTCCGGTCATATACGGAGAGCCGCAGGAGAATTAAACAAGCTCACCGGATAACCAGGGCTTGACATGTATGAGATTTTTGCCAAAAAAATAAACATCCGCGCTCAGGAGATAAAGTTTAACTATATATATGCAATATTTTATTCCAATACAAGAGCAACGCGTTTCGGTATAAACCTTTCTCAAGCTCATATAAACATTTAAAACCACACAAACATATACAGGGGACTTACATGTCCGTATGATTACTTGCAGCCACGCTCGGAACCTACTCCGTAATCAGGAGGGGGCGGGGTGAAGCCTCCTGACCTGATCGTTACGTCAGGGAGAGGACGCGCATGCTGCGCTCCATGTCTTTCAATAAAACTTTATTAGGACTGCCATGGATGAACAGCAGTCTCCGCAAGGATCTGAGTGAACTCTAGTTTAAACTAGGAGTAATACATCTAAATTAAAAAATTACCAACGTTCCGAAACAATATTCAATGACATCTGAATAAACATTATTTTAGGATTACCATAGAAAACATTAGAAGCTTATATTTCTCATATATATATAAATTAGGTATCACATATACCGCACTACACTCTAAAATTTATAATCTATAACTTTCTAATTAGAGATGAGCGAGCGTACTCGGATAAGCGGTACTCGCTCGATTAATTTGCTTTATCCGAGTATCGCTGTGCTCGGGTCTGAAGATTCGGGTGCCGCTGCGGCTGACAGGTGAGTCGCAGCGGGGAGCAGGGGAGAGCGGGCGGGAGAGAGGGAGAGAAAGATCTTACCTCCGTTCCTCCCCGCTCTCCCCCGCAGCTCCCGGCTCCGTGCCGGCACCCGAATCTACAGACCCGAGCACAGCGATACTCGGATAAAGCAAATTACTCGAGCGAGTAGTGCTTTTCCGAGTACGCTCGCTCATCCCTAATTCTAATCAATACAAATTCCCTTCACATTTTCCAAATGTCACTAATAAAAATATATATTAAATAGCTAAACTTTGCATTATCTAACAAATAGCCCCATACTCTAAAGACGAACGTCTGCCATCAATAAGGACCATCAACCAATAAGCTATATTAGATATACTATATAAATCTATAAACATATAAATATTGATCATGCGTAGGAGAAATATACTATAAAATCATAACATTTGGTATTATTACATTTTTTCTAACACCTCGTGTAAACCCAGCGGACACATTGTATCGAGCCTATGGATCCAAGACATCTCTTTTCTCCGTAATTCATTTATGGAGTTGGACTCTGTATGTTCTGGTGGTGTTACGGTCATTTTTAGCATTATGATGGTCATTGACGTCTTTAGATCTGCTCTGGGTCCGCAGGTTCTTATTAACCCGTGACTTTAGTTTATTTTTTGTGCGGCCAATCTATTTAGCAAATTAAAATATCTTGCCCTTGTGCAGCGCTCCTCCATATAGCAATCTGCCTGGGTGCCTTCTGTTGGGAAGCGGTGCATATCTGCCATGGCATATCCTTGTATTAGTAGATGTGTAAATATGGCGCCCGGCGGTGGGTTTATAGAATGATTGTTCTTTATTTCTGCTTTTGTTCGGCACATCAGAAATATTTATTTTGTTGAAGATTACGCCCGATTTTGAGAAACCAGAGACTTGACTTCTCTGCAGCTTTAGGGGGTCTTGAGATGTTTCTTAGGTGAAACAGGGTGTGAATTCGGGTACCTTGGAGTTACTGGCTTCTTACATATTCCATCCTAAACTCGTAAAACTGTCAACCCCCATAATCCTTCACACCCGGCTGGCAGCTCCAGGCCATAAAGGTTTCTAGATTTCCCTTCTCCTTCAAGAAACCTGAACTATTTGATGACATCACTTCACACTTGTCAAAGCATTCTTCCCCCAGCGTGAAGGATTGGAGGCCATGTGCAACCAATTAAGCTTTTCTGGGATTTCTGGGGAAGCGGTGGGATGGGTTATACAGCGCAGAGATCTCCGGTCCATGAAAATAAACAGAATTCCTTGCAGGTTACTGGAATCGTTTCCTTGAATGTGGTGACGCATTACTATGTGTCAGAAAATGATACAAAAATGCAGAAATCGGGGATGACTCTTTTTGTAAATGTTCTTTGGGTGGGACTAAGTAGTTGCAATATTTTCCCTATGTATCATCCTATATAATATCATGAATGTGAAGAGGGAGTTGCTGACCATGTTGTAGGCCGCAGTGACCCCCTATGCACCATGGGGTCTCCGTTACTGTCTGCCGCTCGTGTACTATAATGTTGGGACTTTTGTCCCTAAATTGTGGCCGGCACATTATGGGAGGCTGAGGGATGCAGGGATGTTCTTGTGTAGGAATAGTTCTCACATGTCCTTGATGTGGAAACTTGAACAATTTATTGACAACTTTAAAAGGGTTTTCCAGGCAGCGATGGCTATCAGTGCCGGGATATACCAGGGTCGGAGCGGAAGCCACTGCTGCCACACCTGTGTAGTGGCCACTGCTCACAATTGCAGGCGCAGCTCTCAGTAAAATTATTGGGACTCCAGCCTGAAACTACAAGCGCCGGCCACTAGACATCCTGGCACTGACAGCCATCGCTACCTGGAAAATAAGGTGACCAGACATCCCAGAGTAAGCTGACTGCTTACTTCAAAAAGAAAATCAGCGACATCTGGCAGGAAATAACCGGCCAATCTCAGACTAGCCCCGACCCTAATCTCTTCAGCACTGCATCTAGCTCCTGCTCACTGTACTCAGACCGACAACTGAGGAAGAAGTTTCCATACTGCTCTTCTCTGCTTGCCCCACCACCTGCGCTAGCGACCCTCTCCCCTCACACCTCCTGTGGTCCCTTTCCTTTCAAACCTCCTCCAGTCCCTCTCCCCTCAGACCTCCTTCGGTCCCTCTCTCCACGCACCTCCTCTGATCCCTCACCGCTCAAACCTCATCCAGTCCCTCTCCCCTCACATCTCCTCTGGTAACTCTTCCCTCTCACCTTCTTTGGTCCCTCTCCCCTCACACCTCCTCCAATCCCTCTTCCCTCTCACCTCCTTCGGTCCCTCTTCCCTCTCACCTCCTTCGGTCCCTCTTCCCTCTCACCTCCTTCGGTCCCTCTTCCCTCTCACCTCCTTCGGTCCCTCTTCCCTCTCACCTCCTTCGGTCCCTCTTCCCTCTCACCTCCTTCGGTCCCTCTTCCCTCTCACCTCCTTCGGTCCCTCTTCCCTCTCACCTCCTTCGGTCCCTCTTCCCTCTCACCTCCTTCGGTCCCTCTTCCCTCAGACTTCCTCCGGTCCCTCTCCCCTCACACCTCCTATGGTACCTCTTCCCTCTCACCTTCTTTGGTCCCTCTACCCTCAGACCTCCTCTGATCCCTCTCCCCTCACACCTCCTCTGATCCCTCTCCCCTCACACCTCCTCTGATCCCTCTCCCCTCACACCTCCCCTGATCCCTCTCCCCTCACACCTCCCCTGATCCCTCTCCCCTCACACCTCCCCTGATCCCTCTCCCCTCACACCTCCCCTGATCCCTCTCCCCTCACACCTCCCCTGATCCCTCTCCCCTCACACCTCCCCTGATCCCTCTCCCCTCACACCTCCCCTGATCCCTCTCCCCTCACACCTCCCCTGATCCCTCTCCCCTCACACCTCCCCTGATCCCTCTCCCCTCACACCTCCCCTGATCCCTCTCCCCTCACACCTCCCCTGATCCCTCTCCCCTCACACCTCCCCTGATCCCTCTCACCTCCCCTGATCCCTCTCCCCTCACACCTCCCCTGATCCCTCTCCCCTCACACCTCCCCTGATCCCTCTCCCCTCACACCTCCCCTGATCCCTCTCCCCTCACACCTCCCTTGATCCCTCTCCCCTCACACCTCCTCTGATCCCTCTCCCCTCACACCTCCTCCGGTCCCTCCACACCTCCTCCAGTCCCTCTTCTCTCTCACCTCCTTCAGTTACTCTTCCCTCAGACTTCCTCCGGGCCCTCTTCCCTCCTGCAGACCCCTCTCCCCTCACACCTCCTATGGTCCCTCACACCTCCTCGCATCCCTCTTCCTTCACACCTCCTCTCATCCCTCTTCCCTCTCACCTCCACAAGTCCTCTCCCCTCTCAGACCTCCTTCAATCCCTCTTTTCTCGCACCTCCTCTGATCCCTCACCCTTGAAACCTTATCCAGTCCCTCCACACCTCCTCCAGTCCCTCTCCCCTCACACCTCACCTGGTAACTGTTCCCTCTCACCTTCTTTGGTCCCTCTCCCCTCAGACCTCCTCCGATCCCTCTCCCCTCACACCTCCTCTGATCCCTCTCCCCTCACACCTCCTCCGGTCCCTCCACACCTTCTCCAGTCCCTCTGCCCTCTCACCTCCTTTGGTTACTCTTCCCTCAGACTTCCTCTGGGCCCTCTTCCCTCCTCCAGGCCCCTCTCCCCTCACACCTCCTATGGTCCCTCACACCTCCTCCGATCCCTCTTCCTTCACACCTCCTCTGGTCCCTCTTCCCTGTCACCTCCACAAGTCCCTCTTTTCTCAGACCTTCTCTGGTCCCTCTTACCTTACACCTCCTCCAGTCCCTCTTCCCTCAGACCTCCCCTGGTCCCTCTCCCCTCACACCTCCTCTGGTCCCTCTCCCCCCACAACTCCTCCGGTCCCTCTCCCCTCACAACTCCTCCGGTCCCTCTCCCCTCACAACTCCTCCGGTCCCTCTCCCCTCACAACTCCTCTGGTCCCACCTTCCTCTCACATCCTCCGGTACCTCTCCCCTCCTCCGGTCCCTCTTCCTGTTGGTCACTACCCATCTCACCACTATATTCAACCTTTCTCTGACCCCTGGCATTTTCCTCTCCTTTTTCAAACATGCTATCATATCTCCACTGCTAAAGAAACTGACTCTTGACTCGACTGATGCTGTCAACTACCGACCCATCTCCCACCTCCCCTTCATTTGCAAACTACTAGAACACCTAGTTTACTCTTGCTTTATAAGCTATCTCTCAGAAATCTCTCTTCTTGACCCCCTACAGTCTGGCTTCCGACAGTTGACCACAAACTCCTCATAAGCATACTTTGCTCCATCGGCATAAAGGACACTGTTCTCTCCTGGTTCTCCTTCTACCTATCTAACCGCTCATTCAGTGTCTCCTTTGCTCACTCTACATCCCCTCCTCTTTACCTTGCTGTTTGGGTCCCCCAGGGCTCAGTTCTGGGCACCCTCCTCTTACCCTTGCTGTTGGGGTCCCCCAGGGTTCAGTCCTCGGCCCCCTCCTGTTCTCATCTACACAGCCCCTTTTGGACAAGCCATCAGGATATTTGTCCTCTAATACCACATCTACGATGACAACACCCAGTTATACACCTCTTCCCATGACATCTCTGCACCTTTTTCTCCTACCTATCTGACTGTTCCTTCAGTGTCTCCTTTGCAGACTCTACCTCCTCTCCTCTTCCCTTTGCTGTTTGGGTCCCCCACTGCTCAGTCCCCAGGCCCCTCCTTTCCTCTTCCCCTTGCTGTTGGGGTCCCCCAGGGCTTGGTCCTTGGCCCCTTCCCCTCCTCTTCTCCTTCCTGTTGGGGTCCCCCATGGTTCGGTCCTTGGCCCCCTCCCCTCCTCTTCCCCTTACTGTTAGGGTCCCTCAGAGCTTGGTCTTCAGCCCCCTCCTCTCCTCTTCCCCTCGCTGTTGGGGTCCCCCAGGGCTCAGACCTCGGCCGCCTTCTCTTCTTTTTCCCTTGCTGTTGGGGTCCTCAAGGGCTCAACCATTGTCCCCCTCCTCTCCTCTTTCCCCCACTGTTAGGGTCCCCTGGTCTCGGACCTCAGCCCCTCCTCTTCTCTTCCCCTTGTTTTTGGGGTCCCCCAGGGCTCAGCCCTTGGCCCCCTCTTTCCTCTTCCCCTTGCTGTTGGGGTCTCTCAGGGCTTGGTTGTCTGCCCCCCTCTTGTCTACTCCCTCTTGCCTTGGTTACTCTGATCTCTCCTTTACCCCCTACATCCACCCCCTTATATGGCTCCCACCTATCATTGGCTATTTAGAACATGCTTTCCTTATGTGTTAAACCTTTGGCCCCTTAGACTCCCCCTATAGCTGAAGGCGATGACCTCCTCGGTATTAGTGTATCTTGACGCCACCAGGAAGCTACGGGTTTGACTGGAGTAACGCCCCTCTCACACCCCCCAGCTCCCTATTGGGTGACGTTGCAAAGTCTTAGTGGCACAGTGTGTATTCATTGTTGCCTGCCGTGGACGGTCAGGGTTAGGGAAGATGTTAGCAAGTAATAATGCAAGCCTAAAAGGAACATCATCCCTAACCCTGACCGTCCACGGCCGGCGACAATGAATACACTGGAATGGAGCTATATATCAGTGCCGTGGATAGGCAGCCGCCGCCGTGCAGGACACAAGCCAGTGCCGGGGACCTGTGGAGAGGAGCTAGGAAGCAACAGACCGCATAGGGAAAGGGGCTAGGGACTGGGGGGCGAGAAGGTTCTAGAAAGGGTTAACAGAAGAAGCGACAAAGGGAGGGGTTTGGGAGAAGGAAGTGTAGAGAGGAAGGGGAGGAGTCGGCAGTCCACGAGGAGAAGAGCCAGAGAGAAGACGTGTGGACCCACGCTACCTTGGATTACAATTTGGAATACAATTTAAAACAAGGATCTCACTTTGTGGATCGAAGGTACGGATCCTACAGTTCCAGAAGACCTGACAGCCCGTGAGGGAAGCCGCGGCAAGCAAGTACGAAGTCCCAAGAAAGGAAGCTGCAAGCAAGGACCGAAGACCCAAGACAGAGGACGCTGAAGAGAAGGAAGGAAGACCCAAGAGTGAGGTTGCTGCGATTAAGGATCGAAGTCCCAAGACAGAAGAAGTGGTACAGGCGGCATGGAGCAACTGATGCAGCAAATAAAGGACGCCGTGGCCAGTCAAGGACCGCAATGGCTGCTGCAGATGGCCGCGGAGGTAAGCGCCGCATCATCGGGAGAAGCCCCCCCGGACAGGAATATTCCGGAGCCGGTACCCGCTCCGGAGCCCCGTGGGAGACCCATGAGAAGACGCCTCCCCCCTGCCAGGCTGAGCCCAAGTCCGGCCGCGAAGAAGGGGGGAAGAGGAGGGAGCCCGGCAAGCAGAAGATCTGGTGGGAGCGTTTTGGCGCGGTCGCAGCGCAAAGGGCAGAGGAGCAGTCGGGGCGCACGTGGGAGCGGCGCCGAAGCGCCGCGCATGGACGAATCGGGACTTACCGGGATGTCGGCGATCGGCGGTGGTAAGTCCAGCGCGGGTGGGGGGTCCCCTGCGGCTGTCCGACAGGCGGCTGGGGTGCAGCCGCCGCAAACTGTGAGTGGAGTCGGTGGAGGGCGGAGGGATCCGCGGCCGGGAAGTAGTCCCGGCGGAGAAGTGCTACTTTACGGCAGGAGCAGCGGGGGCTATGGGAGCGAGTCCCTGTACAGCCCGGAGCCGGAGGTGCCGTGGAGGAGCACGCAAAGGGGCCGAACGGCCGCCGGAGGAGCCGTTGAAAGCGCGCGCACGGTGCTTAGGAGCGGGGGGGTGGAAAGGGGGAGGGGGGGGAGAGAGAGTAGTGCGGTTAGTAGCAGCAGCAGCGCAGAGCAGGCTGTTCGCGGGCTTTCTCACCCAATGCAGCGGGACGTAGCGTCCCAGGCAGAGGGGGCTGTTAGTAAGCGACACAGGGTATATGCAGCGGGTAGGCATAGAGCGCCTTATGGGGGGGTACATGTGAGAGAGAATGCCTACCATCAGAGTACCTCTCACAGGAACGTTAGGGAGGAGGGGGCGGAGCTGGGTATGCAAGTCAGGAGGGAGCGAGTTTTGCCAGGGCCAGCCGCATCGGGCGGGGGAAGGGGGGGTAGGTGCGCACAATCTAGCTCTTCGGCGCCATCTTCAGGCGATGAATGCGCAAGCTGCGGGAGAACCCCGCGTGCGGGGCTGCACAATCGTACAGAAGCGGGTCGGGACACCAGCGGGCGTAGCAGCCAAGCAGTGGAGGCTTGGGCTCCGCGGTCCACATTTCATGTATTCCCGGCTTCTTCCGCAGATAGTATGCGAGCCGGTCGTAGTAGCAGGCATCGCGAAGCGATTGCAGCCTGCGGGGCTTCAGACGTACGGAGCCCTAAAAGCCGTGGTGTCGCTCACGATAGAGTTCAGGTACGACACGCGGCCCAAAGCCCAATGGTCTACAGAATGAGACCACCCGCCCCCGTGTATCCCTTGGCAAGACCGGAGGACAGCAGAGCGGGTGAGTCAACATGTGCAAAAGTATGGGGCACTGCATCGCCCGGTGATAACGATTTTATGGTAGCGCTAAAGGCGCTGGTTAAGCAATTTGATAAAGAAGGACTACCAGTGTCCTATGTGCATCCAGGGAGTCAAGGCTCGCCTGAGGTTGGTTTGGTGGCTCACGCACCCGGGGCTTCGTCCGTAGAGGCGAGCGGGGCAAGCGAAGAGCTTGGAAAAGGTGGTTTGCGGTTTGCAGATTCATTATTCTGTGGTGTGGCTCCGCTGGGCGTTGGCCTCGCGGAAGAGGTTTTGGAGAAAATAAGGAATGGTGTGTATGTGGACATCTGGTCATTGTTGTCTGTGGAACATGTCGCCGTGGATAAAGAGCGTTTTTCGGAGCGTGGCGTCGACAAAAAACCGAGAATCGCTAAAACCTTCAGTAATTGGTTGCAAGCGATTCTGATTTTAGCACATGTGGTTTGTCAGCAGTATCCGCAAAAAGGTCCGGAACTGCTGATATACATCAACACGATACACAGCGCCTACAAGCTGCACGGAGGTGCGGCTTGGTGGCGTTATGACGAAGATTTTCGTCGGCGCATTTCCGGGGTGAAGAATGTCAGTTGGGCCACTAAGGCGACTGACGCTTGGATTCAATTAATCTTGGCACAAAAACCTACCAAATCGTTTTTTCCAGGAACCACCACAGGAGCCAGCTCGGGACAGCAGGCGCCTGTGGTGCACAAGCCATCGGGTTCCTGCTGGGCGTTCAATGAAGGTCATTGTCGGTTCCTCGCGTCATGTAAATTTCGGCACGAGTGTTCCTTCTGCGGAGGAGCACACGCAGCAGTGCGTTGCTTCAGACGCCAGAAGACATCGTCGGTTGCAAGCGTGCCCGCGGCTGGGAACATCCCCAGTGAGCGTACAGTACCTGGATTGGTGGTTCGCCAGGTATCACAGGAAGCAGGAGGCAAGACTGCTTAGAGCGGGGTTTACCTCTGGCTTCCCGATTCCCCACATCTCGGGTTCGGCGCTTACACTTAGCCCCAATTTAAAATCGGCTCGCGACAACAAGAGCTTGGTGATGGATAAGCTGCTTAAGGAAGTGGAACTGGGTCGCATGGCGGGTCCTTTCAGGGAGCCGCCGTTCGAGAATTTGCGAGTTTCTCCATTGGGCCTGGTCCCAAAAAGGGAACCTGGCAAGTTCCGGCTTATCCATCATCTGTCTTTCCCAACAGGTGACTCGGTCAATGATGGGATCGCAAAAGAGCAAACTGCGGTGTCATACACGTCGTTCGACAGGGCGGTAGAACTGGTAAGGCAGGCGGGTCCCGGAGCATTGCTGGCCAAGGCGGATATTGAATCGGCTTTCCGGCTGCTCCCGGTTCACCCGGACTGTTTTCACCTTTTGGGTTGCCGGATTGACGGGTTGTTTTTTGTGGATCTGTGCCTGCCCATGGGTTGCTCCATCTCGTGCCACTATTTCGAGGTTTTCAGTTCCTTTTTGGAATGGATGTTGAGATTCGAGACGGGCATCTCATCGGCACTGCACTATTTAGATGATTTCCTGTTCGTTGGTCCAGCAGGGTCAGAGATATGCGGTTTGCTACTTGCGTCATTTCAGGCTCTGATGGAAAAGGCGGGGGTTCCGTTGTCGCGGGAAAAGACGGTCGGTCCTTTGTCGTGCCTCACCTTTTTGGGTATAGAGATAGACTCTTGCGAGATGGTTTTTCGGTTGCCAGAGGATAAAGTCCTTAGATTGCGGCAAGTGGTGGAGACGGTTGGCGGTTCGCGAAAAGCTACACTGCATCAGTTTCAGGTTTTGACGGGCTTGTTGAATTTTGCTTGTAGGGTCATTCCTATGGGCCGCCCGTTTGCCAGGCGCTTGTCGCTGGCCACGGCGGGGGTCAAAGAAAAGCATCATTTCATAAGAGTTACAAAAGGAATCCGAGCAGACCTGCACGTGTGGCGGATTTTTCTCCAGGCTTTCAATGGTCAGGTGATCTGCCAATCGGCGGAACTGACGAACGAGAGCCTGTCCCTTTTCTCGGACGCGTCGGGTGCATACGGTTTAGGAATAATACTGGAAAACAGTTGGTGTAACGCTCCTTGGCCTGGGGAGTGGGTGTCCAGACGTTGGGTTAAAAACATTGCGTTGCTGGAAATTTTTCCCCTGTTGGTGGCCATGGAAATTTGGGGAGCGAGATTGAAGGACAAAAACATATGTTTTTGGTCGGATAATCAGACGGTGGTGAGAGCTGTGAACAAGCAGTCTTCCTCGTCTGGTTTGGTTTTGGCGGTCCTTCGTCAATTGGTTTTGAGGTGTTTGCTATGCAACGTAAAATTAAAGGCGAGACACGTGCCAGGTATATTTAATAAAACTGCTGACGCTCTTTCTCGTTTCCAGATGGAGAGTTTCAGGGAGCTGCACCCGACGGCGGACGTCGAGGGGGTACGTTGCCCGGCTTTCTTGTGGGGGATGGTAGAAGAGAGCTCCTAATGCTGATTCGCAGCTCAGTTGCGGAATCGACATGGAGGCGGTACAGCAATATCTGGACAGCATGGATAGCGACAGCGGGGGGGGTATTTCCCGACGAAGAGAAGGCGAGATCGGTGACGCTAGATACGCTAACGGACTTGCGGAAACGGGGCGCGTCGGCGGACGCGGCGCGGAAGCACCTCACGGCGATCGCATTTTTGCTTAAGCTTCATGGCGCTCGCGATGTCACAAAAGACTTCGTTTTTGGACAGATAATCAAAGGTTGGAGGAAAGAGAAGTCGTCTAGAGACGGTAGACGACCTATAACTTTTGAATTATTGGGTGCAATGTTGGAAAGCTTGGATTTGGTCTGCAGTAACGAGCAGGAGGTAAGTTTGTTCCGGGCAGCTTTTTCATTGGCCTTTTTTGCGGCGCTGCGGCTGGGGGAGCTAGTATCCCCCAGCAGGACTAGACAGGGCGGCCTGCTTTTTGCAGACGCCCTCGTCGGCGAGCAGGATGTGAAGCTATGCATCAGGAAGTCCAAGACGGACGTCTATGGCGCAGGCGAATGGCTGCGCATAGCAGCCATAGGGTCAGCATGCTGCCCTGTGACTCTGCTGAGGGATTTCATAAAAACGCATAGAGGAGCGGGTCCTCTGTTAGCGCACGCGTCAGGCTCCCCGCTGACGAAGTTTCAGTTCAGGGCAGTCATGCGCGCATGCTTGGCTAAGCTAGGTTTTGAGCCAGGTGAGTTCGGAACACACTCGTTTCGGATTGGCGCGGCGACGTCAGCTTTTGCGTGCGGACTTAAGGGAGAAGAGGTGAAGAGGGTGGGCCGGTGGAGGTCGGAGGCCTACAGGTCTTATGTTCGACCGGATCTAAGAGTTTTGTAAAACTTAGGTAATAAGTTAGTTTGGTTGGTTTTTCTTTTGTTTTTTCTTTACAGTAGCAGGATGGACGGTTTGGTTGGTCGGCCATTCATATATCTATTGGGCCGAGAGGAGAGCGAGGGCTCGGCCCATGGGGGCGAACTTGGGTCTACAAGAAACGCAAGTGCGATGGCACGGTATCAGGGGTTTGCACTGGGCCAGGCTGCTACGTGAAGTCCTGTATATCAGCAGGTGGTCTCCGGAAAGGGTAATTCTGGTGATTCATGCCGGAGGCAATGATTTAGGGAAAATGAAAGTAGCAGAGCTAACGGCACTTATAAAAGAGGATATGGTGCGTTTCAAAGAGTTTTTTAAGGATGTTATATTGGTATGGTCGGACATCGTGGCGAGGAGATTCTGGCGGGAAGCAAGAGACGCGGAGGCTATCGAGAAGGTGAGAAGAAGTATTAACTTCAAGATGTCGAAATTCGTTAAATCTTTAGGCGGAGTGGCGGTAAGACATTGGGAGCTGGAGAGGAGGGAGCCGGGGATGTTGAGGTGCGATGGAGTGCACCTCAGCGACATTGGGATGGATACTTTCCTGTCAGGATTGCAGGACGGGGTGGAGGCGGCGTTGTCGCTGGCATGTGGGGGGCGGAATGCAGCGTACACGCTGCATCCTTCGTGGCGTTAGTTGGACTTTCCATGCCAGCGGAAAAGGAAGGCGTTTACAGGCCGTTTAGGGGCTTTCTCACGCCTGGTGCTGTTTCTTGGACTTTGACTTGTTACGAGACTTTTAGGCATGGGAAGAGTTAGGAGAAAAATTAATAACGTTTTCAGTTAATAAAAGTTAATAAAGCTGTGGCCTTCCCACAAAAGTTTACGCCAGCAAGGTATATTGTGTGTTTATTATTATGTTGCGCCGTTACTATTGAATATGTTATTATTACATTGGAGCAAGTTATAAGGTAAGAGGTAGTCCCCCCAGTCCGGGGCAGCAGCTGTGATGTCTGCTGTCAGCCGGGAGGAGAAGGAAGCAGTGCCCGACACGCAAGTGCAGTAGCGGGGATTACAGGGCCGCCCAAGAATCTTCATCCGCGGGTATTTTTGTTAGGAGCTGGGAGGGCAGATGCATCGCTGGCGAACACGATGAACAGCCGCACAACTGGGAGCAGGCAGCACTATTAAGCGCAGGGGAGTCGGGGGCTGAGAGCAGTATTAAGACCAGCGGACCTGGAAGGGCAGACCAGCTGCGGTGGAACGGCATGGCAACAGTCTTAACAAACAGGGAGGCGGTAGGGGAGACCTGCTGCAGAGATTTTACTGCCACCAATTACAAAGTAGGAGCAAACAGCAGCCTGCACAGGGGACAGAATAAACTAACTTACTTTCCAGGACCTGATGTCGAGCCTTCTCTGCAGCCAATCAGCTTCGGGCGGGTGTTACGAGGCACTCTGTCTTGTCTCCACCAGGACTTCCTGGTGGCGTCAAGATACACTAATACCGCCCTCCTCTTACCACCGACTGTATGCAGTGCTGTCCTTTCCATGATTCCGCAGTAGGAGGTTGTATGGTGGGATTTGCTGGTTATCTTGCACTGCCCCCCTGTTGTCCCTACTGGTTGTCCCAGCTGGATTTGTGTAAGGGTCCTTACAAGGGTCGATGATCAATGAGATTGGCGCCTGTCTACTGGGCTTCACATGGGCCAATTCATACACTTCCAGTGGATTAACAATCATTCAAACAATCCCCCCCACAGTTCCTGTTACAGTTTGTAGACGTGGCATGCATTTGGTGCTTGTCGTCAGTAGATGCCTCGCTCCGACGTCTGCTCAGCTAACTGACAGTGGCCTGAAGAGCTTGCACACACACATGAACGCGCTGTTAACGGGCCAGCGTGCACCTTACTAATTCCTCCCCTGCCAATCATCTGCTAAGCCTTGGCTATATTAGGCGTCCTATCCTATGCGTAGGAGCCTGGGTTTGTGCCCTTCTAGTGTGTTCTGACTTGTGATATTGCAGTCTCTGGGTCTGACCCCGGCTTGTTATGATAACCGCTGTCCTGCCTGCGGCCCGCCCAACCTGTGACCTGTTATACCGCACTCAACTCATTCTTTGTGTCTCCACCTCCAGCTTGTTCCACATTATGAAATTCAGTTGCCTACCCTGACCCCGCTTGCCTGACTACGCTCCCGTTCATCCTCTCAGATACCGGGATCTGTAGATCTGTAGTAGTGTCAGTGGGCACAGTACTGGGACCACTTCCGAAGTAATGGGCACCCTGCAACAAAGCCCTGACTGGTGGGGTTGAAGGGCGAAGACTGGGGTACCTCAGGTGTCACCTCTTGATTTAGCCCAACTAACGTGTGGCACAGTAGATCCACATCTGATCCTGAGAACTTCATGAGAGTCGGTAGAATGTCCCTGGTTCGTGGGGTAGATGGGACACCGACAATGATAATTACTTGTGCCACGTAAAAGATGCAATCACTTGACAAATGTCTGTTTGTTGAGTGATCGGTGGCGCCTCCACACGGCCCAATCATCGGGCAGAAGGTCTTAGGAACGTTCTTGCCTGATCATCAGTGCGGTATGAAGATCTAGAATTAGTTCTATCTGCTCCAACCATGACCTATTCCAAGCCCCCCCACCATAATACTTCCATTTTCATAAACAATTGACTGTTGGTAAAAACTATCACCATTGACTAATCCTGATGTTTTTGGCTATTATGCTGGCTGCCATTTTTGAATTTTGACTATAGACCTTTGCTTAGTAATGCAATTGATCACTGAATGTGACCCCAGTGATACAGACCAACGGCCTCCCCAGCACTTACGGACATGTACGGTAGGTAGCACTGGTGGCTGTTGTTCTGGTAGGTCATTATAATAGTGCAGGCACTGCGCTATTATAGACTCCGCTCATTCCACATATCCTTCTAAGGCATCTCAGAAAGTCCGTCTGCTTGGATACATCGACGGCGTTCCTTCCCCCGCTGCTGGATGGTTTCCCATACCCTGTAAGGCCAGCTTACATATAATAAGGATGGATCTCCATATCTAAAGGTCCAACTTGATTCGATTCAGACCAGGGGAGTCGCTGTAGGAATCGGGAGCGACAGCTGGAACGTGTGGATTTTGGCAAAGAAGCAAAACTAGAGAAAAATATATTACATTTATGTAATAAAACCCCAACATTTGCATTCCACACTTGTGTTGTGCCTCGGGGCACGCCATGTTCTAGCATTCACGCTGTGACCCCCCCCCCCCCCCCTCCAAAGAAAAAAGACTAAACAGAAATCTAGTGCTGTAACTAATGGCAGCTATATTGGTTGTCGGAAACAGGCTGACATTTTATTTAACCCCTTCAACACCTAGCTTCTTTGTGCCTTAAAGGGATTATTCAATTTCTAGCTGTAGGAAGGAGACAGCGCTGTACAGTGTGTAGTGGCTCAAACTGGTATTGCGACCTGAGTCCTATGACGTGAATGAGACTTAGCCTGCATTACCAACCCTGGCCACTGTGCAATGTATAAAGCTGTTTGCTTCCTGCAGCAAAACACCTCAAAATGGCACAATCCCCTTAATGACCCGGTCAAATATTGTAAGCTTGGTGTTGATTGTTACAGAGATATTTTTTAAATCAGATTTTTATTAAAGTTTTTCATAAGATACATCAGAACATGCACATCGAAACAAACTTCCCATGCAGTGCTATGATTGGCTGTCAGTGATGATGTCATTGGGACCTAAACCAATCAAGTCACCTGCCAGGACTGTTACAGCCTGTCTAGAGTGTTTTACCAACTGTGGGGGCCACAATCACTGGCGGAGGGGCTGACATGAATTTACCTTGCTGCTGCACAGAGACCAAGCAGCAGCGACGTAAATCTACTGCTGGCAGCCGTGAAGGGATGCCCATGTGTGGTAGCTTTTGCACTTTGGCATAACATTTTCCTGTAAGCTCTGCATTGGGGCATCTCTGGGTCTACTTCCAGATTTGGTGAAGCACCCCTGGAGCGCTATCCATCCAGCTGACACAGTATTGACATATGATCCGTGGGAACGGGGATGCACTGATTCTCTATGTACCACGCGTGTCCGGGAACTGAGGGGACATTTATAAAGACCGCAGAAAGCACGCCGTGTGAGACCCCGGGCACAAGGCTGGATCCTTCACCATTATCAGGCCGGTTTCTGGCACGTCGAGAGGTTATTGTCTGGATTAGAATGTGTGCTTCCTGAAGGGAAAGCAATAAGATATCCGGCTGATGAGTCAATTGGAGGAATTTTCCACCTTCTGGAGACTTTTACATATTTTGTACATACACTCCGCTGACAGAAGTGTTGGGACACATAGAAGGGGATGAAATTGGATTTTATTCCCATTTTTCCCTGGTGTTGGCCGCCTTCGGCCTCCATGACTGCAGTCCCCCTCTGCGGCCGCTTCCCACCAGATCCCCAAAGATGTGTGGAGGGATTTGTCTCCATTCCTGGAGGAGCCTCAGATAGTGATGCAGGGATGATGGCTGTGTTGGGCGCACGGATACGGCATTCTAGTTCGTTCCGTTTGATGGGATTGAGATCCGGACTTTGGGGCGGACAATGAAGTCTTCAGACATTCTGCTCCCCCACCCTGTGTGCCATATGACATGGCGCTCGGTCATGTTGGTGGAGACATGGAGCTGTACCAGAGTATTACCACAGGGAGGGTGATGCCACATTGCCCGGGATGTCTCTGTATCCATTAGTGGAGGGTGGACTTCACTATAACCAATGGCCCTCATCCTTCCCAGTAGACCCACCCCCTCCACCATAACAGAACCTCCTCCAACCTTCAATGTCACGTAGAAACCGTTCCCCAGACAACCACCATACCCAAGTGCCACCATCTAACTGGAAGATGGTGTCCTGTGATTCATCCACAACACTTGCATCCGTCGCTCCACGCCCTATCGTAGGCGCCGCTGTGCAGTCACTGCTGTGATGTTGTGTGCAGCCGCTTGTCCATGGTAACCCTTTACATGCCGTTCCCTACAGAGGGTTCTGGTACTAATGGATGTCCAAAGTCCTGTGAGACCCCCTGAGGGAGGGCAGATGATGTGTGTGATGTCTTCACAGCTCCTACAAGGCTTCGTTGTCCGCGGTCTGCAAGTTTACGAGGTCTCCCTGAGTGTGGCGGCACCGGACACACCGGATGGCTTCCATCTACCAATAACATGGCCAAAAGGGGACTCTGGAAGGTCCAGAAGGTGCAATGTCCATACTGATGTGTTGGTGACATCCCACCACCAGACCCTGTTGTCATTGGACACCCGTAGGTAATTTTGGTGTGAACGTGCAGGAAAGCGGCCGCAGCATGCTCCATTACGTGCGGTTTTCCGTCTGGTCCTGCGGCACACCGGCAGCTGTATCTGTGCGGGGCCCGTGGGACCGCGGGAAAGCAGGAGTTAAACATTTTAAAAACGTGCACATGTGCGTCGTGCGGAGCACATCCACCGAAGAAAGAAGATCCGGCCGCGACGGAGGGGAGACCCGCAGCGTCCGCACAGGTAGTATCTGTTTTCTTGGCTTCATGTTTGCGGGCCAAGAGGGACCCGCGGCGGGGTCTGCATGGGGAATCCGTGCGGGCCCGAATTTCACCGTGGACACGAGGCCGTACAGCTCGATACTTATCATTAAGGAGTCTGGAAAGCGGGGTTTGATTCGTATTGTAGCTTCAGGAAGGTCCTCGGCTGACGCCAATGTACTGCCAGCGTCTGAAGGCTGTCAGCGGGCATCTCCTGGGAAACACTACAACAATATGGCGCAGGAAGTGGGGAATTCTCTTAGGGGTCAGACTTGTTGGTCTTAGAGAGAGAACCTAGAAGGTGTGAGGAGACCTAAGACCATGCAAGCTGCTCTGGGAAATATGCAAATGAGAGGCTTTGTAACAATGGGAGTCATTGTTACAAGGCTTGTTAAACAGTCTGACATTGACTTGCAGGAATGCTGCCCTCCAGTAGGGGCGCTGCAGAGGGATTGGTCCACCTTCCCAGTTGCAGACTTTAGTTGTGACATTTCATGTGTTTGGCCGTGGTCTCACTGGCTCCTATCAGTGTGTACAGACTGCAAAGCTGAAGTCTGAATGCTGCTCTGGGTGCAATCCAGATCTCCTGATAATCCGGCATGTGACAAGACTAGACCTACTCTGGCTTAAAGTGATCTGATAATCCAGCACTGGTCGGGCGTGCGAGGAGCCGCCGTCACGTGTCTGTCTATATATCTGTATGTGTCTGTTTGTGACCCGGTCCTCACCCTGCATATGGCACATGTGGATGCCAGTATAACCAGTCAGACCTCCCGGGGGCGCTGTCGCCCAACAGGAAGCCCTCTGGACCCACAGTCTCACAAACCAATGCCACATCTCTCCGTTCTCCTGTAGACCACTGTATGGTGTCGGTGCCACTGACCACTAGTTGCCCCCGTTATGCCCTGGGCGTTATTACATCTGAGCAATACTCTGCAGGGGTCCTGAGCGGGCACACTGTGCCATTGAATATATACGGGTGGGTACAGGGTATGCTGCCCTCTGCTGGCAGTTGTGCATAAACCTAATATTAGGGGTCCAGGGCCCCAAATTTCTGGACCTCTAGGAGCCTTCTGAGAGTGAAGACAACCTGGGACCACGGACCCCTTCACGCTGTAGCCAGTGTATGGCGGTACTGTGCGAACGCTAGATGTAAGCATTATATGGCAGTAGTTATTGTCTGGGTACCGTATACCGGTATTAGATGGCACTATATGGTAGCACTACTTGGGCACTGTCTAGCAGTATGACGTTGTATGGCATATTTTAGGCACTGAATGGCGATATTACATGTGCATGGATGTATTATGTGGTATTGTATGGCACTACTACGTGGGCACTGTAAGGCAGTATTTGGCCGTGTGGCAGCATTGTGTGAGCACTGTATGGCAGTATGTGGCATTGTGTGGCCATTGTATGGCAGTATGTGGCATTGTGTGGCAGC
Source organism: Eleutherodactylus coqui (assembly GCA_035609135.1). NCBI lineage: Eukaryota > Metazoa > Chordata > Amphibia > Anura > Eleutherodactylidae > Eleutherodactylus > Eleutherodactylus coqui. The sequence continues at coordinate 1,680,354 of CM069414.1, read as the reverse complement.
ATTGTGTGGGCACTGTACGGCAGTATGTGGCATTGTGTGGGCACTGTATGGCAGTATTTGTCATGGTGTGGGCACTGTATGGCAGTATGTGGCATTGTGTGGCAGCATTGTGTGGGCACTGTATGGCAGTATGTGGCAGCATTGTGTGGGCACCATATGGCAGTATTTGGCATTGTGTGGCAGCATTGTGTGGACACTGTATGGCAGTATGTGGCATTGTGTGGCAGCATTGTGTGGGCACTGTATGGCAGTATTTGGCATTGTGTGGCAGCATGGTGTGGGCACTGTATGGCAGTATTTGGCATTGTGTGGCAGCACTGTGTGGGCACTGTATGGCAGTATGTGGCAGCATTGTGTGGGCACTGTATGGCAGTATGTGGCATTGTGTGGCAGCATTGTGTGGGCACTGTATGGCAGTATTTGGCATTGTGTGGCAGCATGGTGTGGGCACTGTAGAGCAGTATGTGGCATTGTGTGGCAGCATTGTCTGGGCACTGTATGGCAGTATGTGGCAGCATTGTGTGGGCACCATATGGCAGTATTTGGCATTGTGTGGCAGCATTGTGTGGACACTGTATGGCAGTATGTGGCATTGTGTGGCAGCATTGTGTGGGCACTCTATGGCAGTATGTGGCATTGTGTGGCAGTATTAAGGTATAGGGGAGTCCCTATAATAAGCCTGTGGCCCGCACAAGCAGACGTGACGTTTCATGGTATGCAGTTTGTCGGTCGGACGGTCATGCGGCCGTCACACAGCGAGTCTTTATATCAATGTCCCCGGTGCCCAGCGCTGCCTGGCAGGCTGGGCAGAGAGGTCCTGCAGGAACGGCGGTGGTGGCGGTGGAGGACGCCGCGCCCAGAAGCCTCCCAACGGCCTGTTTGTCTTTCACTTCTTTCCACAAGCTGAGCAAATACGACGTCTTCCTCTCTGTCATCCCCAAATAGCAGAGCGAACTCTCGTCACTGGAAAGACTAACGAGGGGGGGGGGGCTCCCCGACCGCGTCCTCCGGTCTGCACCGCCGCTACTTCTAGAAGGCATTAATGGAAAGGTGGCCTCGAAAATAAAAAAAACCAAATTCACCTTTTATTCACTAAAAATGTGTCTGAGAACGTCTTATTGTTGGAGGGGTGGAGATACCGACCCTCCGGGGGGCGCCGGCTGATATAGAGCCAATACATAGTAGCGCAGCAGACAGATAATCCTCTTTATTACTCCCAGAACAAATAAACGACGTTTCGATTCAACGACTTTTTGTCAGGTAACATAATGCATCAACAACAACCATAAATATATATATATATAGAGCCAATCACCGTACATCACATCATTACACAAGTCAGATCACCTGCACTCGTTAAGCATCATGGCCGCCTCCAGGGACTGGACTGGCATCTTCCTGAATTTTCCGCACACGTCTGTTTCCCATGATCCTCTGATGGGTCCCATGTCCATTCCCCATGATCCTCTAGCGGATCACATGATGTTCCCATGACCCTCTGGCGAGTCACATGTCCATTCCCCATGATCCTCTAGCGGATCACATGATGTTCCCATGACCCTCTGGCGAGTCACATGTCCATTCCCCATGATCCTCTAGCGGATCACATGATGTTCCCATGATCCTCTCATGGGTCACATGTCCATTCCCCATGATCCTCTAGCGGATCACATGATGTTCCATAAGCAACGTCATCCTGTCAATCCCAGGGTCATGTGACGGTGCATCATCAATGACGCCTCCCGTGATCTCTTCCATTTAAGGCCCCAGTCTACTATCCGCCCCTGAAGTGCGCCATACCGGCGCTTTAGTGGGGTATACCCAGACGATAATAGTGTGTCCTGCCGGACCATCCGGCTTCCGCCTAATATAGAGGCGGTCTGGAGAGGAGAAACCTCAAACTGCAGCGGTTACTGATTTATCTGCTGCACGATGTCACGGCGCGATGAATGAGGAGCGATTAGTGGAATAATCAGTTTGTGGCTTGCAGATGAGGACGGCAGCACCACCACCACTAGCAGCAGCAGTACCACCACTAGCAGCAACACCACCACCGTTAGCAGCAGCAACACCACCGCTAGCAGCAGCAGCAGCACCACCACCACCACTAGCAGCAGCACTGCCACCACCACTAGCGGCTGCTGGCCTTTCTCTTGTCTGTGTGGTGTGAGCAGGTTCTATGTGTGGCGACTACAGGAGTTTGTGTTTTGTGGTTGCTTGGTTGTGTCTGGTATACAGCTGGAGCGCTGTCTTCTGTATAAAGCCGCTAAGTTTTCAAAGCGCTCAGCTGGTGTGCAGCTGGAGCGCTGTCTTCTGTATACAGCCGCTGTGTTCTCGGAGCACTCAGCTAGTGTGCAGCTGGAGCGCTGTCTTCTGTATACAGCCGCTGTGTTCTTGGAGCACTCAGCTGGTGTACAGCTGGAGCGCTGTCTTCTGTATACAGCCGCTGTGTTCTCGGAGCACTCAGCTAGTGTGCAGCTGGAGCGCTGTCTTCTGTATACAGCCGCTCTGTTCTCAGAGCGCTCAGCTGGTGTACAGCTGGAGCGCTGTCTTCTGTATACAGCCGCTGTGTTCTCAGAGCGCTCAGCTGGTGTACAGCTGGAGTGCTGTCTTCTGTATACAGCTGCTGTGTTCTCGGAGCGATCAGCTGGTGTACAGCTGGAGCGCTGTCTTCTGTATACAGCCGCTGTGTTCTCGGAGCACTCAGTTGGTATACAGCTGGAGCGCTGTCTTCTGTATACAGCCGCTGTGTTCTCAGAGCGCTCAGTTGGTATACTGCTGGACCGCTGTCTTCTGTATACAGCCGCTGTGTTCTCGGAGCACTCAGTTGGTATACTGCTGGAGCGCTGTCTTCTGTATACAGCCACTGTGTTCTCAGAGCACTCAGTTGGTATACTGCTGGAGCGCTGTCTTCTGTATACAGCCGCTGTGTTCTCAGAGCGCTCAGTTGGTATACAGCTGGAGCGCTGTCTTCTGTATACAGCCGCTGTGTTCTCGGAGCACTCAGTTGGTATACTGCTGGAGCGCTGTCTTCTGTATACAGCCGCTCTGTTCTCAGAGCGCTCAGCTGGTGTACAGCTGGAGCGCTGTCTTCTCGGAGCGCTCAGCTGGTATACAGCTGGAGCGCTATCTTCTGTATACAGCTGCTGCGTTCTTGGAGCGCTCAGCTGGTGTACAGCTGGAGCGCTGTCTTCTGTATACAGCTGCTGTCTTCTCGGAGCGCTCAGCTGGTATACAGCTGGAGCGCTATCTTCTGTATACAGCCACTCTGTTCTCGGAGCGCTCAGTTGGTATACAGCTGGAGCGCTGTCTTCTGTATACAGCCGCTGTGTTCTCGGAGCGCTCAGTTGGTATACAGCTGGAGCGCTGTCTTCTGTATACAGCTCCTTTCTTCTCTGTGCTCTTAGCTGGTGTCCCGCTGAGAACTGCCAGTGAAATACCAGCTGAGATATCAGCCTGACCACTAAAAATCATCGTCCATTTCTAGAAAACTAGAAGTGAGCGATGAACGAACAGCGCACGATGGCCGCGCGTTTAGACGCAACAGACTGCTTTTGAGTGATAATCATTGTGTCTGAATGGGCCTTTAGGGACAGGAGGTTATCTGTGGGTGACCTGGTGTTGCCCAGCATTCTGGGTCTCGTTCGTTGGCGCCCAGTTCTCATTTGTCCACATGAACGTATCACAAGAACCTCTAAAGCATGTTGTGCAGGCTCCGCCCACTTGTCCAGCTGAGAGACCCAGAAGTCAAAGGGCGATATGCCGTGTCTCTGTGAGAGCAACTCAATGTAATTGCCCAAATCCCACAGCTGGCTGCGTACGGCGGCACGTACTTTGTACTGGTTGGACTGTGAGGCCACAAATGGGGAACATTGATATTCCCCACTACGAAGCCTTCCTCTGCCTGCTTTGATGCTAAATACGTTGGCAGAAATGAAGAGACCGCGGATAAACATAACGCAGCTGTCCTGCGCTCAACTGTGAAAAGGCCACAGGTTACACTACGCTTATGTATATATGACTAGGTCATGTGATCTAGGCGCCCAATGAAACTGTTGCCCACATTCAAGATGAAAGACACATTTGATGACATCACCAAGGTGCCCTGGCTGCTGATTGGCTGCACGCTGACCCCTACAGCAGGCATTATGTGAAATATGATTTTCCCACAAATTCCGACAAAATTGATTCGCACTGGCCCAATTTGATTTTGCGAAAATTTGGATGATTTTATCACCTGGCCGATCAAGATGAGCAGCACAAGTCGTGATTATATCACATGGGACCATTTGGCTAAATTTACTGGAATATTCCTCACGTAACTGATATTCTTCAGATCACGCCATACCAAAGCAAGTGCTTATGACAGCTGAGTCATGCATTTGCACCCAATTTTTCAAGATCAGTTCAGTCACTCCAGAGCTGCACTCACTATTCTGCTGGCAGAGTCACTGTGTACATACATTACTTAGCCTGTACTGCTCCTACGTTACACCCTGTATTATCCTCCAGGGCTGCACTCACTATTCTGCTGGTGGAGTCACTGTATACATACATACATTATCCTGTACTGATCCTGAGTTACATCCGGTATTATACTCCAGAGCTGCACTCACCTGCTGGGGGAGTCACTGTGTACATACATTACTTATCCTGTACTGATCCTGAGTTACATCCTCTATTATACTCCAGAGCTGCACTCACTATTCTGCTGGTGGAGTCACTGTATACATACATTACTTATCCTGTACTGACCCTGAGTTACATCCTGTATTATACTCCAGAGCTGCACTCACTATTCTGCTGGTGGAGTCACTGTGTACATACATTACTTATCCTGTACTGATCCTGAGTTAAATCCTGTATCATACCCCAGAGCTGCACTCACTATTCTGCTGGTGGAGTCACTGTGTACATACATTACTTATCCTGTACTGATCCTGAGTTACATCCTGTATTATACTCCAGAGCTGCACTCACTATTCTGCTGGTGGAGTCACTGTGTACATACATTACTTATCCTGTACTGCTCCTGAGTTACATCCTGTATTATACTCCAGAGCTGTACTCACTATTCTTCTGGTGGAGTCACTGTGTACATACATTACTTATCCTGTACTGCTCCTGAGTTTCATCCTGTATTATACTGCAGAGCTGCACTCCCTATTCTGCTGGTGGACTCACTGTGTACATACATTACTTATCCTGTACTGATCCTGAATTACATCCTGTATTATACTCCAGAGCTGCACTCACTATTCTTCTGGTGGAGTCACTGTGTACATACATTACTTATCCTGTATTGATCCTGAGTTACATCCTGTATTATACTGCAGAGCTGCACTCACTATTCTGCTGGTGGAGTCACTGTGTACATACATTACTTATCCTGTACTGCTCCTGAGTTTCATCCTGTATTATACTGCAGAGCTGTACTCACTATTCTGCTGGTGGAGTCACTATGTACATACATTACTTATCCTGTACTGCTCCTGAGTTACATCCTGTATTATACTCCAGAGCTGCACTCACTATTCTGCTGGTGGAGCCACTGTGTACATACATTACTTATCCTGTACTGATCCTGAGTTACATGCTGTATTATACCCCAGAGCTGCACTCACTATTCTGCTGGTGGGGTCACTGTGTACATACATTACTTATCCTGTACTGCTCCTGAGTTACATCATGTATTATACTGCAGAGCTGCACTCACTATTCTGCTGGTGGAGTCACTGTGTACATACATTACTTATCCTGTACTGACCCTGAGTTACATCCTGTATTATACTGCAGAGCTGCACTCACTATTCTGCTGGTGGAGTCACTGTGTACATACATTACTTATCCTGTACTGCTCCTGAGTTACATCATGTATTATACTCCAGAGCTGCACTCACTATTCTGCTGGTGGAGTCACTGTGTACACACATTACTTATCTTCTACTGCTCCTGAGTTACATCCTGTATTATACTCCAGAGCTGCACTCACTATTCTGCTGGTGGAGTCACTGTGTACATACATTACTTATCCTGTACTGATCCTGAGTTACATCCTGTATTATACTCCAGAGCTGCACTCACTATTCTGCTGGTGGAGTCACTGTGTACATACATTACTTATCCTGTACTGATCCTGAGTTACATCCTGTAGATCTTTTATTATAAAAGTAAAAAAACACAACAAAGACAAACGGCAACAATAAGAATAACCATATAAAGCAATATAAGGCCCTTCCCCCACAGTCCGTGATCCATAAACAAAGTAAAAGTCCATATCCGGGTTTCCCCCCGACGTACACACCCACACACATACACACTCAGCATATAACACAATATACAAAAATATACCTAAAACCCCAAACTGTGGAAACTATAACTCCAGGTCCAGCCGTGCCGCACTGCACCCATAGAAAACAAATGTAAGCAACAACATAAATAACCAAATACAAACAGAAAGACCGAGCCAAACTGGCATAAAAGAGATAACTAAAAATATGTTGTTTTTGGGGGGGTCCTCAGTGCAGCTTGGGGGCCATGCCTGCTCCACCAGTCCGTGCCCAGAGTTCAGTTCAGGACGTGCCAAGCCACACCAGTTTTTTTTTTTTTTATAAATACCACACTGTGCCCGCCGCAGCCTGGGGGCCATGCCCGCTCCACCAGTCCGTGCCCAGAGTTCAATGTTCGGGACGTGCCAGGCTACGGCTCAAGGCATGAACCCCACTCCCCCCAACTCCCCACCCAACCTACCTACCACCCAAAACGTGAATATATACAATATATACAAAACCATAATACACTCCAATAACCAACATGCGTAATATATACTATATACATAACCCGAAAGCCTAAGGTCGGCTCTCCTGCAGCCCTACTTCATTCCATTTTGCCCAAATCAAAACAAAAAGCTTCATGGTGCACTCACAGCCCCCCACCGGGATTGGAGGTGATAAGCCGGGCACAGACATCACAATGTACTATCCCTTGCATTTAAAAAAAAAGGTCTCCCTATTCTCTCCCTAATTTGCCCTAGACTGTCCTTAGTCTGCCCCTCAGTCTGACCCTTCATGGAAAACTGTCCCTGCCCTGTCCCTCCTCTCTCCCTATCCTGTCCCTCCTCTCTCCCTACTCTGCCCCTAGAAGATTAAGAAAACACTGTCCCTAACGAAATACAAGCCCTCTCCATAGGAGAGAAGCTTTAGATGTGCCCAGCCTCTCATACTCCAAGGAACGCACCTTCACCAGGTCACCCAGGATGTTCCTACATACCGTATCCACGGGGAGGACTTTCAGCTCCGTCGAGATTAAACACCGTGCACTCCAGATGTGGAACCTGACCACTAGGCTAACTAGAAATAAAGTGCAGCGGTCCCTGCCACCAAGGCCTCTGAACGCTCCATAAGCCCACTCCGCCTGGGATAGGTGTGCCAGCTGAGGCCAGCCTATGGAGATCCCTACCCGTTGGTAAACCTCTGTATTACAGGGGCACTGAAGCAGGAAATGCTCCATGCTTTCCAGCACGTCGCTGCACTCCTGACGGGGGCAACCCCTGTCAATCAGAGGCCTGCTCTTCAAGTTACCCCTTACATACAGTCTCCCGTGAAAGCAGCGCCAAGCCAAGTCCCAAAACTTCAAGGGGACCCGGGTTGAATTCAGTAAACGTAACCCTCCCTCCAGGTCCCGACTTGGGCAGTCCTTGAGCGCCAGGGGCTTCTGGAAATGGGTCAACAGGACTCTTTCATCGAGGAGCCTCCTCAACAGAGGCCTGATCTCCCACATCCCCAGACCCCACCGGCGTATCACCTTCAGAGCCAAGGTAGCGTAAGCCGGGAAATATCCATGCTGCATGCGAAGGTCCTTCACTCGCCCTCCTGTCTCCCATTCCTGGAAGAAGGGCCAAAACTATCCCCGGCAGGAGTAGACCCACGGAGGAGCCCTCTCTTGCCAGAAGTTGCCTATGTTGATCTTAAAAAAGGTGTCTACAAGAAACCCCACGGGGTTGACCATAGATAACCCCCCTAGTCTCCTCATGCGATATGTAACATCTCTCCTGATTAGGTTCAACCTATTCCCCCACAACATTAGGAAGAACAGGTTGTAGACCCAGGTCCAGAGAGGCTCTGGCAAAATGCATACGCTGCCCAGGTAGATGAATAAAGGGAGCAGGTACGTTTTGATCAGGTTAACTCTTTCCCGAAAGGTCAAAGACCAACCCTTGGTAATCCCCCTGGCCAAATTTGATGCCCAGAACTTTTGCCGAAGTGTTGGACACCGGAAGGGTGTCCGGGAGATCAAACATAGGATCCCCCCTTTCTAACCAGAGACTCTCACACTTATCCCAGTTGACCGTGGACCCGGATGCCTCTGAGTAGCCATCCACTTCCGACACCACAAACTCTGCCTCCCCTCTCGAGGACATGAAGAGTGTGACATCATCGGCGTATGCTACTACCCTCAGAACAGCTCACAACACCTCCTGGTCCATCCCGACCCCTGCTATAGGTTCACGATCAACCCTCCTAAGGAAGGGATCTATTGCAAATACATACAACAGGGGACTTAGAGGACAGCCCTGACAGATGCCAGACCCCACCTCAAAAGGGAGACCAAGCCAACCGTTCACCAGCGAGACAGTCTCAGCCCCTGCATATAGTGTGCGAAGGCAATTGACAAACCCTCCCGGCAGACCGTATCTCAGAAGGGACAGCAAGTAGCCCTCCCAGTGACCAGCCCTACCCTGTTCCACTGCCTCCCGGACACCGAGAACCACACTAAAGGTGCTACAGCCTGGAACAGAGCAATGCTGGGCCCCTAAGAGGAGTCGGGTTGCAAACTTGACCAGCCGATTAAACAGCACTTTTGCCAGAACCTTCCTGTCAATATTGAGAAGCGCTATGGGACGCCAGTTCTCCATACGGCTCGAGTCTTTACCCTTTGACAAAATGATCAAGGCCGACCTCCTCATTGACTTTGGCAGAGTGCCTGAGGAAAGACACTCATTTAATACCTCCATCAAGAGGGAATACCAAGAGAGGTGTCTACCCCCGGCTCAGGGACAGTTTCAGCCAGGAAAGCCAACATCCCTTCCGAATCTAGATCCCTCTTTCCCAAGAGTTGCGAGTAGTAGGATCTGACGACCTCCAGAATCCCTGATCTGGATCGATTCAGGGATTCTGTACTGTCAATCAGTCCAGTAACCACTTTACTATTCACTGACATCCTACAGTTTCTGTAAGGGTCGGGCGAGCGGTACTTCCCGAAATCCCTCTCAAAAACCAAGGATGCGTGTCTATCGTACTGGCACTTCTTGAGCAAAGATTTCACTCTGGAGATCTCCTCGCAGCTACCTCCAGTCAAAACGAGATGTTCGAGTTTCCTCCTCAGGCTGTTGTACAGGCGGTACCTGTCCAGGCATCTGAGGTTGGAGAGCTCTCGGAAGAACCTTGCCGCCCTCCTCTTGAACATCTCCCACCACTCTGACTTACTGCTACAGAGATCCAGTAATGGTACCTGGCTCTGCAGAAAATCCTCAAAGGACTGTCTTATCTCTGCTTCCTCCAGGAGTGATGAATTCAGTCTCCACAAACCTCTGACCATGCGGGGGGTCTCTGCAACATTCAGAGAAAACAATATTAGATAGTGGTCGGAGAATTCCACCTCAACAACGGACACTGGTGAAGAGATGGCTTTCTCCTTCAAATAAAACCTATCTATTCTAGTGAATCCCTCATGGCCTGGGGTGTGCCGGATGTGGACATCCACCAGGCGAGCCTCGCTAGCTACACTATTCATTGTGACGCTGTCAAAAGCCAACCGCCAGTCTCCAGAGCCTCCCCTATCGCGAGCTCTTGTGACTATATTAAAGTTCGCTATACGGCTCAGCCGCAAGAGACCAATAGGATGGACCCGACTACCACTAGCTTTTTGCTTTATGTATGGCTGTCAAATCAGACAGCCTGGTCTCCTGCAAAAATAAAATGTCAGCTTCAACTTGGCTGAGAAAATCAAAGGCTGCAAATCTAGCCGTATCTGAGTTAATGCTGGCAACATTAATCAATGCCCGCATCAGCGGGGTGGGTGCTGCCATCATGAGTGATTAAATGAGATATCTTTCTTCCTCACACCCGCTTCCTCGGGGTCAGAGGAAAGTCCATTGTTTCTTTTTTTGGACACAGATGTGTCCATAGCAAGGGATCCCCCGACCCCGTCGTCCTTGTTTCCAGGCTCTAGAGTCGCCTCCTCCCCGGAAGAGATGTCTTGAAGGGCTCAGAACCTATTGGAGTGTCCAACTGAAGGTGAGCAGGCTTTTCCTTCCAGTACTTGGCCCGGGGTGGGAGAAGATCTGGAATCCCCCCTTCGTTTCCTCCTCGTGGCACCTAGCTTACGCCTTTTTTCTAACCATCTCTTGCCTTCCTCATCCACACTTTCATAGTGGGAGGAATCTGCAGTTGGTCTCACCCTTCTCCCTCTGGATCCTCCTGTCCTCTTTATCTAACACACTGTCCCTTAAAGCCTCAGCCGCAAGATTTGCTTCTGGAACAGGGGCCACCATCGACCCACCTGCTGTGGGCGCTCCAGTCAGCTCCCTGCTCCGTCTGCGTTTCTCCTGACGCCTCTGCTGAGCAGCCGTCTTTTGCCGGTTCTTCCCTGGCTCCTGAGCTCCTCCACCTCTGCTAGTCCCCTCACCCCCGGAGGCCACATTATGACCCCCATCCGTAGGAGCTGAGACTGCATTGGCAAAGGAGCGTGGACAGCGACTGAATGGGTGACCAAGGTTACACCTAATCTCTGTACAGGAGGCGGCTAGATGACCAACACCCCCACACAGAGCGCACTTCAAGGTCTTACAAGGGGCACTCAAGTGCGATGGGTCACCGCACCTGTGGCAGAGCTTCGGCTGCCCCTGGTAAAAGCCCAGGATACGATCCGTGCCGAGGAAGGCTGCAGATGGTATGTGAGCCACTGAGTTTCCTGAATGCTTCAGCTTGACCATGAACGTCCAGGCCCCGGACCATATGCCGTGCTCATCCCGGTTCTTCTTGGGCATGTCTGTCACCTCTCCGTACCGACTGAGCAACGTCATGATATCACAGCAAGAAAGTGACTCATTACGCGTCAAAACGGTCACCTTCTTGATCTGGACGGCAAAGTCCCGCCAGCCGGGCTCATTTTTCATCAGCTCATTGTTCCCCCAGAAAATTTCTAGACCCTCCAGGTGAACGAGACTGATGTCCAACTCAGACGTGCCATAGGGATGGATCAGGGCAAAGATGTTAACTGTCCTGAAGCCCATCTTCAGTAGGAGCTCCACTACCTTCCCCCTTGGAGGACATGCATCATTGCCCCTCCAATGAAGACGGACCACATTCCTACGACCTGCGTCCTGCCCGGGTGTCGGTAGGGACCATAGGGTCTCCCCCTTTTGCTCTCGGAAGGCCCCTAAGCCATGTCTCTCTTTCCAGAGAGATAGATCAACCTCTCTTCCTCCAACTGTGATTGTACTCTCCCCCTTCCGTAAAGCCTCCAAGAGGCGCTGTTGCAAAACGCCCTCCCTAGAGCCTGGAGACAAAGAGGCCCCCCCCCCCTCCAGCGGCGACACTGGCATAACTACTACCAGGTGCTGTCGCCGCTGGAGGGGCGACTGGAACCTGCAACACCTTCTGACCACCTAAACAAACTGTACAGCTTGATAAAGACCAAATCGCTGGTCGAAACGTCGCTGCATTTTTTATATTACTTACGGGAAAATAAACTCATTTGGATCTTTTTGCACCAATTGATGCTGCTACCTAATCTTTTCTATTGAACTAACTGTACCTGCTTGTGCAGCAGGAGCCCCTGTATTAGGGGCGCCAAGAGCTCCCTGGGTCTCTGAGCTCTTAATAGTATCAGAGACCTGGGCTGAACTGGAAATCTTCTCATTCACACTAGTACCTCTATCGCACGCACCCTCACCATCCGGACAAGCTCTTGGGTAAGGGCCAGGGTCCAAGTGGGCCTTAGCAGACCTAGGGGGTAACACTGCTGCCCCAGCTTACGCAGCTGCAACTACCGCAATGTTCCCCCCACGGCCAGCACTCTGTGTTATAGCAGAGATGTTTTTAGTTTTGCTTTTGCCTTTCTTTTTATCTTTGCCAGAAGCCTCCGCATCACTGGGTGCCTGGGACCGAGAGACCCCCGCAGACTGACCTGTCACACAGGAGACCTCAGATGCTGATCCCGCTGCTCCCTCCGCATCACTGGGTGCCTGGGACCGAGAGACCCCCGCAGACCGACCTGTCACACAGGAGACCTCAGATGCTGATCCCAGAGCCCCCTCCGCATCACTGGGTGCCTGGGACCGAGAGACCCCGCAGACCGACCTGTCACACAGGAGACCTCAGATGCTGATCCCGCTGCTCCCTCCACATCACTGGGTGCCTGGGACCGAGAGACCCCCGCAGACTGACCTGTCACACAGGAGACCTCAGATGCTGATCCCGCTGCTCCCTCCGCATCACTGGGTGCCTGGGACCGAGAGACCCCCGCAGACCGACCTGTCACACAGGAGACCTCAGATGCTGATCCCGCTGCTCCCTCCGCATCACTGGCCTTACTGGCACCATCACCGCCATAGCCTTCAACCTTCTCATCTTTACCACAGGGTCCCAGGTCAGAGGTGCCTCTTTCTGGCTTTGCAGCCGGACCAGCGTCCCCCGTCACATAGACAAATTTCTCCTGAGGTTTCCTTTGTTTTCCTTTTTTATCCTTGGTTTTTGTATCCTCTTTGGGAATGTCTTTACCGAAATGAAGACCCCCCCATATGAGGAGGGGATTCCAGCAGTTACGACTTTTGCAACACCAAAGCCCCCACCTTATGATTTCCTTCCTCCAGATCAGACTCCTCAGAGGTTTTTGGTAGCCCAATTTGCTCTGGCTGGAGAATGCTGGTACTTGTAGTGCTGCCTTGGGTTAGGGCTTGTTCAGCCGAACACGCAGGCTGCTCCCCCAGACTCTCCTGTACATCCTCGTAGTCGTCCTCATCCGAGCTGTCGTCGCGATCACTGGACTGATCAGTCTGCTGCGAGTTACTGCGTCCTGCAGCCATCTTCTCAAACCGATCATCATTCATGATCTTTTCTTTAAAGGGACCGCTCTCCTCCAAGATCCGCTCTCTCACATCTTTCCACACTTTAATGCATTCTTTGCACTTCTGTATCACCTTAGAGACTTCGGCCTTTTTGCCTTTAGAGGTGGCTTGGTCTCTTTGCAGCCTGGCAGACCGCAGTTTTTCCATCTGCATAACCATCTGCTTCCCTGCAGTCTCATACTCGGCCATGCTTCTTGCCAGCCGGGAGGCCAGCTCTACCACAGACTCTCCCTCTGGCCTATCACTCCACTTTTCCGGCTTTGCCAGCTTCTGTGGCTTACCTGTCTTCCTCCGGGCCTGGCTACGCGTCACCATCTCGCTGCCTGCGCTGTCGGATGCAGCCGCACTGATGGACTGGCCCGCATTACTGCGCCTGCGACTGGAGCCCATGTCGCCACTGCCACGACTTGGAGCAAGGTCTCCACCCGAGAAGCAGACCACACCCTGGATCCTGCAGAGCTCTTCAGAACACAGCCTTCTCCAGAGCTGCACTCACTATTCTATTTAGGACTTTAGGGGCAGACAAAGCTACAATTGAATGTGGTGATCAGAAATGACAACAGAGCAGGGGAACGGGCCAGACGCCCCCTGGTGGCAGGTGCCCGGTCCTGCAGGCTGTTGCAGGGTGTGCTGCTTCCTGTGTTGTTGTGTCACTGTTTTGTTTGCAGCACTTTTCTTGTATTGAGTCATTTCTAGCACTGTTTCCCCACCATCCATTCTTGTGCGCCGTGTCATGTGATGTCGGGTGCCGGCGCGCTGCCAGGGGCAAATGTGTGCAATCAAGATAACATTATTCTTCTGTCTTATTGTTGAGCAGCTGCCAGACATGTTGGCTTGTGAGCGGCACCGCGGGAGCTCGCTGGCGGGCTGCGGGTCTGCATGGTGATGGTGGCACACAAGATGAAGCGCTCAGTAATCCCACATGGAGTACCGGACAAATCAAAGTTGCTTTATAGAAGATCCGTCTCTCCCAACCATCCCACATTTGGCAGGTTAGTCCCAGAATCTGGGGGCCGCCCCGGGAGGCAGGAGACGTGTCCGCGGGGGCGGCTGGGAATGGAGAACATTGAAAACGGCTTATTCTAACACTTTTCACTTCATTCACCGCTTCTGTCCGCCGCCGACTACCGAATAGTGCGATTACATGCCGCCCAACAATCACTGATCTCAGCCATGTCCATGTTGAGGCCAAAGGATCAGTGAACTGACCAGAGCAGCAGGAAGCTCTAAAGAGGGGATTATAGGTGTTTATGCATAAAAATGGGGTAACTGAGGAGCACTATTACAGTGAGGGGTCACTGAGGGGCACTATTACTGTAAGGGGTCACTGAGGGGCGCTATTACTGTGAGGGGGTAATTGAGGGGCACTATAACTATGAGGGGTCACTGAGGGGCACCATGACTGTGAGGGGTCATTGAGGGGCGCTATTACTGTGAGGGGTCATTAAGGGGCGCTATTACTGTGAGGGGTCACTGAGGGGCACTATTACTATGAGGGGTCACTGAGGAGCACTATTACTGTGAGGGGTCACTGAGGAGCACCATTATTGTGAGGGGGGTCACTGAGGAGCACTATTACTGTGAGGGAGTCACTGAGGAGCATCATTATTGTGAGGGGGGGGGGTCACTGAGGAGCACTATTATTGTGAGGGAGTCACTGAGGAGCACTATTACTGTGAGGGAGTCACTGAGGAGCACTATTACTGTGAGGGGGTCACTGAGGAGCACTATTACTGTGAGGGGGTCACTGAGGAGCACTATTACTGTGAGGAGGTCACTGAGGAGCACTATTACTGTGAGGAGGTCACTGAGGAGCACTATTACTGTGAGGGGTCACTGAGGAGCACTATTACTGTGAGGGGTCACTGAGGGGCACTATTACTGTGAGGGGGTCACTGAGGAGCACTATTACTGTGAGGGGGTCACTAAGGAGCACTATTACTGTGAGGGGGTCACTGAGGAGCACTATTAATGTGAGAGGGTCACTGAGGGGCACTATTACTGTGAGAAAGTCACTGAGGAGCACTATTACTGTGAGGGGTCACTGAGAGGCACTATTACTGTGAGGGGTCACTGAGGAGCACTATTACTGTGAGGGAGTCACTGAGGGGCACTATTACTGTGAGGGGTCACTGAGGGGCACTATTACTGTGAGGGGTCACTGAGGGGCACTATTACTGTGAGGGGTCACTGAGGGGCACTATTACTGTGAGGGATCACTGAGGGGCACTATTACTGTGAGGGGTCACTGAGGGGCACTATTACTGTGAGGGATCACTGAGGGGCACTATTACTGTGAGGGGGTCACTGAGGGGCACTATTACTGTGAGGGGGTCACTGAGGAGCACTATTACTGTGAGGGGGTCACTGAGGGGCACTATTACTGTGAGGAGGTCACTGAGGGGCACTATTACTGTGAGGGATCACTGAGGGGCACTATTACTGTGAGGGAGTCACTGAGGAGCACTATTACTGTGAGGGGGTCACTGAGGAGCACTATTACTGTGAGGGGTCACTGAGGGGCACTATTACTGTGAGGGATCACTGAGGGGCACTATTACTGTGAGGGATCACTGAGGGGCACTATTACTGTGAGGGGGTCACTGAGGAGCACTATTACTGTGAGGGGGTCACTGAGGGGCACTATTACTGTGAGGGGTCACTGAGGAGCACTATTACTGTGAGGTAGTCACTGAGGAGCACTATCACTGTGAGGGGTCACTGAGGGGCTCTCTTACTGTTAGGGGTCACTGAGGGGCACTATTACTGTGAGGAACTCACTGAGGAGCACTATTACTGTGAGGAGGTCACTGAGGAGCACTATCACTGTGATGGGATCACTGAGGGGCACTATTACTGTGAGGGGGTCACTGAGGGCACTATTACTGTGAGAGGCTCACTGAGGGCACTATTACTGTGAGAGACTCACTGAGGAACACTATTACTGTAAGGGGGTCACTGAGGGGCACTATTACTGTAAGGGGTCACTGAGGCGCGCTATTACTGTGAGGGCGTCATTGAGGGGCACCATTACTATGAGGAGTCACTGAGGGGCACTATGACTGTGAAGGGTCACTGAGGGGCACTATTACTGTGAGGGGTCATTGAGGGGCGCTATTACTGTGAGGGGGTCACTGAGGGGCACTATTACTATGAGGGGTCACTGAGGGGCACTATTACTGTGAGTGGTCACTGAGGAGCACTATTATTGTGGGGGGTCACTGAGGGGCACTATTACTGTGAGGGAGTCATTGAGGGGCACTATTACTGTGAGGGGTCACTGAGGGGCACTATTACTGTAAGGGGTCATTGAGGGGCACTATGACTGTGAGCGGGTCACTGAGGGGCACTATGACTGTGAGGGGTCACTGAGGGGCGATATTACTGTGAGGGGTCACTGAGGAGCACTATTACTATGAGGGGTCACTGAGGGGCACTATGACTGTGAGGGGTCACTGAGGGGCACTATAACTGTAAGGGAGTCATTGAGGGGCACTATTACTGTGAGGGGGTCATTGAGGGGCGCTATTACTGTCCTTGGACACATGGGGTGGAGCTTGGTGTAAAATGGGTGTGGCCTAATAAAACAATTTGAGCAGCGATTGTCCCTCGTTTCATTATTCAAAAGTTGGAAGGTCTAAAAATTAAAAACGTCTGTCTGTTCAGTCTGTACATTTTTTTGTCATGGTTAGAGCAGAAGTTTATGCTCCAGAGCTGCTGTACTTCTTGATGTAACAATGAACCGTAAAGTGCAACCCTAGGAAGCCATTCTGTAAGTTCTGTTGCAGCGTATGTTGTCACGCAGTCACCAGTACTGAGAGGCTGCTGCGCCCTCCTGCACCTTCTCTTCCCCCACTTCCTGTTTTTTTAGACCCTCCCCTTATTCAAACTCCTCCTCTTAGGATTTCTGCCTCATGACAGCCCGTCTGCATTTTCATAAATGATCTAGAGGGGGGAATTGATGGGAAACTGATCAAATTTGCCAACAACACAAAGCTAGGAGGGATAGCTAACAGTAGGGAAGAGAGAGGATTCAAAGTATTCACTCCATAGTGATATGGAGCATGCTGGTATAACCTGGGTATCTCCTGCATATAATTATATATGTACAGCTGGTATAAGTTATACATATCCCTGTATATAGTGATATGGAGCATGCTGGTATAACCTGGGTATCTCCTGTATATAACTATACATGTGCAGCTGGTATAAGTTATACATCTCCTGTATATAGTGATATGGAGCATGCTGGTATAACCTGGGGATCTCCTGTACATAATTATATATGTGCAGCTAGTATAAGTTATACATCCTGTATATAGTGATATGGAGCATGCTGGTATAACCTGGGTATCTCCTGTATATAATTATATATGTACAGCTGGTATAAGGTATACATCTCCCTGTATAAAGTGATATGGAGCATGCTGGTATAACCTGGGTATCTCCCGTAAATAATTATATATATGTACTACTGGTATAAGGTATACATCTCCTGAATATAGTGATATAGAGCATGCTGGTATAACCTGGGTATCTCTTGTATATAATTATATATATACTACTGGTATAAGGTATACATCTCCTGTATATAGTGATATAGAGCATGCTGGTATAGCCTGGGTATCCCCTGTATATAATTATATATATATACTACTGGTATAAGTTATACAACTCCTGTATATAGTGATATGGAGCATGCTGGTATAAGCTGGGTATCTCCTGTATATAATTATATATGTACAGTTGGTATAAGTTATACATCCTGTATATGGTGATATGGAGCATGCTGGTATAACATGGGTATCTCCTGTATATAATTATATATGTACAGCTGGTATAAGTTATACATCTCCTGTATATAGTGATATGGAGCATGCTGGTATAACCTGGGTATCTCCTGTATATAATTATATATGTACAGCTGGTATAAGTTATACATCTCCTGTATATAGTGATATGGAGCATGCTGGTATAACATGGGTATCTCCTGTATATAATTATACATGTACAGCTGGTATAACCTGGGTATCCCCTGTATATAATTATATATATATACTACTGGTATAAGTTATACATCCTGTATATAGTGATATGGAGCATGCTGGTATAAGCTGGGTATCTCCTGTATATAATTATATATATACAGCTGGTATAAGTTATACATCTCCTGTATATGGTGATATGGAGCATGCTGGTATAACATGGGTATCTCCTGTATATAATTATATATGTACAGCTGGTATAAGTTATACATCTCCTGTACATACAGTTTTCAAATGTCTTTTTTCTTGCAGAGTAAACAGTGTGTTCAATTAATTCTGCAGCTCCTTTTGGATACAGTGATACCAACATGCTTTTTTTTTAAAGAGGGGAAAGTGGGCAAAAATGTTTTTTGTTTTTTTTTACTATTCATATTTAAAAAAAAAAAATTTTATGTGCCTGTAGGGGACTAGAACCGACGAACATATGATTGCTATAAAAAATATGTAGTGGCCTGAAGTACATATATATGGCCCCTCCACAACTGTCATACATGTCATGTCTTCAGTGTGGATACTTTGTGCAGATTGTTTTGTCTTTAGTTATGTGTATTGCACAGCTGCAGCATGTAAGAGGTTAATGTCTATGAATGTCTGGGATATGTCTGGAAATTGTAACCAATTGTCCTGTCATGTGGTATGTCAGGTATAAATAGGAGTGTAAGGTGAGAGTGAAACGGTTCCGAGTTCCATTTCTTCAATAATAGAGTGTGGAGGGAGAGTGCCGGCCACATGGGGGTACCTTCAACCCTCATGTGGTGAAGAATAGAAGCCGAGGAGAGGTACCCTGATGTTCCAACTCCAGGACCCCTACCTTGAGTGCGAGTGAGAGGAGCCACCGTGCAGTGTCCAAGCATCCACCTGAAAGTGAGTGTCAGTGGAGTGTCACTCCTCTGGTGTGTGTGTCTAGGAGCGGAGTCATATAGATTACTAGGACTGTAGCCCCGGTGTCATCCTGTGTCCCAGAGTGTGTGTGTCCAGGAGCGGAGTCATACAGATAACTAGGACTGTAGGCCTGGTGTCATCCTGTGTCCCAGAGTGTGTGTGTCCAGGAGCGGAGTCATACAGATAACTAGGACTGTAGGCCTGGTGTCATCCTGTGTCCCGGAGTGTGTGTGTCCAGTAGTGGAGTCATACAGATAACCTAGAGTGTAGGCTCGGTTTCATCCTGTGTCCCGGAGTGTGTGTGTCCAGGAGCGGAGTCATACAGATAACCTAGAGTGTAGGCTCCGTTTCATCCTGTGTCCTGGAGTGTGTGTGTCCAGGAGCGGAGTCATACAGATAACCTAGAGTGTAGGCTCCGTTTCATCCTGTGTCCTGGAGTGTGTGTGTCCAGGAGCGGAGTCATACAGATAACCAGGACTGTAGGCCCGGTGTCATCCTGTGTCCTGGAGTGTGAGTGGCCAGGAGCGGAGTCATACAGATAACTAGGACTGTAGGCCTGGTGTCATCCTGTGTCCTGGAGTGTGTGTGTCCAGGAGCGGAGTCATACAGATAACCTAGAGTGTAGGCTCCGTTTCATCCTGTGTCCTGGAGTGTGTGTGTCCAGGAGCGGAGTCATACAGATAACCAGGACTGTAGGCCCGGTGTCATCCTGTGTCCTGGAGTGTGAGTGGCCAGGAGCGGAGTCATACAGATAACTAGGACTGTAGGCCTTGTGTCATCCTGTGTCCTGGAGTGTGTGTGTCTAGGAGCGGAGTCATACAGATAACCAGGACTGTAGGCCCAGCGTCATCCTGTGTCCCGAAGTGTGTGTGTTTAGGAGTGGAGTCATACAGATAACTAGGACTGTAGGCCCGGTGTCATCCTGTGTCCTGGAGTGTGTGTGTCCAGGAGCGGAGTCATACAGATAACTAGGACTGTAGACCCGGTGTCATCCTGTGTTCTCCTCTCTGCCCTCGTTGAACTGCTCTTCCTGCACTGGTGTGTGAAGTTGTAAGGTGGAAAAGTAAAGTTCCAGTCACTGTCCGTTCCCAGTGATTGAGTTTTCCTAATTCAACTGTGTGTGGACTCTTTTATTTGCCCGTCGGACATCCTACAGAGTAAAGGAACAGTGGCATCACCTGTGACAAGTCTTCAGATCCAGCACAGCACTGTCCCAGCGTTGCCTGGAAGAGGCCTAGCACTGTCTTGGCTGAGGTTATGCGTGTCCCTCAGGGGAGGAGTTGGTAGAGCCACTGTGACAAGTGCCACCTCTACCCCGCCATCTCCTTAGTGTGCCAATCGTGTCTTGGTCATTGTAAATACATTGCAGTACACAGGCCATGATAGACTATTTTCTGGTGTCCAGTTGCCATGGCAACCCATTAGCCGTCTGCAATGACATCACGGTGAGTCGATAAAGTCACAGAGGGAGCATGCGCCTTCTGTGAACCCATCACATGTTACGATCAACATTGATTGCAGCATGTAAGTGGTTAACAGTGGGTATCTGAGCTCATGCCAACCATAAGATGTACCTTAAGTAGCAGACAGCTAGGACATAAACTTACATCCTGTGGCATTAAGGGGTTAATAAAAGGTTCCAGCAGCAAGTGGAAGATGCCTTCTCCCTGTCCTTAACAGAATCCCTGGTGCCAAGTATCTGGTAAAGCCTGGGACACCCGATCCCCGAAGCCGAAAATATTATATAATGGAGGATATGCTGCTGTAGACGGGGCCTACCCCCGGACCGCGATTCTATATTTAGAGGACTCAGTTGACAGGGGTCCTTGGGTGTGGCCGCGCCCGCGTTTTCACGAATGGCTTCTGGACCCAGTAGGTGCAGATCTTAGTGCGCCACAGAGCCAGTTGGAGCAATTTAGGAGTAACTCCTGCACATCGCTGCCCAGGCTCAACAGGTGACCTATGCCAGGTGCCCTTCGGGCCTAGAAGATGCAGTTTTACCTCTGGAGACAGCTGGCAGCAGTCAGCACGGTGTAACGTCAATACTGCTTGTGGCTGGTACCCCGTATTGGACTCCTTGGGGGACCGTGAATACTTACCTCTTCTACACGCACTAGCGAGGCAGCGCATTCTGACTGAGGTGCCCTCGGAACATCTGGACACCCGAGAGACTCAATAGATGGGGATGAGCGGCCAGGACACGGCCTTGTGGTGTTTGAGCTTACTGGACTACACCAATCATTCTCTACGTCCGTCCGCCCAGCCTCATTACCAAACACTCCAGCTGAGCTTCAAGAATGTCCGGCAACCATTATTATGCGAGTCACCAACCCATCATGTCCCGGGCAAAGACACCTGCCACCCACCCTAGCCCATGTTATCCTGGCATGAGACCTTAATGACTCTAGTGCCCCCTACGTCTGAGAAGACCTGGATGACCTTATGGAGGACACCTGCTGTGGCTCAAATTTAACCGACGGCCATCATGCTGGTCTTCGAGCAGAAGGCTTCCTGGTTGATGGGTGTCACCCCGATCCTTCATGTAGCACGTACAGTATACATTGTAGCGGGGCACCTGGTGCGTTCACTACCATATATTACTTATAGCACGTACAGTATACATTGTAGCGGGGCACCTGGTGCCTTCACTACCATATATTACGTATAGCACATACAGTATACATTGTAGCGGGGCACCTGGTGCGTTCACTACCATATATTACTTATAGCACGTACAGTATACATTGTAGCGGGGCACCTGGTGCGTTCACTACCATATATTACGCATAGCACATACAGTATACATTGTAGCGGGGCACCTGGTGCGTTGACTACCATATATTACTTATAGCACGTACAGTATACATTGTAGCGGGGCACCTGGTGCGTTCACTACCATATATTACGCATAGCACGTACAGTATACATTGTAGCGGGGCACCTGGTGCGTTCACTACCATATATTACTTACAGCACGTACAGTATACATTGTAGCGGGGCACCTGGTGCGTTCACTACCATATATTACTTATAGAACATACAGTATACATTGTAGCGGGGCACCTGGTGCGATCGTAACCATATATTACTTATAGAACATACAGTATACATTGTAGCGGGGTACCTGGTGCGATTGTAACCATATATTACTTATAGCACATACAGTATACATTGTAGCGGGGCACCTGGTGCGTTCACTACCATATATTACGTATAGCACGTACAGTATACATTGTAGCGGGGCACCTGGTGCGTTCACTACCATATATTACTTACAGCACATACAGTATACATTGTAGCGGGGCACTTGGTGCGTTCACTACCATATATTACGCATAGCACATACAGTATACATTGTAGCGGGGCACCTGGTGCGTTCACTACCATATATTACCTATAGCACATACAGTATACATTGTAGCGGGGCACTTGGTGCGTTCACTACCATATATTACGCATAGCACATACAGTATACATTGTAGCGGGGCACCTGGTGCGTTCACTACCATATATTACTTACAGCACATACAGTATACATTGTAGCGGGGCACCTGGTGCGTTCACTACCATATATTCCCTATAGCACATACAGTATACATTGTAGCGGGGCACCTGGTGCGTTCACTACCATATATTACTTATAGCACATACAGTATACATTGTAGCATGGCACCTGGTGCGTTCACTGCCATATATTCCCTATAGCACATACAGTATACATTGTAGCGGGGCACCTGGTGCGTTCACTACCATATATTACTTATAGCACATACAGTATACATTGTAGCGGGGCACCTGGTGCGATCGTTACCATATATTACTTATAGCACATACAGAATACATTGTAGCGGGGCACCTGGTGCGTTGACTACCATATATTACTTATAGCACATACAGTATACATTGTAGCGGGGCACCTGGTGCGATCGTTACCATATATTACTTATAGCACATACAGAATACATTGTAGCGGGGCACCTGGTGCGTTGACTACCATATATTACTTATAGCACGTACAGTATACATTGTAGCGGGGCACCTGGTGCGTTCACTACCATATATTACGTATAGCACGTACAGTATACATTGTAGCGGGGCACCTGGTGCGTTCACTACCATGTATTACTTATAGCACATACAGTACACATTGTAGCGGGGCACCTGGTGCGTTCGCTACAATATATTACTTATAGCACATACAGTATACATTGTAGCGGGGCACCTGGTGCGTTCACTACCATATATTACTTATAGCACATACAGTATACATTGTAGCGGGGCACCTGGTGCGTTCACTACCATATATTACGTATAGCACGTACAGTATACATTGTAGCGGGGCACCTGGTGCGTTCACTACCATGTATTACTTATAGCACATACAGTACACATTGTAGCGGGGCACCTGGTGCGTTCGCTACAATATATTACTTATAGCACATACAGTATACATTGTAGCGGGGCACCTGGTGCGTTCACTACCATATATTACTTATAGCACATACAGTATACATTGTAGCGGGGCACCTGGTGCGTTCGCTACCATATATTACTTATAGCACAAACAGTATACATTGTAGCGGGGCACCTGGTGCGTTCACTACCATATATTACGTATAGCACATACAGTATACATTGTAGCGGGGCACCTGGTGCGTTCACAACCATATATTACCTATAGCACATACAGTATACATTGTAGCGGGGCACCTGGTGCGTTCACTACCATATATTACTTATAGCACATACAGTATAAATTGTAGCGGGGCACCTGGTGCGTTCACTGCCATATATTCCCTATAGCACATACAGTATACATTGTAGCGGGGCACCTGGTGCGTTCACTACCATATATTCCCTATAGCACATACAGTATACATTGTAGCGGGGCACCTGGTGCGTTGACTACCATATATTACGTATAGCACATACAGTATACATTGTAGCGGGGCACCTGGTGCGTTCACTACCATATATTACTTACAGCACATACAGTATACATTGTAGCGGGGCACTTGGTGCGTTCACTACCATATATTACGCATAGCACATACAGTATACATTGTAGCGGGGCACCTGGTGCGTTCACTACCATATATTACCTATAGCACATACAGTATACATTGTAGCATGGCACCTGGTGCGTTCACTACCATATATTCCCTATAGCACATACAGTATACATTGTAGCGGGGCACCTGGTGCGTTCACTACCATATATTACTTATAGCACATACAGTATACATTGTAGCATGGCACCTGGTGCGTTCACTGCCATATATTCCCTATAGCACATACAGTATACATTGTAGCGGGGCACCTGGTGCGTTCACTACCATATATTACTTATAGCACATACAGTATACATTGTAGCGGGGCTCCTGGTGCGATCGTTACCATATATTACTTATAGCACATACAGAATACATTGTAGCGGGGCACCTGGTGCGTTGACTACCATATATTACTTATAGCACATACAGTATACATTGTAGCGGGGCACCTGGTGCGATCGTTACCATATATTACTTATAGCACATACAGAATACATTGTAGCGGGGCACCTGGTGCGTTCACTACCATATATTACGTATAGCACGTACAGTATACATTGTAGCGGGGCACCTGGTGCGTTCACTACCATGTATTACTTATAGCACATACAGTACACATTGTAGCGGGGCACCTGGTGCGTTCGCTACAATATATTACTTATAGCACATACAGTATACATTGTAGCGGGGCACCTGGTGCGTTCACTACCATATATTACTTATAGCACATACAGTATACATTGTAGCGGGGCACCTGGTGCGTTCGCTACCATATATTACTTATAGCACAAACAGTATACATTGTAGCGGGGCACCTGGTGCGTTCACTACCATATATTACGTATAGCACATACAGTATACATTGTAGCGGGGCACCTGGTGCGTTCGCTACCATATATTACTTATAGGACAAACAGTATACATTGTAGCGGGGCACCTGGTGCGTTCACAACCATATATTACCTATAGCACATACAGTATACATTGTAGCGGGGCACCTGGTGCGTTCACTACCATATATTACTTATAGCACATACAGTATAAATTGTAGCGGGGCACCTGGTGCGTTGACTACCATATATTACGTATAGCACATACAGTATACATTGTAGCGGGGCACCTGGTGCGTTTACTACCATATATTACTTATAGCACGTACAGTATACATTGTAGCGGGGCACCTGGTGCGTTGACTACCATATATTACCTATAGCACATACAGTATACATTGTAGCGGGGCACCTGGTGCGTTCACTACCATATATTACCTATAGCACATACAGTATACATTGTAGCGGGGCACCTGGTGCGTTCACTACCATATATTACTTATAGCACATACAGTATACATTGTAGCGGGGCACCTGGTGCGTTCGTTACCATATATTACTTATAGCACATACAGTATACATTGTAGCGGGGCACCTGGTGCGTTCACTACCATATATTACTTATAGCACATACCGTATACATTGTAGCGGGGCACCTGGTGCATTCACTACCATATATTACTTATAGCACATACCGTATACATTGTAGCGGGGCACCTGGTGCGTTCACTACCATATATTACGTATAGCACATACATTATATATTGTAGCGGAGCACCTGGTGCGTTCACTACCATATATTACTTATAGCATGTACAGTATACATTGTAGCGGGGCACCTGGTGCGTTCACTACCATATATTCCCTATAGCACATACAGTATACATTGTAGCGGGGCACCTGGTGCGTTCACTACCATATATTACGTATAGCACGTACAGTATACATTGTAGCGGGGCACCTGGTGCGTTCACTACCATATATTACTTATAGCACATACAGTATACATTGTAGCGGGGCACCTGGTGCGTTCACTACCATATATTACGTATAGCACGTACAGTATACATTGTAGCGGGGCACCTGGTGCGTTCACTACCATATATTACGTATAGCACATACAGTATACATTGTAGCGGGGCACCTGGTGCGTTCACTACCATATATTCCCTATAGCACATACAGTATACATTGTAGCGGGGCACCTGCTGTGTGATGGGAATCTCATATCTACTTATTGGCTTTAAGTATCTCCACTGACAGACGGCAGGACGTCCGTCCTCACCTGTCGCCCCACCTGCACTCTCCTTCTATTGTCACCCACGTGGACGGCCCTGTGGCGAGAGCAGAGAGATGAAAGGTGCGCACACCTGGCACGTGGATTAGACAGGTAAGAATAGCGCTCTGTTTCCATTCATCACATCCCTTTATCAATAGGGCTTTGTGAAAGAAATGACGGGAAGTCTCAGCGCTCATTAACCCATAACCGAGGGATAACTCATTACCGGAGCGTGGACTCGCCCCACGTTTCTAAAGCTGCATTAGACCCACAGCTAGAGGGCGCTGTTTCATTGGGATCTATGGGAAAAGGTGTAGCAATGGTGAAAAGTGATGACGGGCAGCAGTGAAATGTGACTGAAGGCATTTAGTGATGGGCATGGGCCTAGAATATTCTGCTGCCAACCCCAGCAGCACAGAGTATTACAGATGCTGCTTTTTAGCTCCCCTCCCCCCATTCCCTCACACTATTCCACTCCGCTCGCCCGCTCACTTCCTGGTAGCCCGATCAGTTGATCACTGCATGGAATCCCCTATCTGAGCATTGGTATGGCTGAGGCCAGTGATTGGCGGCAGACGGCACATGATTGCGCTAGGCGACCAGTGCAATGGGGAGCGGAGAACGTGGAGCAGGGGAACGGGCGACTGTATTTATTCTCCTTTACTTCCGATCTTCTGCCTCCCAGCACAGCGGTACAGACCCCAAAATCTGAGATGGGTGGAGGATCTGCAAACAGGACTTGGTGCCGTGTAGAGATGAGCGAACCTACTCGTTTCGAGTAATTACTCAATCGAGCACCGCGATTTTTGAGTACTTCCGTACTCGGGTGAAAAGATTCGGGGGGCGCCGGGGGAGGCGTGGCGGAGCGGGGAGTAACAAAGGGAACAGGGGGGCGCCCTCTCTCTCTTCCTCTACCCCACTCCCCGCTGCAACCCCCCACTCACCCACAGCGCCTCCCGAATCTTTTCGCCCAAGTACGGAAGTACTCGAAAATCGCGGTGCTCGGGCGAAAAAGGGGCGTGGCCGAGTAGGCTCGCTCATCTCTAGTGCCGTGTGAGGACACCGGTTGACAGCTCTCCCCCTTACAGACTGCAGCAGCTTACAGCAGGTCCGTTGGCGACGCGGGAGTCGTGCAAAGCCCCTCCCCCTTGCGGTTCAAGATGGAGGCAGGAGAGGAGATGGGGAGAAGACGAAGAAGGCGCCTGCAGCGCTGCATGAGAGGCTCCCGTCCGCCAGCCAGAGGGGGAAGGCAGAGGAAACCGCAGTGGAATGCCAGTTAGAACCTCAGAGTAAGGCTGGGACATCGAAAACCGATATATCACTATATGGCTGATGCTTTGGCGATACTTTCCATCGATACTGTTCTGTCCGATATATCGGTAACATCGGTAGTGTAAGGCGATATAACATGGATTGGTCTTGCGGTCCGGTGACCGGA
Organism: Eleutherodactylus coqui; assembly: GCA_035609135.1. Lineage (NCBI taxonomy): Eukaryota > Metazoa > Chordata > Amphibia > Anura > Eleutherodactylidae > Eleutherodactylus > Eleutherodactylus coqui. The sequence goes on along the minus strand of CM069414.1, from coordinate 1,652,697 downwards.
TCTTCTCTCCTTACATTCCGCCCTTCCCTTTGTGTTGTACAGGATGTCGTTTTGCTCGCGGCACCAATGAACTTATAAACAAGTTCTGGAAACTTCTGTAAAGTGTCAGGTGACTCTTTGTGACCAATCAGGTTTGCTGCAGTGGGGTCTTCGGCCCCTCCTCCACATGCGTTTGTTCATCGCATTAGACGCGGGCTCTGAACGCTGGTGTCCAACGCGATGGCTGTGGGTGATGCTTCTAAATGAAAGATGGAGGGCTGCGCTGAACGCACGAAGGTCGCGTCCAGAAAAGGAGATGCGACATGTTGTGCGTTCAGCGTCTAACGAAGTGCCTGTAGAAAAGATAGGAGACCCATCTAACACAATGACAATGGCGTTCGCGTTACCAGACCTGCATTGTTTACAGGTTGCCATGGAGACCGTTGGTCCCTCACGCTCACATCCCGTCAGCTCCAGCGGCCATCCTCTGGCCTCCTTGTCTCAGTGTGTTGGTTGGCTCAGTAGATACCGATTGTCGGGGCCGATGATAATAAACCTCTTCTCACGGACCTCATTATACTTTAGGTTTCATCTGTAACGTTAATCTGTTTTCTGTTATTAATAGTCAGAAGTTAATAAGAAAGTCAACAGTTTAAAGTTTTAAAAGTAAACTATACTTTTTTTTGCTGATTGTTGCTTTATTACCCCGGACCGTCTCTATTATTACACCGCATTTAAGCCGATATATCGGAATCTGGACAGTTTTCCACCGATATTTTGCAATAATCGATAGTTTGTTCAGCGATAGTCGATACTATCGATGTTTTTGTGTCGCTGTCCCACCCCAGAGCAGCGGGGTGAATGAGGAACATTGTGAGGAGCTCTCAGGAGGTTCCAGTAACTTTCTGGGATGCTTCAGGCATAATATGAATGCTCTTATCGTAGCAGGCAGCAGGGGTGCAGTAGTGCAGCAGCAGGGGGCTTAGAGCAGCAGCCAGATATAAAGTAACGGTGGTCCGTTGCAGTGCAGAGACCACCAAGGGTCCTGATGACTCAGGAGCCGAGGTGCGACACCGCATAGAGAAGCAGTCAGACTCCTGGGGTGAAAAGCCCAGCAGCACACGGGAGGAGGAGAGGAATAGGAGGAGCAGATACACATCTATGATACAAAGGATAAGGTTTGGCACCGTGTTAGCCAGTAGAGCAAAATGTGATTGATCTCAGCAAGACAGTATAAATTTATAACAACCTTTGACACTGTGAAGACCAGAGTGAACCTCGGAGGGGGCTTCTGGCATGAGTGGAGAATATGAGAAGTCTGGAGCAGAGATACACGCTGGCCTGGTGACCCCCTAACACCAATCTAGAGACCATAAAACTCTCACATCCTTATCAGTGGGCTCATTATTTACTGCTCTGCTCATCCTGTTCTTGTATTGCTTTTAGTGCTAATTAGTCCCCCCATGTCTGTGCCTTGTCAGAAGTATGTATGTGTGTGTGTGTATATATATACCTCTTTTGATCTATCCCATTTAAGCCTGATGAAGACCCCTGAGAGGTTCGGTAGCTCCCTATAACATCATGTATGTTTGTAGCCAATAAGAGGCCTCATATCCACAGGATTATTTGGTTTCTCTTACGGAGAACAATCGCATTTTAATACAAAGTTCATTCAACCACATGATATAGTGATGATTCATTCATCATAACCGGCAAGGACATCGCATGTTTATCCCTGATGGTGCAGAACCTCATCTTATCTCCCACTGGAAACAGGAATAAGGTTGATACTTAAGGGTGAAGAAAATGTTGACATAGGAAGCAAATGAATGCCGAAGAAGGTCAAGTATTTCCCCTCGGCTCAGCGCAACCTTAGATTGGCTTCTTCATTGTTTAGAAGTAGAGGAAATGATGATTCACTGAAGGTGTTTTGAACATGTCGGCTCTACTGGTGGGAATGGGGTGTTCCAGAACAACAGCCAATGTCTGCGGCACGTCCTTAGGATGGAAATTCCCAATAAGGAACATGGAATGTTTATTGGAAGCAAGGTCACAAGATTTGGCTACGTATAGTCAGTTTGTAGGTTTCTTGAGGAGCATATATCAGAGTAGTTTCCAAACCAAGGATGTGAATAAAAGTTATATTCCCTTATATTCTCATTATAGGGATCGCAGTTCCAAGTCGCAAATCCTAGCTGCCTGCCACCACCACTAGGGGCTTATTGAAGAGGAATTTGCTGTAGAGCTCAATGGGAGCTCTAGAAATGCATCCTCACTGAGCTCTGCCTAGTGCTGAACATTTCTTAATAGTCAAAAGGATCTTCTGACTACTCATAGATAAATAGGTGAAGATTGCATGTGTTGGACCACCAGTGGAAGATGTGTATGGAGACCCTCACTGGTATGACCCATCCCCTGCTTGTCTATGAGCTCCAACATTGGATAGTTTGCGAATGGTTGACCCACCAGAGCAATTGAGTTTCTGTGATGTACTTTGCATCCTTGTTCAAATGGTGGTTCATCTGATCCTCAGAGAAGACCACCACTTGGAGATTTCCTGGCAGAGGATCCCTGATAAACACTCAGAAGTCCTAATTGCTATGACCTTTACCTTACTTGACCATGCTCTCAAAGATTGGACAGTTTTTGAGTGGTCAAACCACCAGAGCTGTTTGAACTTCTGCGATGTACATGGTATCCTTGTTTGCACTGGTGATTCACCTGATCCTCAGAGAAGACCACCACTTGGAGACTTTTTGGTAAACTATCCCTGAAAGAGTGTCCTAATTGCTATGACCATTCTCTTAGAATCATAGAATGGTAGAGTTGGAAGGGACTTCTACGTTCATCGGGTCTGACCTTCTGATCAATACAGGATTTACTAAATCATCTCAGACAGATGTCTGTCCAGCCTTTGTTTGAACACTTCCATTAAAAGAGAACTCCCCACCTCCCGTTCACCCAAAAATCCTCAGGAGTAATTTAGTCCTCCATTGAACGTGTCAAAAGTTGCTATAAATTTATATTCCCAAATTCTTCTGTGGTTTTGTGACTGGACACCACCTTCAAAATCATAACTCTCATATCTCCTGTCATGTCCATGGTTAGGGAAGGTGCTCGGCCGCAGGTAATTCTGTCTTCCTCTGTTTAATCGTGTGGCTATGAGATCTCATCCCCGCTTCCAGTTTCTGTCCTGTTTCTCCAACATAAAGCCCCCCCCCCCCCCAACAGGACATTTACTGCACAGGATCAGGTACACAACATCAGACGTGGAACATGTGAATGTCCCCGGGATCTTATAGTTCTGCTGTGTGTTGGGGTTATGTATCCTGTCTGCGGTCCGTACATGTCAGCAGGTCTTACACCTTCTTACATTACAGGGATCTTATAGTCCTGCTGTGTGTTGGGATTATGTATCCTGTCTGTGGTCCGTACATGTCAGCAGGTCTTACAGCTCCTTACATTACAGGGATCTTATAGTCCTGCTGTGTGTTGGGGTTATGTATCCTGTCTGTGGTCCGTACATGTCAGCAGGTCTTACAGCTCCTTACATTACAGGGATCTTATAGTCCTGCTGTGTGTTGGGGATCTGTATCCTGTCTGCGGTCCGTACATGTCAGCAGGTCTTACAGCTCCTTACATTACAGGGATCTTATAGTCCTGCTGTGTGTTGGGATTATGTATCCTGTCTGTGGTCCGTACATGTCAGCAGGTCTTACAGCTCCTTACATTACAGGGATCTTATAGTCCTGCTGTCTGTTGGGGTTATGTATCCTGTCTGCGGTCCGTACATGTCAGCAGGTCTTACAGCTCCTTACATTACAGGGATCTTATAGTCCTGCTGTGTGTTGGGGTTATGTATCCTGTCCGCGGTCCGTACATGTCAGCAGGTCTTACAGCTCCTTACATTACAGGGATCTTATAGTCCTGCTGTGTGTTGGGGATCTGTATCCTGTCTGCGGTCCGTACATGTCAGCAGGTCTTACAGCTCCTTACATTACAGGGATCTTATAGTCCTGCTGTGTGTTGGGTTATGTATCCTGTCTGCGGTCCGTACATGTCAGCAGGTCTTACAGCTCCTTACATTACAGGGATCTTATAGTCCTGCTGTGTGTTGGGGATCTGTATCGTGTCTGCGGTCCGTACATGTTAGCAGGTCTTACAGCTCCTTACATTATAGGGATCTTATAGTCCTGCTGTCTGTTGGGGATCTGTATCCTGTCTGCGGTCCGTACATGTCAGCAGGTCTTACAGCTCCTTACATTACAGGGATCTTATAGTCCTGCTGTGTGTTGGGGGATCTGTATCCTGTCGGCGGTCCGTACATGTCAGCAGGTCTTACAGCTCCTTACATTACAGGGATCTTATAGTCCTGCTGTGTGTTGGGGATCTGTATCCTGTCTGCGGTCCGTACATGTCAGCAGGTCTTACAGCTCCTTACATTACAGGGATCTTATAGTCCTGCTGTGTGTTGGGGATCTGTATCCTGTCCGCGGTCCGTACATGTCAGCAGGTCTTACAGCTCCTTACATTACAGGGATCTTATAGTCCTGCTGTCTGTTGCGGTTATGTATCCTGTCTGCGGTCCGTACATGTCAGCAGGTCTTACAGCTCCTTACATTGCAGGGATCTTATAGTCCTGCTGTGTGTTGGGGTTATGTATCCTGTCCGCGGTCCATACATATCAGCAGGTCTTACAGCTCCTTACATTACAGGGATCTTATAGTCCTGCTGTGTGTTGGGGGATCTGTATCCTGTCGGCGGTCCGTACATGTCAGCAGGTCTTACAGCTCCTTACATTACAGGGATCTTATAGTCCTGCTGTGTGTTGGGGATCTGTATCCTGTCTGCGGTCCGTACATGTCAGCAGGTCTTACAGATCCTTACATTACAGGGATCTTATAGTCCTGCTGTGTGTTGGGGTTATGTATCCTGTCCGCGGTCCATACATGTCAGCAGGTCTTACAGCTCCTTACATTACAGGGATCTTATAGTCCTGCTGTGTGTTGGGGTTATGTATCCTGTTTGCGGTCCGTACATGTCAGCAGGTCTTACAGCTCCTTACATTACAGGGATCTTATAGTCCTGCTGTGTGTTGGGGGATCTGTATCCTGTCTGCGGTCCGTACATGTCAGCAGGTCTTACAGCTCCTTACATTACAGGGATCTTATAGTCCTGCTGTGTGTTGGGGTTATGTATCTTGTCCACGGTCCGTACATGTCAGCAGGTCTTACAGCTCCTTACATTACAGGGATCTTATAGTCCTGCTGTGTGTTGGGGTTATGTATCCTGTTTGCGGTCCGTACATGTCAGCAGGTCTTACAGCTCCTTACATTACAGGGATCTTATAGTCCTGCTGTGTGTTGGGGGATCTGTATCCTGTCTGCGGTCCGTACATGTCAGCAGGTCTTACAGCTCCTTACATTACAGGGATCTTATAGTCCTGCTGTGTGTTGGGGTTATGTATCCTGTCTGCGGTCCGTACATGTCAGCAGGTCTTACAGCTCCTTACATTACAGGGATCCTATAGTCCTGCTGTGTGTTGGGGTTATGTATTCTGTCTGCGGTCCGTACATGTCAGCAGGTCTTATAGCTCCTTACCTTACAGGGATCTTATAGTCCTGCTGTGTGTTGGGGTTATGTATCCTGTCTGCGGTCCGTACATGTCAGCAGGTCTTACAGCTCCTTACATTATAGGGATCTTATAGTCCTGCTGTGTGTTGGGGTTATGTATCCTGTCTGCGGTCCGTACATGTCAGCAGGTTTTACAGCTCCTTACATTACAGGGATCTTATAGTCCTGCTGTGTGTTGGGGTTATGTATCCTGTCTGCGGTCCGTACATGTCAGCAGGTCTTACAGCTCCTTACATTACAGGGATCTTATAGTCCTGCTGTGTGTATATATGTATCCTGTCGGCGGTCCGTACATGTCAGCAGGTCTTACAGCTCCTTACATTACAGGGATCTTATAGTCCTGCTGTGTGTTGGGGTTATGTATCCTGTCTGCGGTCCGTACATGTCAGCAGGTCTTACAGCTCCTTACATTACAGGGATCTTATAGTCCTGCTGTGTGTTGGGGTTATGTATCCTGTCTGCGGTCTGTACATGTCAGCAGGTCTTACAGATCCTTACATTACAGGGATCTTATAGTCCTGCTGTGTGTTGGGGTTATGTATCCTGTCTGCGGTCCGTACATGTCAGCAGGTCTTACAGCTCCTTACATTACAGGGATCTTATAGTCCTGCTGTGAGGTTGGGGATCTGTATCCTGTCTGCGGTCCGTACATGTCAGCAGGTCTTACAGCTCCTTACATTACAGGGATCTTATAGTCCTGCTGTGTGTTGGGGTTATGTATCCTGTCGGCGGTCCGTACATGTCAGCAGGTCTTACAGCTCCTTACATTACAGGGATAAGATCCTTTTTGTTTGTCGGAGGAAAATGCACTCCTGATTATAAAGCTCCTCAGACTTGGAGGTTCCCTGTAACACAAGAGCGGAGGGTCCGTGAATATGGTGGTCAAACGGTCATCCTTGTATAGGTATGATGGGGTTTTCCTTAGTACCTCTAGTTGCGGATTGTAGGTCACTACTGAAGGTACATGACCTTTGTGATTCCTGGGTATCCTGGTGGCTTTGGTGCTGATTTCTGGGTATCTCTGGTGGTTCTGGTGATTCCTGGGTATCCTGGTGGCTCTGGTGATTCCTGGGCATCCTGGTGGCTCTGGTGACTTCCTGGGCATCCTGGTGGCTCTGGTGATTCCTGGGCATCCTGGTGGCTCTGGTGATTCCTGGGCATCTGGTGGATCTGGTGATTCCCAGGCATCCTGGTGGCTCTGGTGATTCCTGGGTATCCCGGTGGGCTCTGGTGATTCCTGGGCATCCTGGTGGCTCTGGTGATTCCTGGGGATCCTGGTGGCTCTGGTGATTCCTGGGTATCCTGGTGGCTCTGGTGATTTTTGGGGATACTGGTAGCTCTGGTGATTTGATCATCAATTGGGGGGGGGGGGGGGGGGGGGGGGATGGTAGCCCTGATTTATAAATGTCCTTTTACTATGGTATAGATGTTCCTCTCTGTCTGTTGGGTTGAAGTAAGAAAGGAAATCTATACCATCCTAAAAGGACATTTATATGTGACTGGGAGATATAAGACATCTACAGCTCAGATAAAACTGCTTGCCTGGTGACCCCCCAACACTAATTCAGGGGCAATAAAACTCTCCCTCCCTTATTAGTGTCTAGTTAAAAATGTTTGTCTCTGTTGCAGTATTCCTTTTAAGTGCAAACCAATCCTATCCATGTCTGTGCTTTGTCATAAGTAAGTGTGTCATAAGTGTTAGGGATAAAATCCATGTTACGTTAATATGCTGTGGGGCTCCAAATCAGAGCTGGTTATGCCGGCCACCATGAGAAAGCAATAGACACAGGCATCACGGTCGTGTCTTAGAGCAATCTGACTTTATTGTGTAAATTGACTTAGTCTTATACAGAAAAAAGTAGGCGTATCAGAGGTTGAACTGCTTTACAGAGGTCGACCTGTTTTTCTGGTACATAATTTTGTCTTCTCTATAAACAATGCTTTATTTGTTTGTTTGTAGACATCGTGTCTGGTACCCTGATTATCATCACACTCTACATTCTAATTGCATGCCCTACCTAGACAGCAGTACAAAGCATTCCATACAACCTTTTGATCAGTGTAACGAGATAATCAAGATCTTGGAGACATGATGGACACTTAAGATTACACCTCTACATAATGTAATTAAGTACTAGCCTAAATGTACAAGCATTTTAGCAGAGCTTTTTATAGGACACAGAATAGAGTGTACAATTTAGGCCTACAGCCTCCGGAAACGTATAAAGATACATACATATATAAATTAATATGTTCATAACCCTCACAATCCCCCATTTGAAACAGTCCATCTTGAAAAGAGCCTTTGTAGTGGTGCTATCAAGGGTGCTAAGCCACCCCTGCCGGTCTTTCTATCCTCTTCGCCGGATCCCCACTGTTGTTGCTCTTTTACGTATGACTGTTTTAACGATATCGTAGAGGGAGCGATTCCAGATAATTTGCTTGTCTCCGTATCCCACAGAATGTCCATAAATTGCAAACACTCAAAAGAATGAACAAAAGAAACAGTATTAGTAAAGGGTGAAACATAAAATCCATCATCTTTCCTGCAATAGGTGACCATTCAGTAAAAATATCATACCAGTTATACTCTGTGTCTACCTGGATCTCAATACCTAGGCTGACTAGCTTATCTCCTACCCATACATTTTTCTAATTCCATAAGGGAGAGGTTAGTAACATCCAAATGTTTTTAAAGGTGTTCAGTATCTATCATTAGTCTTACAATTCTACCCAAGGATACTGTCAGAGTTGACATAGGGATAGCATCTGGGTACCAGTAGTACCTTAATGTTGCTTCAGCATCTGGCAAAAATGTGTAAGTTTCTGTAAACCAATGTATCACCGATATGTTCTGTATACATCCAGACAATGGAGTGATGAGATTATACATACTGGTGGTTCCAGTTCGGTTGGCAACAAAGAACATATACATATTGGGGGCCAACTTCTATCAGCATATAGAAGAAGCAGGTAACACCGTCCAATCACATATGCTGATTGAAGGCTGCTGGAAACATGGCTCATATGCGGCTGTACTCCGTCCGCATGCTAGGCCATCCAGTGTTTCTTCACAGTTCTCTATGCCATGGGTTTTACTTTCACTATAAATCATCATACCTGTGAACTTGGGCAACCAATATTGTAAAGCATATAGAGGCGGTCCGAACACCACAGGTAGTACTACAGACTTACACATCAGGCTTGTGTCCTTTACATCATAAAGTCATTTCCCCAGTGCTATACTCATCAGAGCATTCTACACTATCAGCCCCGGGCCGTATCCAGGATGCTACTGGAATTACATTATTGAGAATATTTCTCCACAATTTTTCATTATTTGTCATCACATCTGACTGCTTTGTCCCTCTCGTGAATCATATATACATATTGCAGGCTACATTGTGTATAGTTCATGAATTTACTCATATTTACAAACAAATCCTTTTAAACCGCAAAACCAGATTAAAAAGCGTCAATACATCCTTATTATATCCTAATGCAAGACATCGGGGGAGGAACAAGGAAGGCATGCATTGTGCCTGAACATTTATCAATCTAGAAACATCCTGTCCCACCCCAGCCATTTTATTCTTCATCACCTCTAAATCTATAGAGTTTAGAACCCCTACACCTGTACCAATTCCCCCTAATAGGGTAGCATACCATTTTCGTTTTCCTCTGGTGCAGGGTTTCATTGCCTGAAGAGAAATATTATAATGCAATATGGTTTTCTGGCTCTTTGTGGATGATAAGGGGTGTCAAATGCCTGGGAGTTACCCAGGGCAGACATGAAGTGTTGCATTATTTCACCTGTGAAATGTGTACCTCTATCTGACTCGATTACCTCTGGTACCCCGTATCTGCAGATTACCTTATTCATGAGCTTCTTTTCAGTTACCTGCTCATTTACTTTTGTAACAGGGTACGCCTCCAACCTGAAAAACATCAACAACAAGCACATATTCATACTTCCCAACACGTGGGAGCTGAATGTTGTCAATTTGCAATCCCTGAAATGGGTAGAGTGGTCCTGGCAAGTGCCTTTGTGGTCAATTTACTTCTACCCTGTTGCTTACGGCATAGCTCATGCAAAACTGGACAAATGATGTAGCAGCTACAAAGAACCCAGGGGGCAACCCTTTCTCTCTCAAGCGTAGGTAACATAGCTGCCTTCGATAGGTGAGTCTTTCCATGGATCAGCTGGGCCATCATGGGGTACAGGGATCGTGGTAGGCAAGTTACTGACTGTTTGCCATACGCCACCCTGTTCTACTGCTCTCATATTAGTCCATTTATCTTTTTCTTCTTTGCTGGCTTGTGACTGTAATGTCTTTAGTACATCAATGTTCAAATTTTTATCAAAGTCCAAATCATAGTCTCTGACTTGTGCGGTCAGTATCTTCTTTTCTTCTTTCTTCCACGGCTTGAGGGCCGCTGTCTGCGCTGAAGTCTGCTAGGGCGTTGCCTTTTGCTTCTGCACTGTTGGCTTTAGTATGAGCTTTCACCTTCAGGATTGCTACTTTGTCTGGTAGGAGTAGGGCTTTCATAAGGTTCTGTACTGCTACACCATTCTCAATGGGTTGTCCTACAGAAGTTTAAAAATGTCTGGCCTTCCATATTGGGCCGTAACCATGATCTATGCCGAATACATACCAGGAGTCAGTGTAAATGGTTACCTTCTGTCACTCTACACGCCTCAGTGAGGGCCTTCAGTTCCGCTTCTTGTATTGAGACATGCGGAGGCATTCTGCTTTTAGAGATCTTGTTGTGTGAACATCTGGTGTGGAGTCGTCAATCACCCTGGTACCATCTATAAAATACAACTCAAAATATGTATTAACAAGGGGTTTCAATAACTCTTTAAAACTTAAACTTTTCTTGTTGCATCAATGCTAGACAATCATGCTGATATTCTATTCCAAATAGATCACGTTCTTATTTGCAAAAATTTTTAAAAAATAGCTGATCTGTAATACATAGATCACCTATGCATCCCCCTCCCCCATTTGATCACCTATGCCTCCCCCTCCCCCATTTGAAACAGGATACTCGATTGGAAGAAGAGTAGCCGGGTTCACCATTGAAAAGAAATATTAAAGGGGGGGCATGAGCAAAGCACATTGCAACCTTATTTGACAAGCTAGAGACAGGTGTTTAGGTTGTACTTGAGTGAGTATACTCTGGATGTCATGAGGGGTGAGAACCACTAGGGGGTAGTCCAGGACCAACTCAGAAGATTTGTCAACCCTTACTTGTACTGCTGCCACCGCACAGACACAGGAGGGGGCTCCTCGGGCTACCGGATCCAATCTCATGGAGTAATACCCAAGTGACCGTGGACGTCCTCCATGTTTTTGTGTCAATACTGCTGTCGCATGAAAGGCCAGGGACGGCAGTATGAGACAAGTCCCAAAAAGGTGCGAAGCTTTGGCAGCAGAAGAAGATACAGAAATGGCTTGAACTGCAGCCCTGCGTCGTTCTGTGAGATGTCTGCCTTCTTGAGCTAGACAACAACCTTTTGTTTACAAAGCTGTAATTTTTCCTTTTTAAGCCTTGCAGCCATTTTCTGCTAAAAAAAATTTTAGAAGAGAAATAGATGCAGATTGACATGTTTCAGATCCTCAACACAAAGCTGGAAAGTCATTAACATATTGCAACAGCACAGTCCCCTCAGGCGGAGTCCAAGCCTGCAGGACAGTTACATAAATGCCCTTTTGTCTGAAAAAGGGCCGGAGATTCAGACTGTCTCCACTCTGGCTTATTATCTATGACCTTAGGGATCCCAATAGACCTTCTACAAAGGCCATACTAAGTACATGTTTGCCCATCTTTTCTATGCCCCTATACCCCAGATCTGACTAATGTTGTTGAAGGCGGGCATAGAATTGTTTTACACTTTCTTCCTTCTCTTTGTGTGATATTAGAAAGAGACAAGGAGGATTCTCTCAATTTTTGTTTTTCTTTTTCCCAATGTTCCAGACAAATTAAAAATATTTTACCACTTCTCAATTCTCTATGTTTAATTTTATCCCAATCTGTGCCACAATAGTCTTTCACATAATTTTAGATTATAGTTCCCGCTGCCTTCCCTGTTTTACATATACTCCTGCATCTCCTCCTTGTCCTCCTTCTCATGCTTCCACTCACTAGCCTAGGATCTAGTGAGCATAGGCATAACCGGTTTGCACCAAGGAGCTCCGCAAGCAGGGCAGCTCTCTCTCCAATCCGGGTTCTGTTGTCCACAATGCCAGCAGGTCCATCCCTCCAGTCCAATGTTTGACCTTGGAGTGGATGACTTGGCATAGGGTGGGGAGGAGACGGTTGGAATTGAGATGAAGGAGGGGGTGAAGATGGAAGAGGGAACTAACCCGACAATAAGAGAACATCTTTGAATTCTTTTCTCATTTCATTTTCAGCTACTGAACAGTATATATATATATATATATATATATATATATAATACAACATACTTCCTGTGTAGCCAAATATAACCAATTCTTAATTCAGATTTCTTTGCAAAGACAAGTAGGTCTTCTAAAGCCCAGTACCCCCCACCCTTTGAAATGTATCTTATCTTCTATAGAACACAGAAACTTCTCCAGACAAATAGCTGTATAACTGGTTCCACTGCCTGTGACATCTTCTATTGTGCAAATAACCTGGGCTGACTATTCAAAATGAACTTAGAGTGTAATACACTTGCCCCCACCTTACAAAAACTGCAAATTCACACTCACTAAGGGGGGTTTTATTCATTCCTATACGGACTGATAATATGTGAAGTAGAAATTGGGATTGTATTTACTGTACACCAGACTTCCAATAATGAGCGAATTATGTATAGATAAGAAAAACTCTTAGTACCGCGGTTTTTACACAATTTGCTCAGAATAGGCTACCCAATGACAAACACAATACAACTTATGCCCATTTCTACCCACATACTGATATTCACCACACTGCGACCACTCAGCGGCCAATATATTATAGGGGGCTTTATTCCACCCTGGCATAATTAACAATTCATCGGACACTTCTTTGTTCTTAGCTACCGACATTTTCGTACTATTGCGGATTTTCTTAAAAGGCGACATTTTCACACTGTGCCAGATTATCACAAGAAATTCTTCAACTATCAGTTTATCAAAATTTTCCTTTAAAACAAACTAGTGTATTACTCTCTGCGTAATCCTGTTCACAGCGCCATTAATATATATTGCTGCAAGGAGCAAGACTTAGTTCAAATTACGCTTTAAAGAGAGTTAGACACTATAAAAGGCTCATACTGTAGTTGATTGGGACCCTAATAAGTGGGATGGGGACCAATATTCATTTGCCAATTTCTTTAGCTATCTTCCGCACCTTATCCTCTTTACCAGCAGTATGGACAATGGCTGGCGGTTTATGTACACCAAGAGGCTTATAATTTTTATTCTTTCACACACATAAAACAATTGTTTGTTTCACTATTTTCTTATGCAGTCTTCCATACCTTATCCTCTTTACCAGCAGTATGGACAATGGCTGGCGGTTTATATACACCAAGAGGCTTATTATTATTATTATTTTCTTTATACACTCTTCAAATAAAATACTGTTGTTAATTGGAAATGGGATACACTTTAAATAGAACTTTTGCTATTAATTTGACTAAAGTACTTATCAGGTGTTTCAAGTACACAATTATCTCATATTAATATCTTAATTCAATAATATTCAAATTAATACAACTCAATATTTTTGAATTCCACATATTCCACGAATCTGTATATACATATATACACTGTGGTAATCCTGGGCTATTATCTCACACAACTAGTCTCAGGAATAAAATTAGATGCCCCTCCTTTGGTCACTCCATTTGTTCAAGTGAGAGACTTAACATGGAGTCTAAGAGTGACCTTCACTCTATACATTACCACAATATACATATATATATACACCAACATCCACTTAAAATGGAGACACACTTCTCACCTAGGCTGGACTGTATGTAGGGTGGAGCAAGACCTGTTCCTATTGTTGTTCCCTCCCATCTCCTTACATCACCTAGCTCCACCCCCTGTGGTCTGGCTCAGCATTTGGTCATTTTTGCTTCATTTCGTTTCTGGTTACCGGACAGTACACACCATATAACACAGTCTAACTCTCATACAGGTCCTTCCATTTATACACACACATAAAGACAAAAACATTTGCATGTCAGTTACTAAAGTGTCAGTACTTTTTTAAGTGTCAGTACTTCCTCACTTGTCTAAAAGTGTCGGTACTTCCCAACCCTGCTTATTTCCCCCCGTCTCAACTACTTCTCTTATACCTATAAGAGGCTCCCATTCAGGGATTTTATCCCCTGAAAATTTTAGGCTTCCCTGGTACAATTTATACCATGCCTTCCCGAGATCGGCAAGCGGGTTTCATATTCTGTACTTCCTCACCCTGCATATTTTACCTTGTCTCTACTACTTCTCTTATGTTTATAAGAGGATCCCATCAGGGGTTTTATCCCCTGAAAATTTTAGGCTTCCCTGGTATAACTTATATCATGCCTTCCAGAGATTGGCAATAGGGTATCATATTCTGTACACTGACCATGCAAAGTAACAAATAAAGACAATAACAGTTAAACACCCGCACAGCATATTCAGCCCACCATATGAATTCTTAAAAAACTTGAAGATTTATAAGAGGCATGCACTTCTTACCCCTCGGACAGGAAAGGAGCAGCCAGGAAGCACGGATAGATTGTGGCAAGATAAAACCTTACCTTACTGCGCAGTTTTTGTCAATCCGTGGTTCCGAGTGGCTCCTTATCCCATCTGGGTCCGGGGGGGTTCGAGGTGTAGGTGGTCCTCTTGTTCCATCAAGCCCCGCGTTCGGGCGCCAATTTTGTTAGGGATAAAATCCATGTTACGTTAATATGCTGTGGGGCTCCAAATCAGAGCTGGTTATGCCGGCCACCATGAGAAAGCAATAGACACAGGCATCACGGTCGTGTCTTAGAGCAATCTGACTTTATTGTGTAAATTGACTTAGTCTTATACAGAAAAAAGTAGGCGTATCAGAGGTTGAACTGCTTTACAGAGGTCGACCTGTTTTTCTGGTACATAATTTTGTCTTCTCTATAAACAATGCTTTATTTGTTTGTTTGTAGACATCGTGTCTGGTACCCTGATTATCATCACACTCTACATTCTAATTGCATGCCCTACCTAGACAGCAGTACAAAGCATTCCATACAACCTTTTGATCAGTGTAACGAGATAATCAAGATCTTGGAGACATGATGGACACTTAAGATTACACCTCTACATAATGTAATTAAGTACTAGCCTAAATGTACAAGCATTTTAGCAGAGCTTTTTATAGGACACAGAATAGAGTGTACAATTTAGGCCTACAGCCTCCGGAAACGTATAAAGATACATACATAT
Source organism: Eleutherodactylus coqui (assembly GCA_035609135.1). NCBI lineage: Eukaryota > Metazoa > Chordata > Amphibia > Anura > Eleutherodactylidae > Eleutherodactylus > Eleutherodactylus coqui. The sequence goes on along the minus strand of CM069414.1, from coordinate 1,637,650 downwards.
ATAAATTAATATGTTCATAACCCTCACATAAGTGTGTATAAATATTCATGCCTTTTTGGATCTATTTAATTTAAGCCTAAAGAAGGGACCTCCGGGGTCATCTGGTCCTCCAGGGTCATGGGTCCTCCAGGGTCATCAGGTCCAACCCCCTGCTCAGGGCAGGATCACTAAATCATCCCAGACAGATGTCTGTCCAGCCTCTGAAGACTTCCATTGAAGGAGAACTCCCCACCTCCCGTGGTAACCTGTTCCACTCATTGATCTCCCTCACTGTCTAATATCTAATCTGTGTCTCCTCCCTTTCAGTTTCATCCCATTGCTTCTAGTCTTTTCTTATGCAGATGAGAATAGGGCTGATCCCTCTGTGCTGTGACAGCCCTTCAGTTGAGAAACACTGGTCTATAGCACAGATAACACACAGGCTTGTGACCCCCTAACACCAATTCAGAGACCATAAAACTGCAGCATCCCTTATCAGTGGACTAATTAAGTATTTACTCATCCTGTTCTGGTATTGTTTTAAGTGCAAATTAATCCCCCCATGTGTGTGCCTTTTTATGTGTATGTATATATATGTATGCATCTTCGGATCTATTCCATAAGCCTGAGTCGGTTTGAAAGCTGCCGTAACATCATGTATTTTTGTTAGTCATTAAAAGGTGTATATTGGTGACGTGTATTTCCTGCCATGTGCAGAACTTTACATTTATCAGTGTTAAGTTTAATTTGCCACTTTTCTGCCCCCAACGTCTCCAGATCCATTTACAGACAAATTCTCTCCACTCTGAATTTCTTTACATATTTTTGTATCATTTGCAGTAAGTGATATTTTACTGTAAAATTCTTCTACCAGGTAAATAATAACTAAATTAGAAAGAATAGGGTGCACTGCTGCCCCCTGTGGTACCCCACTAGTAATGGCAACCCCTCTAATATTTGTCCTTGTGGTATCCCATAGAAATGGTGACCCCTTGAGTACTGCCCCCTGTGGTACCCCACTAGTAATGGTGAACCCTCCAGTACTGCCCCCTGTGGTACCCCACTAGTAATGGTGACCCAATCAGAGTATGTTCCAATAATAATCCCCCTCTGCTTTCTATCACTGACCAGTTACTCACCCCCTTACACACATTCTCGCCCAGACCAAGCATCCTCATTTTATGCCCCAACCTTTTATGCGGCCCAGTACCAAACGCTTTGGAAAAGTCCAGATACACAAGATGCAGTGACTCCCCGGTCCAGCCTAGAACTTACCCCCCTGTAGAAGCTGATCAGGTTGGTATGACAGGGGCGATCTCTCATAAACCCGCTGATACGGAGTTATACAGCTGTTTGCCTTGAGGTACTCCAGGATAACATCTCTTAGAACCCCCTCAAACATTTTACCTGCAATAGTCAGACTTACCGGCCTGTAGTTTCCAGGTTCCCTTTTTGACCCCTTTTTGAATATTGTCACCACATTGGCTATACACCAATCCAGTGGAATAGACCTAATCACTAACTGCTAACAATTTTTGTTGATTCTGGTCAAACCGCGCCGGGAGTCTGGGTAACAATTGTTCATACGGTGTCTTGGACTGTATTGACAGACGGACATATCCTGAGTCACTGTATTACAAGTTATCGTATTCCTGTTTTACTGTTAAGAAATCTATTGTTTATGCAGCCAGGACAACTTCTGATGGCTATGTAAACTACCGCTGGAGCCTGCGGGCCATAGTGGACAACAGGACCTACTACAAGACCCGGCCACCACCTGAATCCATATGTCTGGAACTGAGTCACAAGACCCTGATGTCCCCACTGTCTATACATTAAGAAAAAGGAACCATGATGTTGCTCATGGAGCTTGGCCTGGCAATCCCTGATTAGGAATCAGGTCAGGTTTATGGCCACCAGGTAAAGTTGTCACCTTTGTCACAAAAAAATACTGGCTCTAGTAAAGGGGGGTGTAGTTTATGGGTGTCGTTAGGGGCAAGGCTGATCACAATTTACGATTTTACCTCTGTTAGTCTAGTAGCCGCAACTAGTAATTGTGCCCCTCTCAGTGGTGCCAATACTAATAGTGCTTCCAGTAGTGGCCCAAATAGTAATAGTGCCCTCAGTACTGGCACCAGTAGTAATAGTGCCCTCAGTACTGGCACCAGTAGTAATAATGCCCTCAGTATTGGCACCAGTAGTAATAGTTCCCTCAGTACTGGCACCAGTAGTAATAGTTCCCTCAGTACTGGCACCAGTAGTAATAGTGCCCTCAGTACTGGCACCAGTAGTAATAGTGCCCTCAGTACTGGCACCAGTAGTAATAGTTCCCTCAGTACTGGCACCAGTAGTAATAGTGCCCTCAGTACTGTCACCAGTAGTAATAGTGCCCTCAGTACTGGCACCAGTAGTAATAGTGCCCTCAGTACTGGCACCAGTAGTAATAGTGCCCTCAGTACTGACACCAGTAGTAATAGTGCCCTCAGTACTGGCACCAGTAGTAATAATGCCCTCACTACTGGCACCAGTAGTAATAGTTCCCTCAGTACTGGCACCAGTAGTAATAGTTCCCTCAGTACTGGCACCAGTAGTAATAGTGCCCTCAGTACTGGCACCAGTAGTAATAGTGCCCTCAGTACTGGCACCAGTAGTAATAGTGCCCTCAGCCGGCAATTATTTTTAACCAGCCATTAATATGGCCATTAAAAATAAATACCGACACCAGCGATTCCACCTATTTACCAACCGATTCGGTGGAAACCGTACTGTCAGGCTATCACAAGCCCAGAACCCACAGCCAGGGAGGGATGAGGGAGGGAAGAGCATCTGGGTGAATAGGTGACAGACGTGGCTGACAAGAAGCGGGGGCCGCAGAGCTACTTCCAGTTCAACAAGCTGAAGATAGGATTTGTCTGGAGCCCAAAGAGGCGGTCTAACATGAGATACACGGAGCGCAGACAGATAATTCATGCTGTACCACAATATAGCGCCACAGACACGACAACTCCAACTCTTTACCAGATGACAGACATAACAGCAGCTAACATGTGGCAATCATTGGCACCAGTCACTTCTGGCACCGCACATGTCATACTCCGCAGGCGATGGAAAGTAAACAGAAGGATGGGGGACATCTGCCACCTGCGAAACAGACTTTATGTGGCAGCGAACGAAAGACAACTGTACAATTACCTTGTTATGGCTCAATATGAAACCGGCCTCTTATAACACAATACCGTTCTGTGTACACAGCTGCCGTCATCTACCGTACAGGATGCTCTATGCGCTGAACAAGAGGAACGCTTAAATCTAGATGCTTTAATGAAAGCTGAATCTGAGGTCCAAAACAGAAAACAGAGACAACCAGCAATTCAATATTATAGTAGTTATATTCTTGTCCATAGGGGGCAGTATTATAGTAGTTATATTCTTGTACATAGGGGGCAGTATTATAGTAGTTATATTCTTGTACATAGGGGACAGTATTATAGTAGTTATATTCTTGTACATAGGGGCAGTATTATAGTAGTTATATTCTTGTACATAGGGGGCAGTATTATAGCAGTTATATTCTTGTCCATAGGGGGCAGTATTATAGTAGTTATATTCTTGTACATAGGGGGCAGTATTATAGTAGTTATATTCTTGTACATAGGGGACAGTATTATAGTAGTTATATTCTTGTACATAGGGGCAGTATTATAGTAGTTATATTCTTGTACATAGGGGGCAGTATTATAGCAGTTATATTCTTGTACATAGGGGGCAGTATTATAGTAGTTATATTCTTGTACATAGGGGGCAGTATTATAGTAGTTATATTCTTGTACATAGGAGGCAGTATTATAGTAGTTATATTCTTGTACATAGTGGGCAGTATTATAGTTGTTATATTCTTGTACATAGGGGGCAGTATTATAGTAGTTATATTCCTGTACATAGGGGGCAGTATTATAGTAGTTATATTCTTGTACATAGGGGGCAGTATTATAGTAGTTATATTCTTGTACATAGGGGGCAGTATTATAGTAGTTATATTCTTGTACATAGGGGGCAGTATTATAGTAGTTATATTCTTTTACATAGGGGGCGGTATTATAGTAGTTATATTCTTGTACATAGGGAGCAGTATTATAGTAGTTATATTCTTGTACATAGGAGGCAGTATTATAGTAGTTATATTCTTGTACATAGGGGGCAGTATTATAGTAGTTATATTCTTGTACATAGGGGGCAGTATTATAGTAGTTATATTCTTGTACATAGGGAGCAGTATTATAGTAGGTATATTCTTGTACATAGGGAGCAGTATTATAGTAGGTATATTCTTGTACATAGGGGGCCGTATTATAGTAGTTATATTCTTGTACATAGGAGGCAGTGTTATAGTAGTTATATTCTTGTACATAGGGGGCAATATTATAGTAGTTATATTCTTGTACATAGGGGGCAGTATTATAGTAGTTATATTCTTGTACATAGGGGGCAGTATTATAGTAGTTATATTCTTGTACATAGGGGGCAGTATTATAGTAGTTATATTCTTGTACATAGGAGGCAGTATTATAGTAGTTATATTCTTGTACATAGGGGGCAGTATTATAGTAGTTATATTCTTGTACATAGGAGCACTATTATAGTAGTTATATTGTTGTACATAGGGGCAGTATTATAGTAGTTATATTCTTGTACATAGGAGGCAGTATTATAGTAGTTATATTCTTGTACATAGGGGGCAGTATTATAGTAGTTATATTCTTGTACATAGGGGCAGTATTATAGTAGTTATATTCTTGTACATAGGGGGCAGTATTATAGAAGTTATAGTCTTGTACATAGGGGGCAGTATTATAGTAGTTATAGTCTTGTACATAGGGGGCAGTATTATAGTAGTTATATTCTTGTACATAGGGGGCAGTATTATAGTAGTTATATTCTTGTACATACGGGGCAGTATTATAGTAGTTATATTCTTGTATATAGGAGCAGTATTATAGTAGTTATATTCTTGTATATAGGAGCAGTATTATAGTAGTTATATTCCTGTACATAGGGGGCAGTGTTATAGTAGTTATATTCTTGTACATAGGGGGCAGTGTTATAGTAGTTATATTCTTGTACATAGGGGGCAGTGTTATAGTAGTTATATTCCTGTACATAGGGGACAGTATTATAGTAGTTATATTCTTGTACATAGGAGGCAGTATTATAGTAGTTATATTCTTGTACATAGGGGGCAGTGTTATAGTAGTTATATTCTTGTACATAGGGGGCAGTGTTATAGTAGTTATATTCCTGTACATAGGGGACAGTATTATAGTAGTTATATTCTTGTACATAGGAGCAGTATTATAGTAGTTATATTCTTGTACATAGGAGGCAGTGTTATAGTAGTTATATTCTTGTACATAGGGGGCAGTGTTATAGTAGTTATATTCTTGTACATAGGGGGCAGTATTATAGTAGTTATATTCTTGTACATAGGGGGCAGTATTATAGTAGTTATATTCTTGTACATAGGGAGCAGTATTATAGTAGTTATATTCTTGTACATATGGGGCAGTATTATAGAAGTTATATTCTTGTACATAGGGACAGTATTATAGTAGTTATATTCTTGTACATAGGGGGCAGTATTATAGTAGTTATATTCTTGTACATAGGGGGCAGTATTATAGTAGTTATATTCTTGTACATAGGGGGCAGTATTATAGTAGTTATATTCTTGTACATAGGGAGCAGTATTATAGTAGTTATATTCTTGTACATATGGGGCAGTATTATAGAAGGTATATTCTTGTACATAGGGACAGTATTATAGTAGTTATATTCTTGTACATAGGGGGCAGTATTATAGTAGTTATATTCTTGTACATATGGGGCAGTATTATAGAAGTTATATTCTTGTACATAGGGACAGTATTATAGTAGTTATATTCTTGTACATAGGGGGCAGTATTATAGTAGTTATATTCTTGTACATAGGGGGCAGTATTATAGTAGTTATATTCTTGTACATAGGGGGCAGTATTATAGTAGTTATATTCTTATACATAGGGAGCAGTATTATAGTAGTTATATTCTTGTACATAGGGGCAGTATTATAGTAGTTATATTCCTATTACATAGGAGGCAGTATTATAGTAGTTATATTCTTGTACATAGGGGGCAGTATTATAGTATTTATATTCTTGTACATAGGGAGCAGTATTATAGTAGTTATATTCTTGTACATAGGGGGCAGTATTATAGTAGTTATATTCTTATACATAAGGAGCAGTATTATAGTAGTTATATTCTTGTACATAGGGAGCAGTATTATAGTAGTTATATTCTTGTACATAGGGGGCAGTATTATAGTAGTTATATTCCTGTACATAGGAGGCAGTATTATAGTAGTTATATTCTTGTACATAGGGGGCAGTATTATAGTAGTTATATTCTTGTACATAGTGGGCAGTATTATAGTATTTATATTCTTGTACATAGGGGGCAGTATTATAGTAGTTATATTCTTGTACATAGGGGGCAGTATTATAGTAGTTATATTCTTGTACATAGGGGGCAGTATTCTAGTAGTTATATTCTTGTACATAGGGGGCAGTATTATAGTAGTTATATTCTTGTACATAGGGGGCAGTATTCTAGTAGTTATATTCTTGTACATAGGGGGCAGTATTCTAGTAGTTATATTCTTTTACATAGGGGGCAGTATTATAGTAGTTATATTCTTGTACATAGGGGGCAGTATTATTGTAGTTATATTCTTGTACATAGGAGGCAGTATTATAGTAGTTATATTCTTGTACATAGGGGGCAGTATTATAGTATTTATATTCTTGTACATAGGGGGCAGTATTATAGTAGTTATATTCTTGTACATACGGGGCAGTATTATAGTAGTTATATTCTTGTACATAGGGAGCAGTATTATAGTAGTTATATTCTTGTACATAGGGGGCAGTATTATAGTAGTTATATTCTTGTACATACGGGGCAGTATTATAGTAGTTATATTCTTGTACATGGGGGGCAGTATTATAGTAGTTATATTATTGTACATAGGGAGCAGTATTATAGTAGTTATATTATTGTACATAGGGGGCAGTATTATAGTACTTATATTCTTGTACATAGTGGGCAGTATTATAGCAGTTATATTCCTGTACATAGGAGGCAGTATTATAGTAGTTATATTCTTGTACATAGGGGGCAGTATTATAATAGTTATATTCCTGTACATAGGGAGCAGTATTATAGTAGTTATATTCTTGTACATAGAAGCAGTATTATAGTAGTTATATTATTGTACATAGGGGGCAGTATTATAGTAGTTATATTCTTGTACATAGGGGGCAGTATTATAGTAGTTATATTCTTGTACATGGGGAGCAGTATTATAGTAGTTATATTCTTGTACATAGAAGCAGTATTATAGTAGTTATATTATTGTACATAGGGGGCAGTATTATAGTAGTTATATTCTTGTACATAGGGGGCAGTATTATAGTAGTTATATTCTTGTACATAGGGAGCAGTATTATAGTAGTTATATTCTTGTACATAGGGAGCAGTATTATAGTAGTTATATTCTTGTACATAGGGAGCAGTATTATAGTAGTTATATTCTTGTACATAGAAGCAGTATTATAGTAGTTATATTATTGTACATAGGGGGCAGTATTATAGTAGTTATATTCTTGTACATAGGGGGCAGTATTATAGTAGTTATATTCTTGTACATGGGGAGCAGTATTATAATAGTTATATTCTTGTACATAGGGGGCAGTATTATAGTAGTTATATTATTGTACATAAGGGGCAGTATTATAGTAGTTATATTCTTGTACATGGGGAGCAGTGTTATAGTAGTTATATTCTAGTACATAGGAGCAGTATTATAGTAGTTATATTCTTGTACATAGGGGGCAGTATTATAGTAGTTATATTATTGTACATAGGGGGCAGTATTATAGTAGTTATATTCTTGTACATAGGGAGCAGTATTATAGTAGTTATATTCTTGTACATAGGGGGCAGTATTATAGTAGTTATATTCTTGTACATAGGGAGCAGTATTATAGTAGTTATATTCTTGTACATAGAAGCAGTATTATAGTAGTTATATTATTGTACATAGGGGGCAGTATTATAGTAGTTATATTCTTGTACATAGGGGGCAGTATTATAGTAGTTATATTCTTGTACATGGGGAGCAGTATTATAGTAGTTATATTCTTGTACATAGGGGGCAGTATTATAGTAGTTATATTATTGTACATAAGGGGCAGTATTATAGTAGTTATATTCTTGTACATGGGGAGCAGTGTTATAGTAGTTATATTCTAGTACATAGGAGCAGTATTATAGTAGTTATATTCTTGTACATAGGGGGCAGTATTATAGTAGTTATATTATTGTACATAGGGGGCAGTATTATAGTAGTTATATTCTTGTACATAGGGAGCAGTATTATAGTAGTTATATTCTTGTACATAGGAGGCAGTATTATAGTAGTTATATTCTTGTACATAGGGGGCAGTATTATAATAGTTATATTCCTGTACATAGGGGGCAGTATTATAGTAGTTATATTCTTGTACATAGGGGGCAGTATTATAGTAGTTATATTCTTGTACATAGAAGCAGTATTATAGTAGTTATATTATTGTACATAGGGGGCAGTATTATAGTAGTTATATTCTTGTACATAGGGGGCAGTATTATAGTAGTTATATTCTTGTACATAGGGGGCAGTATTATAGTATTTATATTCTTGTACATAGGGGGCAGTATTCTAGTAGTTATATTCTTGTACATAGGGGGCAGTATTATAGTAGTTATATTCTTGTACATACGGGGCAGTATTATAGTAGTTATATTCTTGTACATAGGGAGCAGTATTATAGTAGTTATATTCTTGTACATAGGGGGCAGTATTATAGTAGTTATATTCTTGTACATACGGGGCAGTATTATAGTAGTTATATTCTTGTACATGGGGGGCAGTATTATAGTAGTTATATTATTGTACATAGGGAGCAGTATTATAGTAGTTATATTATTGTACATAGGGGGCAGTATTATAGTACTTATATTCTTGTACATAGTGGGCAGTATTATAGCAGTTATATTCCTGTACATAGGAGGCAGTATTATAGTAGTTATATTCTTGTACATAGGGGGCAGTATTATAATAGTTATATTCCTGTACATAGGGGGCAGTATTATAGTAGTTATATTCTTGTACATAGGGAGCAGTATTATAGTAGTTATATTCTTGTACATAGAAGCAGTATTATAGTAGTTATATTATTGTACATAGGGGGCAGTATTATAGTAGTTATATTCTTGTACATAGGGGGCAGTATTATAGTAGTTATATTATTGTACATAGGAGGCAGTATTATAGTAGTTATATTCTTGTACATAGGAGGCAGTATTATAGTAGTTATATTCTTGTACATGGGGAGCAGTATTATAGTAGTTATATTATTGTACATAGGAGGCAGTATTATAGTAGTTATATTCTTGTACATAGGGGGCAGTATTATAGTAGTTATATTCCTGTACATAGGAGGCAGTATTCTAGTAGTTATATTCTTGTACATAGGAGGCAGTATTATAGTAGTTATATTCTTGTACATGGGGAGCAGTATTATAGTAGTTATATTCTTGTACATAGGGGGCAGTATTATAGTAGTTATATTATTGTACATAAGGGGCAGTATTATAGTAGTTATATTCTTGTACATAGGGGGCAGTATTATAGTAGTTATATTCTTGTACATAGAAGCAGTATTATAGTTGTTATATTATTGTACATAGGGGGCAGTATTATAGTACTTATATTCTTGTACATAGTGGGCAGTATTATAGCAGTTATATTCCTGTACATAGGAGGCAGTATTATAGTAGTTATATTCTTGTACATAGGGGGCAGTATTATAATAGTTATATTCCTGTACATAGGGGGCAGTATTATAGTAGTTATATTCTTGTACATAGGGAGCAGTATTATAGTAGTTATATTCTTGTACATAGAAGCAGTATTATAGTAGTTATATTATTGTACATAGGGGGCAGTATTATAGTAGTTATATTCTTGTACATAGGAGGCAGTATTATAGTAGTTATATTCTTGTACATAGCGGGCAGTATTATAGTAGTTATATTCTTGTACATAGGGGGCAGTATTATAGTAGTTATATTCCTGTACATAGGGGGCAGTATTATAGTAGTTATATTCTTGTACATAGGGAGCAGTATTATAGTAGTTATATTCTTGTACATAGGAGGCAGTATTATAGTAGTTATATTCTTGTACATAGCGGGCAGTATTATAGTAGTTATATTCTTGTACATAGGGGGCAGTATTATAGTAGTTATATTATTGTACATAGGGGGCAGTATTATAGTAGTTATATTCCTGTACATAGGAGGCAGTATTATAGTAGTTATATTCTTGTACATAGGAGGCAGTATTATAGTAGTTATATTCTTGTACATGGGGAGCAGTATTATAGTAGTTATATTCTTGTACATAGGGGGCAGTATTATAGTAGTTATATTATTGTACATAAGGGGCAGTATTATAGTAGTTATATTCTTGTACATAGGGGGCAGTATTATAGTAGTTATATTCTTGTACATAGAAGCAGTATTATAGTTGTTATATTATTGTACATAGGGGGCAGTATTATAGTAGTTATATTCTTGTACATAGGGGGCAGTATTATAGTAGTTATATTCTTGTACATAGGGGGTAGTATTATAGTAGTTATATTCTTGTACATAGGAGGCAGTATTATAGCAGTTATATTCCTGTACATAGGAGGCAGTATTATAGTACTTTTATTACTATATATTCTTGTACATAGGGGGGGGGGGGGAGTGTTGCTGTAGTTACATTCTTGTATGTAGGGGGACAGTCTCATAGAACTAGTAATACCAGCCTGTTCTCATATAATGTATATCAGGGGACCCCCCCTTGCTCTGAATGCTGACATATGGATATATCGGGACTGCTGGTGTACAGCGAACATGTGAGGCCATCGCCATGTCATTGACGGGTCGTTGTTTTTGCTCTCGGTCCTGGGCTGCAGCTGTATATTTGATAGTGGTCTTTTTCTCCTTAGATATTGGCACCGATCTTCTGCCACAAGCGGTAAACAGTTGGGCAAATGTGTCTAAGCTGAAAGATTTACGTCAGACTATTAATAAGGTACAGTAGCTGTCTGTTTAATATCCAATTACTGTGCCGCATTCCTGCATCGGGATGGAAAATCAGACTGTTGATGCTTAGAAATAAGGACAGCGGTGAGTGAGGGAGCAAGGAGACCGTAATGAGACCCTCACGGCAGAGACCACCAGCTCGTTACATACTCACTGCATGTTTGGATGAAGGAACACTTCCTTTCATAATAGTCCCATCTTGCAGAGTATAGCAGGCCTGGATGAAGCCGCCTTGAGACGAGCTTGTGGAGTGTTGCGGTTCCTTCCTCTGTTTTCATGCATTATAAAGCTGTGGATGAGCAGCACATATGGCAGATGTAATGTATGGACGGCTGCAGGACCCGAGTAGTGGACAGGTTGACCTTGGTTGGCCATATAAGGCTGGTTTGTTACTTGTGAGTCAGCGGTTTCACCACCAGCGGCTCTTCCTCAGCCGTGACGCCAGGCTCTCATAGTTCATTGGAAGTATGAATCACACCGTGTCTTCTGGTGAATCACATCTAAGCTCCGCGTCTGCACCTCCGTCCTGGAACATATGTCTGGCACGTGTCTTTAGCCCCAGTACTCATCTGCTCACATCATGGGCAACTTCTTGGAGGAGAGTCAAACAATCAGTATAATTCTTTATTCACTGTAATTACAGACTTCCTCATCTATACGATGTAGACCGTGAGGCCATGTCTGCAGCCATATTCAGGGGCCCCATCATGAGGCCGCCAGGCAGTAGTCTGCAGGACCCCAGAGGGCTGTGGGTTCCCACCGGGCCGGTGGTTATTTTTTTTGTACCGGTCACATTAATTGCCAGCTGCGCTTGCTAGCCGGCCAGGCAGCAACCTGAAAAACATTCAACTCACCGGACCCATTGGCGGCATTCGATGGCGACAGCTGCTTCTACTGTGATCAGAGTGATTCCTGCAGATAATCACCGGGCAAAGAGGTCAGGGGTCACACCCAGATCACAGCAGCAGCAACCGCCACTGCCGGACAGGAGCAAGGGGGCCAGTGAGTTGAAAGCTTGTTGGGTTGCTGCCCAGCTGGAAGTAAACTTTGGGAGAAACTAATAATGCTGAGGTGAGTATGGGGATCATTAGTACTATTGGGGGTGCTAGAGGGGTCACTACTATTGCTGCGACCGCTATGTGAGGCACTGCTACTACTGGAGATGATTTGGGGGTCATTTTTGCTACTGGGGCCACTATGGGAATACTGTTACTACTGGGGCCACTATGGTTGACACTATTACTACTGTGGCATTATAGGGAGCATTGTTACTACTGGGGGGGCACTATATGGGTCACTATTACTACTAGGGCCTATGGGGTTCACATTTACTACCTGGGGCCACTATAGGGAAGATGGATACTACTGGGGCCTCCAACGGTGTCACTATTTCTACTAGGCTCCTCAACAAGGTCTCTATTACTACTGAGGTCACTATGGGTGACACTACTGGGGACTCTAATAGAGTCACTATTTTTACTGGGGTCCCCAATGGGGTTATTAACACTACTGGGGGCCCCAATAGGGTCTCTGTTACTACTGAGGCCATTAAGGAGGGCACTTTCTATTGCAGCCACTACTGGGGGCACTATTACTCTGTCACTTTCAACAAGTCTCAGTAGTTCAGATATGTGTTGGGTAACTTGGGTTTTGGTGCTTCCAATGCCTATAAAATGGGTGGGGGCACTTCACACTTCGTCTCAGGCAGCGTAAAGGCTTGAGGCCCCCCCGGCCATATTATCATTTTTTTCCTCATTCACATCCAAATCTGCATTTAACGTTATTGTTTCCCCTTAGACTGCAGGGAGGTGAAAATACAGAAGCTAAAGGCATCCTGCTAGCCCCCCATCAGATATACACGTAAAACCCAGCAGATAAGAGCGCCCCCTGCTGGTGGAGAGCGGCCGCAGGTTTTTTTTAGAATTATATTTTTCTTTTTTCTGTAAAATGTTTGTAAATAAACTTTAAACTTTTAATAGGTAGTTCTAAAAGATAACATTACTGTGAGCTGGGACTTGGAGTCAGCCGCCATCGCCCAGGAGGCCGGTCGGCAGCGCAGCACGCACTCTTACCGCCATGTTCAGAAAACACCGCCAGCTGTGAGAACGAAGCATTCAGATCCGAAGAAGAAAACCACAGATGAGAGCGCAGCGTGCCGAATGAAGCCCTTTAATGGAAAGACGGACGGATAGCTCGTCTCCAGGGCCAAAGAGGAAGCATACCGATATACGGCCCACAGGGGGAGTAACCCACAGGGAGGCCAGGACCATCTATCCTAAAGCACAAGGGGCTGACTTTACCTACAGTGACCCCTTAATGTCTGGATGAGCGAGCAGGAAGCAGAGTCGGGGTCCCTCCATGACTTGTAAACCTGTTTGGCTGTATATGCATCATGTCAGTCTTGTAGGAGTCTGTCTGCCTATCCTGAATGGTGTGATGTGATTGGTAGTTTGAGGATTGGGGGAGGAGCCTTGGAGGAGAGAAGGAGAGGGAGTTGGTGGTCAGTGAAGGAGGTGCACGCGGGAGAGATAGGCTTATGCTCCTGCTGGGGCTTAGCCGCGCTCACTGGCGTAACTATAGGGGATGCGGTTGCACCCGGGCCCAGGAGCCTTGGGGGCCCATAATATAATAATAATAATAATAATCTTTATTTGTATAGCGCCAACTTATTCCGCAGCGCTTTCAGGCATGGATAAATGCAAAACAATACAACAATTACAATATAAGGTACATTGGGTTAGACACAAATGGGTTGAGGGTGGTACAGGAGGTGCAGGGGGTGGGGAACACAGGCAATAGGAAATATTATGTACAGATCATTTATCAGAAGGCAAACAGGGTGGAGCACCATAGTGAGGGGCAGGGGACTAGGTCAGGAGATTTGGTATGCTTCCCTGAAGAGGTGCGTTTTTAAGGCACGTCTGAAATTTCGTGCATCGGGAATTGTCCGGATGCCTTGGGGTAGAGCATTCCAGAGGATGGGTGCTGCTCTGGTGAAGTCCTGTAGGCGAGCATGAGAGGTTCGTATTACAGGGGTGTTTAGTCTGAGGGTGTTAGCTGATCGGAGTGAGCGCGCTGGGTGGTATACTGACAGGAGGGAGGCGATGTATGGTGGTGTACTGACAGTAGGGAGGCGATGTATGGTGGTGTACTGACAGTAGGGAGGCGATGTATGGTGGTGTACTGACAGTAGGGAGGCGATGTATGGTGGTGTACTGACAGTAGGGAGGTGATGTATGGTGGTGTACTGACAGGAGGGAGGCGATGTATGGTGGTGTACTGACAGTAGGGAGGCGATGTATGGTGGTGTACTGACAGGAGGGAGGTGATGTATGGTGGTGTACTGACAGGAGGGAGGCGATGTATGGTGGTGTACTGACAGTAGGGAGGCGATGTATGGTGGCGCAGCGCCATGCAGAGCTTTGTGAGTGAGGTAGAGGAGTTTAAATTTAGTTCTGCAGTGGATGGGCAGCCAATGCAGCGACTGGCATAATGCAGAGGCGTCTGAATAACGACTGGATAGAAAAATGAGTCTAGCTGCTGCATTTAGTATGGATTGGAGCGGAGCGAGTCTAGTGCGGGGGAGGCCAATGAGTAGCGAGTTGCAGTAGTCAAGCCGGGAGTGGATGAGGGCGACCACGAGCGTCTTTAGCGTGTCCGTGGTTAGGAACGGCCGTATTTTAGCAATATTTCTGAGGTGCATGTGGCATGTTTGGGCCAGAGATTGGATATGGGGGGCAAAGGAGAGGTCAGAGTCCAGTGTGACGCCAAGGCATCGGGCATGCCGTCTGGGGGTTATGATGGTGCCAGACACTGGAATGGAGATGTTGAGGGGAGGTCGGTTAGAAGGTGGAAAGACAAGGAGGTCAGTTTTAGAGAGGTTTAGTTTGAGAAAAAGGGAGGACATAGTGTTACAGACAGCGGACAGACAGTCGGTGATATTTTGGAGGAATGGTCCAGAGATCTCACGAGAGGAGGTCGTCAGCATAGAGATGGTATTGGAGGCCGAATCTGTGGATGGTTTGTCCAATTGGGGCAGTATAGATAGAGAAAAGAAGGGGACCAAGGACCGAGCCCTGGGGTACCCCGACAGCGAGAGGAAGTGGAGCAGAGATAGAACCAGCAAAGGAAACACTGAAAGAGCGGTCAGAGAGGTAGGAGGAGAACCAGGAGAGAGCAGTGTCCTTTAGACCAATAGAGCGGAGCATAGTGAGAAGGAGATTATGGTCGACAGTGTCAAATGCAGCAGAAAGGTCAAGGAGGATTAGTAGGGAGTAATCACCTCTCGACTTTGCAGTCATCAGGTCATTTGTTACTTTTGTAAGGGCAGTTTCGGTCGAGTGTAGAGAGCGGAAACCAGACTGGAGGGGGTCGAGGAGTGAGTTGTCAGAGAGAAAGCGAGTAAGCCGGGAGTAGACCAGGCGTTCCAGTAATTTGGAGATAAAGGGGAGGTTTGAGACGGGTCGGTAGTTAGCAGCATTAGTCGGGTCCAGGGTTGGTTTTTTAAGCAGAGGGGATATAATGGAGTGTTTGAATGAGGAGGGAAAAGTGCCAGAGGTTAGGGAGAGGTTGCAGAGTGTGGTAAGGTGAGTGATGAGAGCTGGGGAAAGGGAGTGGAGGAGGTGAGAGGGGAGAGGGTCGCTGGCGCAGGTGGTAGGGCGGGCAGTGGAAAGGAGCCTGGAGACTTCTTCCTCTGTCGTTGGTTCTAACGTAGATAGTGAGTAGGTGCTGGGTGCAGTGCTGATGAAGCTGGGATCAGGGCTAACCACGCAGCTTTCAGAGATTTCTTTTCGAATGTGGTCAATTTTTTCTTTGAAATAGGCAGCTAGCTCTCCAGCAGTCAGGTCTGTCGCAGGGGCCTGTTCCTTGGGGCTGAGGAGGGAGTGAAAGGTCTCAAAGAGTTGTTTGGGGTTGTGGGATAGTGAGGAGACAAGGGAGGTGAAATAAACTTGTTTGGCATGGTGAAGGGCTAGGTTATACATTTTAAGCATGAATTTGAAGTGGAGGAAGTCTGCTGGCAGCTTTGACTTTCTCCACAGCCGCTCGGCGCACCTAGAGCACCGCCGGATGAAGCGTGTTTGGGACGTGAGCCAGGGTTGCCGTGGTCTGCATTTGACAGCTCGCGTCACGGGCGGTGCCACTTCATCCAAGGCACGGCTGAGGGCGGTGTGGTAGTATTCGGCTGCCAGGTTAGGGCAGGGGAGGCGAGAGATGGGCGATAGGGAGGACTGAATAGCTTCGGCAAACTGTTTAGTGCGGACAGACTGGAGGTTCCTAGAGGTGCGATAGATAGGAGGGTCAGGAGAGATGCTAGGGTGCCTGATGGAGAAAGAGAGAAGGTTGTGATCCGAGAGTGGAAGTGGGGAGTTAGTAAAGTGAGAAGCAGAGCAGAGACGGAGGAAAACTAAATCGAGAGTGTTACCATCTCTATGAGTGGGGGAGTCAGAGATTAGCGATAGGCCAAGGGAGGAGGTAAGTGTTAAGAGCCGGGAGGCAGATGAGGAGCTAGAGTCGTTAGTAGGAATGTTAAAATCACCAAGGATGAGGGTTGGGATTTCACAGGATAGGAAGTGGGGGAGCCAGGCAGCAAAGTGGTCTAGAAACAGGCGGCCATAAGGCCTCTCCTCTTTATATAGGGAGCCCAGTACTATGAATAAACCATTATAGTTGGGGGCCCTGTAACAGATTTTGCATTGGGGCCCAGAAGCGTCAAGTTCCGCCTCTGGACGCGCTCATGCCTCTTCCGCTAGGAGGCTTGTGTCCCCCCAGGGACTGGAGCTCCGGAGATGCTTCCTAGGAGATGGAGTGGGTGTGCGAGTGCCACACACTCCCCCACTGAACCGCTTCTAGAGAGGGAATGCTAAGAAACGGCTACTGCTAGCATCAGTTGTAAGAGCCTGTGGAAGGACGTGTGACACAAGAGTGGTCGTCCCAAGAGAGAGTCCATCAGACAGCAGCGACTGACGACGTGTGTGCCTTGGGGAAAAGAACTTTGTTTTTTCAAGCGTATCAGGAAACGTCATCTAGTCTGTTGGGTTCCATATTCCGTGTTCTGGAAGTTGCAGTGTTTACCTCGAGCGCAACAAGACATCTAATGTGCAGCAACAGAATACATAGGAAGTCAGCATAATGCATGCACAGGCTGGCATCCGCGTGCAGGAACGCAGACACTAGGGGGGGGGGGGGCTGTCTCTAGCTTGGATACAAGATGTGATATGGGCAGGCATGGAGGATGTCCCCCCCACCCCAGACCATCACACCAGCAGGGGGCAGGATTGGGGCACTCACCCCGAGGTCTCCAGACATAAACATGGCTGTTGTCAGCGCCCAAACTAAACCTGTATTTGTCACTGAAGACAACCCCGTTCCACTCACTAGCGTCCAGTTTCATCGCTCACAACTCCACTGCAAATGGGGGTGGCGGTGGGTGTCAGAGGCCGTACATGTAACGGGGGCCATGAGACCAAATGTGCTTCAGCCAAGGGTCTAGAGATGGTTCCGACAGACACCGGGGTATAATGATTGTGCCCACCTGTCTCTGAATGACAATGAGACAGTTGTAGCTGTGTTATGATCGTGTGGGCAACTAAGCACGGGGCCCACACGATCATGACCAAAGAGTTGCACACACGGGTTTCAGAAAACTGACCCTGTGCTACAGGGAGGATGACATGGCCCTACCTAAGCGGGGACATCGCCCCAATAAAGGGCGGCCCAGCAGTCTTTGGATCTGGGCCCTAACTGATCCTAGGAACCACGCACCAGAACAGGACACATTCACATGCCACATGTCAGGGACAGAACAACAGGACACACAGAGCCAGAATACACAGCATACAACAGCCAAAATGCAACCACTAGTAACAGATGGTAAGCTGAATATAAATACCAGGTATTAGTTGGTATTTTGATCAAAACGTGGAAGCTAGCGGGCCACTTCACGGCTCCTGGTTATACCGCTAGTCCTTACACTAACCAGGAGTCCAGCAGCACTGGACACAGTTCACACCGCAAGCTGCAACAGCACAGACAACAAAACACAAGTCATACAGCAAGCTGTACAGGACAGACTACAGGTTACTGACCTACTGGCGACTACAACGTATAGTGCAAATCCCTTGGACTCCACCCAGAGCTCACATGCACACAGATGAAACTCACAGCAAATCCAAGTGTCCTCATACAGGAGGCACGGTGGCTGACATAGGGAACTGTGTCAGGGATCCACCAACTGACACACAGGGCAAGACATAAGACGTTTGGAGGCCGCACCTGCCAGGGGAAGGGAAAAGGGAAGCTCAATGTGCTGCAGACTAGGACTACAGGTGTCTAAACTGTCTTTAGGGAAGTAGAGATATACAACAGACCTACAAGCAAACACAGCTCTGAGTGGGAACAAAACAAATACATCCAAACAGTACAAGACCAGCATCAACTACTGACAGGAGCTGGGTTTATATGTGCTGCAGACTAAAGGGGATTGGCTGCTGGAGAATACCACACCCAGCCATCTCAATTAACCCTCACCCGTGGAGCTGTGCTGCTAGGAACCTCAGTACTACAGATCCCAGCAGCACACGTGACAAGCTGCTTGTGCTTGTCGGACGATCAGATGGTCCTCTCTACTGGTAGTCTGTAGGGGGCGTCCTGAGCCCGGTTGCCTTGTGTGCCCCCATCCACTGATCCCAAAACCTCCCAACAGTCTGGTCAGATGCTCCTCTCTACTGGTGGTCTGTAGGGGGCATCCTGAGCCTGGTCACCTTGTGTGCCCCCATCCACTGGTCCCAACACCTCCTAACAGCCTGGACAGAATGGCTTGGTGGGGGATAATTCATCGATACGGTCATCCAGCTTCTCACATCCCAAGAATGCGCCCCCCTCTGGTAACGAGGTGAAATCTTTTCTCTGCGTCGTAGAGGCGTCTAGTGGTCAACGAGCTCTACACTAGCAGAAGAAGAGGTCACTACACACAAGGAGCCTTCGAGAGCCTCTTATAGGCCAAGGGGGGAACCCCTTATAGGGCCTCCAGTGACAAGACCGTCCATCTAATCACCACAACTCTCAGCATCTACAGATCTGCCTGAGATGGAACCGCATGCTGAGTTTTACAGCAAAATGGCAACTTCTTCTTGGGGGAATGATTGTTTTTTGACAATGAGTGTACCTGGTACTGAACGCACCCAGGTAGTGGTGGACTGAGGTCATTAATCCTAGTCTTGACCTGGTTAGATATGTTGCAGATTATCATTTCCAAAGCCGTATGTGTGTGTGATGTGAATGCAGGAGTCATTATAACACAGTGTAGCGTTTAAGGTGCTAGATTGGAGTCGCGGGTGTAGTAGCTGTGCAGAACCGGAGAGTAACTGGGAGGAAGCTGAAGGCCTTTAACAGGTAGTTGCAATGAAGACACCTGGGTTTAACTCATTATACACCGGGAGCTTACTCTGGATGTCTTTTCTCTATCCTTCTTTGTATTTATATCTCTTTATTTCTTTATCGCCCTCTGTCTCTCCTTCTCAGTTACTCACGGTTTCTCAGATTTCTCTCTTGTTTCTCTCGCTCTCTGTCATGGCTCACCTCTCTGTCTCTTTTCTCCTGTCGGGCACTTCATTTTCTTGTCCCTACTCTGCCTCCTGCGACCGTTGTCCGGCTATTTATCGTCTCTGTCACCTGACCAATCTGTCTGCAGCCAATCACAACTTATCTGGTTGCTAAGCGACCTGCATCATCTGACTCTCTGGGCATTTTTCTATCTTGTGCAGCTGAATAAAAACGACTAACTGGTTGTTAGGTTACCTGCATCAGCCACGTAAAATGACTCAGATTAACCCCCTAGGGACAGTCATTATATTACCCGTCCCCATAGCTAAACAGCGCTATCTAGTGCCTTTTTTCAGACTACTACAGCAGATTTGCAGTACAAATGGAGGAGGTGGGTATCATTGTCAGAAGGAGAGCCAGAGGTCCTCAACAGGTAGTCACAGGTGAGGAGTAGATTGAGGATATTACACTTGATCAAGGCAGTGGAGCACAATAATCGCACACTGGAGGAGTGTCAGGGTCAGGCTTTTATAGTGAGCCTGATTAGATATAAGCAGGGCAGGGCCATGAAAGGAAGGCAGGAACTAGATACACAGGATCATGGAACAATGCTAGGTTCAAGAGGGGAGCTTGTGCAGCAAGCTCAATAGCTCACTGAGGAGAGACACCGTCCGGAGCACAGGAGGTCCCAGCTTTAAGTCCTGATAGTTGCCCCCTCCTTCCAGGATGAACTCCGGATGTCCCAGGGGCTGGTTTCCCTGGATACCTGCCATAGAATTCACTTGTCAGCCTAGGAGCATGAACATTGGAGGCCGGCTCCCAGGAATTTTTTTCTGAACCGTATCCCTGCCACTGAACCAGATACTGTAGTCTGCCCTTGTGCCTACAGTAGTCCAGGATCTTCTCTACAAGAAACTCTTCCTAAAAATCCAGAGCCATTTTAATGGCCAACAACTCCCGATACCTAGCTTGAAAAAGGTGCTAGGAAGCACCGAAATGCGTAGTCCTATTATATTTTATATATATATTACACCTGTGATCGCTAAATAAAGAAGAGGATTATCCTTTACCATTTGGCTTATTGGAATATCATTTGAGGCATCTGTAATAGGAGGGGGCTTCTGTTGACATCATATCCCCTTCCTACAAAATAAGTTTCCATCATTTGGCAGAAACACCATGAAATATTTATAAGTATTTGGTGTACCCTATGAGTGCAGGGTATTTTATAACTAAGCTTATTCTTTTTTTTACCACAGAAATCTGGACACCAGACAGAACCAAGGTTACCGACGGATTCAACCAGGAAGAGGAGGCATGCTTGCCTAGAGCTGTCTTTCCAATGGATCCTAGATGGTGAAGTTTTCCAGGTCTGTGAGGACACTCGCCCACTTGATGGCCAGGCGCCACGTAATATAGGCACAAGCCACTACTTCGCCTACGCTCTTGCTCACTCTGAGACAGACTGAAGTGGTCAACCTGCTTGGGTTCAGGCTTGCTAGATTGGGCTGTCAGTAAGGAGGGTTGAAGTCTTCAAGCTCCAGAACTCACCCGGCAGAGCTCTCCTCCTCGCAAGGTCTCCCTGGACCTCTCCTGAAACTGCAGGTCTATTCTGGTAGCTAATGTGATCAGGGCCTCAAAGGAAGTGGGGACCTTGCGTCCTGCTAGTACATCCTTGATGTGACCGGAAGCCCCTCCCAGAACACAGCTACTAGGGCTTCATTATTCCAGCCTAGCTCTGAGGCCAGTATGTGAAATCGGATAGCATACTGGTACACCATCAGACTCCCCTGACGGAGTCGTAGCAGTGCAGACGAGTTTGAAAGCCCTGGCTCATCAAAGACTTAGTGAACAATCTGGTGCTGTTCATGGCGACTTTTCACCATGGGGTCATTCCACTCCCGTAGGGGGTTGATCCATGCCGATGCTTGACCAGAAAGATGTTATATGATGAAAGCAATCCTAGCGTAGTCAGACACGAAGAGATATGGAAGGAGCTTGAAATCTAGCGAACACTGGTTCAAAAAACCTCTGCATGTTCCGGGGTCTCCCTCATAGCAAGGCGGAGCCACCAAGCGGGGTCCGAGACCTGCAGCTCCTATGACCAAGACCAGTGCAGCAGCCACAGTAGCAGAGGGCTGTGATGACTCCAAGGCAGCTGATACACAATCGAGCCGAGCGCTTATTATATGCAAAAAAGTCAGAATCTGACTTTGTCTCTGAGCAGTCAGTTCCAATAACTCTTCCGGCAGTCCTCTGGAAGGAGAGTCAGTGGGATCCATGGCCTGCTGTACTCTTATGAGTGTTGTGGATCCACTGTGTCTCCTTACCAAATGGAACCATCCGGCAGGAGAGACAGCTGACACCACAGCGAAGGCAGAACAAAATGAACTCGTTACAATAACAAGAGGGGCCTGGACTGAGAAGGATGAGGTGTCCCTGTCCTGGAGGTTCTCCTGAAGGAGGAGCGGTCCAGGCTGCCTTTCCTGACCCTGATTCCTAGACATCCCTGCCTACCTGATGAAGATGGGAATATGGGGTCAGGTGAACCGAGCCACGCAGCTATGCAGAAGTGAACATGAAGTGGAAACCAGAAGCCAACCTGAGCAGCGATCACATATACAAAGTGTAGACAGACAAACAGAACTCAGCAGCCAGCAGACAAGACGTTGGGAATACATTAAGACACCGAGTGCACTGGTCAGCGGGCACAAGGAACTGCATACATAGCAAAGAATTTGTAAGGTCCTGACACCAGGGCAAAGATGGCAAAATGGGAGAGAGTAACAAATAGTGCCCCTGCACACAGCATCACTGCGCCTTACACAACCAGCCTCAGTCACAGAAAAGTGCACCAGTCCAGAGGGGAAAGCATGGCAACCCTCCCTGCTGACATAACGTGCACAGGACTTATCGATATGGGCCGGATGCAGAGGCCAGCTAGGAAAAGGGAACACACACAGGTACATATCACAGCGGTCTGGTTCAAACGGTAGTAGGCTGGTTATTATATTATGTCCGCTGGGCACACCTCGCCGCAGCACGGACAGACATAAACCATGACATTATGCATAACACTACATACCAACATACTATATGAACACCACTCAGAAGTCATGCATGCTACCAATACAACCACAAGCTGTATGAAGCCACCACACCCACCGTACAAGGGGAAGGGATGCCAGGCATCACCCATCTAGCATGCAAGGAACTCTGTGGCCGGCATCTCCAGCCTGCACCATACACAAGAACATCTGATGTTTGGAGGCTGCAGCTGCCAAGTAAAAAGGAGAAACCTACGAGTGAAATGCACCTGTGTGGTCACCGTACCACACACTACTAGGTGCACCACCTCAAAAATGCCAGGAGGGGAGGAACAGCAGGTGTCCAAACCTTCTTCAGGGAATACGGGGGAACTCACTCCAAGAACTGCATGCAAAGACACCACATTATGAGCACCGCCAGAAACAAATGCCAACATACTCCAACATAACAATATAATGCCTACCAACATAATGCCTATTATGTTGTCCGTAGTATATTGGCCAAAATACTTAAGCCCGCAAGCCGCTATCAAGGCTCCTCATTGTCTTGCAGGTCCCTACACTAGCAAGACAACTGACCCCAAACTGCAGGGAGAATGGCAGGACCCTACCTAATAAGCAAGGCAATCGCCTCGATAAAGGCGTACCCAATGCTGGAACCTCAGTCCTGACTATCCCTCAAGGGTTAATACACGGAACCAGAACAGACCGCCACAAAGAACACAAAGAAACCATACGGCAACACACTAGGCTTGGCATGCCAGTCACACTACCACATAGAACACGACAGTTCACTCCTCATATCTAGCCACCAGCACAGACATATAGAACTTGACGCTGTTCACACCATATACACAGAACAGGACTGTCCACACCAAATGTCTGGTCCCCTGCACAAACACTGGACAAGCCCCTGTTCAAACCCATAACACATCTGCAAGCATGCAAAACCAACAAACCCTAGAGTGAAGAGAAACCAGCTTCCTCTTGCAGAGGGAGGATATTTAACTGCAACGAGACCGGTGGTGATTGGCTAGCAGGAGAACACCACACCCAGCCAGCTCAATCATTCCACACCTGTGGGGCTGTGCTGCCAGCAACCTATGTGGTACAACAGATCCCAGCCAGCAAAACCCTAACATGTAGTTTTCTGGATCCACCTTCTTCCCTTTTTTGAAGATGGGGACAACATTTGCCCTTCTCCAATCTTCTGGGACTTCTCCTGTTCTCCAGGAATTGTCACAGATTATGGTGAGTGGTTCAGCAATTACCTCCGCTGCTTCCTTTAGTATCCTAGGATGTTATTCATATGGACCTTGAGACTTGGGTTCATGTAAGTTAGCTAAGTGTTCCCTCACCATCTCTCTGCTTACAGATAGCCTGCATTCTTTTATTCCCCCAATAGCACAGGGAAGATCAGCTGATGTTACATCTAGTTTCTGAGAGAAAACAGATACAAAATAAGAATTTAAAAGTTCGTCCTTCTTAGCATTATTCTTAACCAATTCACCATTTTCATCCTGTAAGCATCCAATAGCATCTTTGACTTTTTCTTTTGCTTTTGACCATCCAAATCTTTTTTTATTGCTTTTGGCCTCTCTTACAAGCCTCAATTCATTATCAGCTTTATCTTTTCTGACCCTTGCCCTACAGATTCTGCAGACCCCATTATATTCTCTTTAGAAATTCCCTCCTCTTTCTATTTGATAAACATATTTTTCTTCCTCTATAACATGTGTAGAAGTTCTGTGTTCATCCATCCGGGTCTCTTTAAATGCTTCCCGTTCTTCCTTCTTTTAGGGATTGGTAACGATTGTGCTTTGAGGATCTCATTTCGCTACACACCTCCTCTCAGAGTGATTAGTTAATCAGAATTATCAGCTGACTGTTTATATTTACTACGCCAAGCACTCGTGCCGGTGACATCATTGGCGCACACTCCAAAAGTGCTCTAATGAAAATCTGTACATGTGCAGCCGTGTAATATAACCTGTCGGTATCCTCTATTCTTCTCCACCAGGAAGTCTGAATCAGATAGTGAGCAGATAACCGTCCTCATCTGCTGCAACCCTGATATTCACATAGTTTCCTTTGATGGGGGGGTAAAGTGCGGGGTATAGTCCAAACACCCAGCATACCGTAGCGCGACAGGAATGTCGGGGGGGGGGGGGGGGGTGTTGACAAATACAGAAATTATCAACGAAAATCAGCTGTTTTTTAATTGCACTTCCTGCATAAAAAATGTCATTTACAAGGGAAATTGTTTCACATCCTTGTACATGGGTGGCAGTATTATAGTAGTTATATTCTTGTACATAGGGTGGCAGTATTATAGTAGTTATATTCTTGTACATAGGGGGCAGTATTATAGTAGTTATATTCTTGTACATAGGGGGCAGTATTATAGTAGTTATATTCTTGTACATAGGGGGCAGTATTATAGTAGTTATATTCTTGTACATAGGGGGCAGTATTATAGTAGTTATATTCTTGTACATAGGGGGCAGTACTATAGTAGTTATATTCTTGTACATAGGGGGCAGTATTATAGTAGTTATATTCTTGTACATGGGGGGCAGTATTATAGTAGTTATATTCTTGTACATAGGGTGGCAGTATTATAGTAGTTATATTCTTGTACATAGGGGGCAGTATTATAGTAGTTATATTCTTGTACATAGGGGGCAGTATTATAGTAGTTATATTCTTGTACATAGGGGGCAGTATTATAGTAGTTATATTCTTGTACATGGGGGGCAGTATTATAGTAGTTATATTCTTGTACATAGGGGGCAGTATTATAGTAGTTATATTCTTGTACATGGGGGGGCAGTATTATAGTAGTTATATTCTTGTACATAGGGGGCAGTATTATAGTAGTTATATTCTTGTACATAGGGGACAGTATTATAGTAGTTATATTATTGTACATAGGGGGCAGTATTATAGTAGTTATATTCTTGTACATAGGGAGCAGTATTATAGTAGTTATATTCTTGTACATAGGAGGCAGTATTATAGTAGTTATATTCTTGTACATAGGGGGCAGTATTATAGTAGTTATATTCTTGTACACAGGGGGCAGTATTATAGTAGTTATAGCCTTGTACATAGAGGCAGTATTATAGTAGTTATATTCTTGTACATAGGGGCAGTATTATAGTAGTTATATTCTTGTACATAGGAGGCAGTATTATAGTAGTTATATTCTTGTACATAGGGGGCAGTATTATAGTAGTTGTATTCTTGTACATAGGAGGCAGTATTATAGTAGTTATATTCTTATACATAGGGGGCAGTATTATAGTAGTTATATTCTTGTACATAGGAGCAGTATTATAGTAGTTATATTCTTGTACGTAGGGGCAGTATTATAGTAGTTATATTCTTGTACATAGGAGGCAGTATTATAGTAGTTATATTCTTGTACATAGGGGGCAGTATTATAGTAGTTATATTCTTGTACATAGGGGGCAGTATTATAGTAGTTATATTCTTGTACAGGGTTCTTATCCAGATTCTCTTCCATCTCTGACACCTGAGCCTGAAGTGTTGCAATCTGCTCTGACTGACTGCTCTTTGTTTCTGCATCTTTCTCTTGAGAAACACATATCTCTCATCTTGCATTGTCTTCAAGTGTGCACTAAGACCAAGCCTCTGCTGCGTCTCTTCTTGAAATAGCCTCCGAGACTCTTTCCCCTGAGCTTCCAGCTCTACCTGCAGTCGGTTCACCTTCTCAGACAGCCCTGTCTGCACTCTGTTATTTTCAGTGATCTTTACTTGTAGCTCTTGAAGCTGCGTCTTTACTGCATTTTTTCTTGCATTCTGATTCATGTTTGTATTCCAACAACCCCTTCACGTTTTGGGTCAGCTCAGTACACTCAGTTTTCAACTTTTCTTTCACCTTTTTAGTTTGCTCCAACTGCTTGGACAGTTCCCCCACAACTAGAGCATGACTCCATTCAAGCTCCTGGATCTGGGTTTCGTATAGTTTAGCTTTATCATCCAAGCTCGTCTGTAGCTGGGACACCAGTCTCTCATGGAGTGCTTCCTGGTTTTTCTTGTAACTCAGTCTTTCAAGATCTCTGCTTGCTTCTCTGCCTGACTGCAAGCAGCTTTCTCTATTTCCAGCTTTTCCTTGAGCCAACTTATCTTGCACTCCAGTTCACCATTTTTTTTGCTAACTGTCTTTTCAACTTGATTCTGCAAACCTGTAGTTTGATTCTGTGCATCTGTGGAATCTCTTTCTAACTTGCAAAACGTCATCTCCAACTCTTGGGTTTTCATTTGCAGTTTCCAACATTCCTATTCATACTGTGCCTCCAGACCAACTCTGCAATCAGCCTTATCTCTGGCTGAATTTGTGAGGTTTTGTATCTCTTCAGGGGCTGTTGAAAGATATTCCTCATATTTCTTTTTCTTACTTTCCAAGTCTTCTAAGACTTGTTCACACTGAACGGTTTTCTGTTCCAGCCACAACCTGTGATTAGTTTTAATTTTAGCTAAGCTAATGGCACGCTGATTCTCCTCAGCCCTGACTGACTGTCAGTGCAGTCATCTGCTTAATTAGGAACAGCTTTGTCTCCCGCTCCTGGGCTTGGCTCTGAATCAACTGTTCTAGTAGTTCCTCCATGCTTGTGGGGTCCATTTGCAACTTTTTACTTTTGTTCTGATTTTGGACCTCAGGCTCCACACTGACTGCCTCTTCTATCCCTCTAGAAGCAGTCTTTTTCTTTCTCTTCTTTTTTACACTTTTAGCACTATCTGTTGTCCTAACAGACTTCTGGTTGCTACTAGCTACTTTCTCTAGGATTGCCGCACTTCTAGTCTTATACACACTACTTTCACCATTTCTCCTCTCTTTCACTAGAGGCATATTTGCACCGACTCCCACATGGGCATAGGCTGCACTCCGATTCTATCTGGGAAACATTCCTGGCAGCAAAATGCAACTTTTCTTTTTCCTGCAGCTGAACTAAAGTGTCAAAACCTAAGGTGTTAATCTCATTAACTCCCTGGGTGCAACACAGCACCTTTTAATGGTTATCAGCTGGTCTAACCACATTTGAGCACTTCCCCACACATGCATTTTTAGACATCAGTTCACATTGTGCAGATCTCCTGCACCGACCCGCAACAAAGACGCATTATGCATTGTATCTGACTTTGCATTATTATGTTTGCCCCGTCCTGCAAGGAAAGCGCATTATCAGCACCACATTTCTTAGACGGATCTTCATTTAATGTCCCTGCACAGAAAACATTACATTGTGCAAAGATTTAAGCACCTTTGCGTCAGTTCTTTTCAGTCCATACTGCATACACCCACAACAAGGCTCTTTAGGTAGTGTCCCCCAACTACCACCATCTTGTCTACACAGTCCAACAATGACAAAAACCCAAGTTCACCAACTTGGTCTTACTGCTGTCCTCGGTCTCGGGCCTCCTGGCCCTTTAAGCCCCATGCTCCCAGCAACAACTGCAAACTTCGGCCTCCTGGCCCTTTTAATTGCAGCTAGCAGACTTTTGTTGCTCCTCACAGCAACCGAAGTTGGCCCTTTAAACTCTGTCTGCAGCTTTTGCCACTCAGCCTCACGGCTCTTTATACTTTGCCTGCTCACGGTGGACATCCACTTGCACGCGTTGCTCTCTGCATCTCTTTGTGCCATTCCTTTTGTGCCAGCGCATCCTCCACCATATGTGGCAAGTTGGGGGTCACTCGCCTGCGGATCGCCGACCTCTCGGACCAGACATAGCGCACCTCACATAAAAATAGGCTCCAAGAGACTTGCTTTTTTTATAATCTGGCGCCTGCCAGCATTTATCAGCACAGCAACGTCACAGCATATCATATAGTCCATTTACAATGTTCAGGGTTCAAAAAACCACAGGGTACCGTCATTAACCCTGCCTGGGATGTCTGGAGGGCGTCCTCCTCTGTCAGAAAGGCGACAGGCCCAACTGGTCCGCATCGGACCTCAGGCTCCAAGTCCCTGATGCAGCTCCTTCACCACCTCACTCTGGTACACACTGGACCTCTGGCTCTCTCAGCCAACTTCTCTCTGATGTCTGCCAGGAACAGACTTTTATTGCTTCCTGCCACACCCAGCAGGTGTTAACCCTTTCAGGTAGGCTCCACAAAAGCTGTAATCTGCACACTGAGGCCCTCTACAGGCCACATTTGCTACTGCCTTGCCCGCAGCAGTTAAAGATACATTATCCCATTCTGTAGTGTAGTAAGGGAGTGGAGCTGCTGGCTCAGTGGGGAGATAGAAATAGCCAAGTGCAATGTTTGGCCATGTGGGTGCGCCATTGAGAGGATGTCCAATCAGCGGCTCCATTTCCCCACTACACTACAAAAATGGGATGATGCATCTTCACCTGTGAGATGAGGGGGGGACAGCTCTCCTATTCTTGTGATGAGTAGGGGTCCCAGCAGTTGGACCCCACCGATCTACCAGTTTTCACCCATCAAGTCAATGGGTGAAAACTTGTATAAGCATTCGATAGCCAAAATACCCCTCAAAAGTAACGTTAGAGCAGTTTCGTGGATCTGTAGAGGATATTCACAATCTTTGTATTGTTCTTGGTAAATATACCAAAAATAATGTAATCCATGTCTTGTAGAGGTTTGGTACTGAAAAGGTTAACACCGGTTGCCTGTGTCCAAAAATAAGCAGGGACAAGAAGGTTTCAGTGTAGCTTGGGGGATTCCAGGCATGCCTGACATGCTTTCTGGCAGCAGGAGAAGTCAAGGAACCTGCTGTGTCTTCTAGACCCCTCAGATGGTGACTCTCCAGCAGCTGAGGGCAACAAGGAGGAAAACGAAGCGTGAAGCACAGGAAGAAAAATAATCAGCTCTGTGCAACTTATCACCTTGGGGTTCAAGAGAGCTGCAATGTAGCGAGCTGTAAGGATGTGGTTGGAATGTGGATGCACAGAGTGTATATTTAGATATACATTTCTATATATACCCGCCCTTCCATGTCTGTATTTTGCTTGTGCTTTCCCATTGGGGAAGGGGCAGAGTCGCTGGGATTGTTCTGCAGCCCTGGAAGTGACTGTATCCATCTGTATGTAAGGGAAGTCAGGCTTCCGATGGGGATGCAGTGATGTAGATACGTCTCAGCAGACCGTGTCATACCTGATAGGTTTAGATACACGAGGAAATGTTATACATGGAAATATATACTTGAGCTCAGAAAAGCGTATCACACATAATAGGCTTAGGTACAGGCATGGTCAGCCTTAGCTATGTGTAAGTCGTGCAGTTGGAGCACCTACTACATCACTGGTATCAGGTGGGTATCTCCACTGGGGGATGCTGGGCCCTGGGCCATGCTGAGCTGCAGGCTGGAGGCCTCGGTCACAGGTGGGGTACCCCTCACCCGGGCATCGATGGTCTGGCGTTCAGGATCGGATAAGGAACTTCTAGGAGTGCCCTCCATACTTGCAAATTACAGCGATGACTCTATTCAAACTTCTCCAGTTATTTCTGGGGTACCTTATATGGTTCTTAAATGTTTAAATTGACAACTTATCGTTGTGCTACAGTCAATGCGAAGGCGTCTGACCAGCCGAAAGCTCACTGCTATTATAACAACTCAGTGATAACTGGGACCGTTCCAATCCAGTGAAGTCTACAGTCTCTGTGGCGGCACCCCCGTAGGCCAGGGGCTATTATAGAACCAGGACAGATGTTCCTGTATATCAGTCTTTTGGGCAGCACAGCCCATAGGTCCAGGGACTGTTGCATACACTATTTACCTCTGCATGAAGGGAGAGGAACCATTGCTGCTAATGACATTGCCAGAAAGATAAAGCTGATCACTCACTGCCAGTAAGCTGTTACAAGCTTTTACCGTGGGCAAAGTGATGACTCTAGTATTCTGGTTCCTCAGAGAAGTTGTGATGCCACCATACAATTTCTGGATTCCCCTTAGGAGAACCAGATTCACATGTCTGACTTAAAGGGTGCTCAGGTCCACGCTGGTAAGATGACGCCACTTAGTCCCACCTGGCAACAACTGCACCGCTCCTCCCTGAAAGTGACCACCACATATCTCATGCAAAAGCATATTCCAGAACAAAGACAACAATGGGTAAAGAAATACAAGAGGGACTGCTAACAACACATCACCCCCTAACAGGGTCGCACAGGGCGCCGGCTACCAGCTTGTATGGGGGAAAGGGGTGGGGGCAAGTATATAAAGGCTATGAGTGATTACTCTATTTAGGTCTACCTGGGCACATGATCTTCTTCCCCTGTGCGGCAGAGTCCTGAGGAGCTACATAAATCATCATCCTCCTGGCTCTGTCTCCTTCTTTTTGATGCCCCAAGGTGCCGCTGCTGTAGTGACCTGGACTGGCACCTAATAGAAGTACTTTACCTGCAAGTTAAGAGCAACTGTTCTAACTACCAGTTCATTTAACAAAGGATAGTTATGCTGGACTTCATTTAATAAAAAGAGGGAGTCAGGATAGGGAACTAAAAAGTTAAGGTTGTTTAGACAGTTCACCATCTTAAATCACGTAGCTGGAGCTAAGACAAGCCCTGAAGGGAGGGGCTTTCAGGCTCATTTCGAGTGAAGCAGTTAGAAATTATAACATATAGCAGTTAGAATGATAATTTCCGCTAGGAGGCAGAAGTCAGTATGGAGGGAGTGAGGAGTCAAGACGGACAGGACACAGAGGAAAGTGACAGCCATGTGAAGCCGTAGCACACAGTTTTTCCCCCTCCTCTGTCCTGTAATTGAAGAAGCTTAATTACAGATTCCAGAAAGCCTGTGTGACGCTCATTAATGATCCACAATGCAGAGAGCAGCATCTGGCCTCCAGACTTGAAATACTTTCCAAGCAGTGTTCATCCAGACGTCTACTGACACTGACCCAGTATCGCTCGCTGCCGAGATTACGGAATTCCCAGAGGGTCCTATTTCGTGAGTACTGGAGAATCTTTAGCTCAGTGTTTCAGTTTGGCAAAAACTGTTAGTCAGATTACAGGGGTTATTTCCTCATCCTCTCCACAGCTAGCCTTCCCTTATCTCAGGTGCCTCCTCAAAGTTTGATTATCTGTGTATAAAGCTTTGTATATGAAATTTCTGGAGCTTAATATTAATGCCTAATTAATATTCAGACTGCCACATGCCTGAAAGTAAATGGTGTGCCTGTCGTTTACCTACATACATGTGTATTTCCCTATCAAGAGCTTTTGAACCCAGGCACTGACGTCACGATCACTTAATTCTAGTAGTCGTCCAAGTCCTGTTGTATACCTTCAATGGTGCGTAAGATTACAAAGAGCTCCTCAGCCACTTCTTAGAAAATGCTCAGAGAATGCAGGCCTCTTCCTGCTTCTCGCACGTTGCACTGCAAGCCCCATCAGCGCCCCCGTATTTATGTTCTGATGTTGGTTCTGGTGTTGTATTTATGTTATTGGTTTGTTTCTGGTGCTGTATTTACATGCTAAGATTGATTTCAGTTCTGTACTTATGTGCATAGCTTGGTTCTTGTATTGTATTGGTGTCAGGACTCAAACCCGGGACCTCTTGCGCTCCAGTCAGCAGCTCTTGGGCTATCCAGGGTTTGGACAGTTCCTTGCTGAAACCCAGACTTGTTCTATGTTTCCTTGCTCCTGCTAAATCCACTATCTATCTCCCTGTTCTGGCTACGCCCTATACTAATTAGGACTTCCTATAAAAGCCTGACCATGCCTCAGATCCAGTGCGAGATTATTGTGCTCCACCACCTTGATCAAGCCCCTCTTCCTCCTGCTCACCTGCAATTGTATTGATACCTACTGCTGCTGACCTCTGGCTTCCATTTGACTATGTTTCCGTCTCATCCAATTGTACTGCATACTGAGACTTCCCGATAATGACTCCCGGCTATCTTGACTATTCTCTGGTGACCGGCATGGCTACTACACCTGTGGCTTCAATCCAGCGTCGGTAAGACTTAACAATTATGTTATGATCTTGAGTCTGGTGCTGTCTTTATGTTATGGGCTAACTTCTGGTGCTGTATGAATTAATGTACTAAGATTGCTTCTGGTGTTGTATGTTTGTTATGAGCTTGGTACTGGGACTATATTTATGTATTAAGCTTTGTTCTCGTGTTGTATGTGTTGAACTTGGTTCTGGTGTTGTATCTATGTACTTGTAAGGTTGGTTCATGCTGTATTATGTTATAATCCTGTTCTGGTACTGTATTCATGTTATGACTTGGTCATGGTGCTCCATTCAGTCACTGGGATGTTCTGGTATGGATAAGCTTCAATCTATGTCATTTGTTTTCTTCAAGAGCACCAACAGAAGTTCCACACAGGGTGCCATCTAACCTAAGGCTGGCACTGAGTACAGGGGTGTCATTGTGAAACAGTTGCACCCTGGACCTTGCTTAGCCCTGCGCTCTTAAAACAGCCCCCTGCCACTTTCATTTGTATCTGCGTCCTCATGCTTGTATACTATGGTGGAACATGGGGCTGTCAACTCCTTGGCGCACAGTTCATTTTTTTAGGCCTCAGGCTACTTTTGATCTGTGGGCTACAAGGTGCTGGGAACTCAGTGCAGCGACATCATCGTGCCCACCTGCACCATACCTCTGACAACACAGGTGGGCACTTTTACTATATGGAGGTAAACTATTTTTCGGTGTCTTCACTGATATCCCCCCCATTTCTTCCACTTAAGAGGCATCAGTGCTCCAAAGAAAAAACGTGGACCTCCATTTCTCTTCCAAGGTGCCCCTTTTGATAAGCAGCAGCGCAGGTCACCTGGACACGGCGTGATGTGTTCTCGCTCCTCAGCAGATTCGCTCTTTAAATATACAAAGCGATGAGTGATGAAGAGTGAAGAGTCCCAGTGATTCGCAGATATTTTTGGAAGATTATTTTTGTTACAGTCTTACAAAATGAAGAGTTTTCTTTGTGCCTGGAATAAAATTAGCGCAGAACGTGCTGTACGGTCTAGAATTTGGGAAATAGGTCTTAACGGTTTCAGTGCCATCCTTCGATGAGCGCCTCACATTTACAAAGCTGTCGGCCCTGTGGGAGTCATTTCCTTAACTGCTGCCGTAGGTCTAGTGAGTCCTACATCATGTTGAACTGAAGAGCCATCTGATAGACCACCACCCAAGGACAGCCATCAATACTCTAGTCCCAGAAAACCAACAGGGGCATGCTGGGAATGGTGGTTTCCCAGTAGCAGGAGAGCCTAAGTGATCCTAACTATATGTCAGTTTTTAGGACAGACCAAATCAGCAAAATGGTTCCCATGAAGGCTGGCTCCAGGATTATGTGCACCCTTGGGCGATCAAGCCACATTGGGCCCCCTTATTGTAGCCCCTCTGTTGCCCCCCACCAAGTATCTGTGTTCTCTCAGTGGTCATCTCTGCAGCTTAACTGCTTCCCCCCTTCCTAAACACAAACAGAAAGTTACTGTGGACCCCTCTACAAAATAATTTTACCTCTTTGCCACAAAATGTGGCCCTTCCACAAAGCTAATTAGCCTCCACTATGGCCTCCCACAGCATAATTGTGGCCCCTCTGTTGTTCCAAACAGCGGCCGTCTCCATCCAGGGGCCGTGTCCATATACAGCCGGTGCAGAAGTCTCTATCACACTGATGCACTGAAGGCTGGAGGAGAAGTCAGGTTGGGTCCAGTATACAGTGCTGCTTCCAATGGCAGTCCCCAGCATCTGCCCCACCTTGCTGCCTGCTGACACCAGCCCTGGTTCTCATGCACATCCTGGATTACTTGCACCAAACGCCAGATAAGCTGAATCTAAATTTCAGACTTCATTTTTAAAACTTGGATAGGCATTTGGGGGGGGTACAATTCCGCCGTTGCCCGTCCCTCCAGCCCCCTTATCAGTACCGTTATGAATCTCTCCATGCTAGCTAAAGCAAAGTTTCAAAATGTAATGACAAATGTAAAAATGGTAGGAAAAAGTTAACAAAAATATATTATTATTTCGGCCAGAAAAGAAAAAAAAATGTACTCTCCATTTCCAGATTCGGCACAGAACTCTGATGAAGAATCCTGTCTGTTTTCCTGGGGATCATCCTTAGCAGGTAAATGGTTAACGCCGTAGGTGGACCAACCAAACAAACCTTCTACCCTTCCTCAAAAATGCCTGCGAGAGATTCCAGTAAAGGGTAAACATAACATTCATTTCAAGAAAACCGCAAGGCTGCGAGGAAGTGGGAAAACATTGTCCAGACGCATAAATACTGCTCACATTTAGAGTCTCGTAATGCAGGAAGGATCTGGAGGATCCTCGAGCAGGAAGAAGAAAAGTGGAAGCACCGCGGTCCTGGAGTTTCACAATCGAGTAAACTATGGCGGGTAATTTGGGTCTACACAATGATGTGACGTCATGATGGTGTGGTGCTTCACCCGGCAAAGCCGAGAAGAAGAGGAGGGTCACTAATTATTCAACTGTAGAAGGAACCTAAGAAATGTGAGAATCTGTGATGAATAGTCGTTACCTCGACCTCCCCACCACTGTCAAAACGCAAAGTCCAAAGCGTCCATGAACCGTTGGGCTGACGATGCCCTGCTGGAAGCCGGCACACAACATGATTGTTGACTGGTCCATGACTGGTGGTCCATGACTGGTTCGTTGATTGTTCGGCCGACCTGCAGCTCAGGGACGCGCAAATTACAGCCTGGAGAAAAGCACCCAGCACTGTTTTATGAGCAGCGGCTCATCCATAACCCATCTACCTCCGTCTCCCATAAGATAAGTGCAGAGTTACAACTAACCTGTGGAAAAATCTGCACCCAAATCTGCAGCATCTGACCCGGATGCACAGCAGACTTCATTCTGAATGCTGCAGATTTTCACACAGACTTTCTGTACGGAACATCCATGCCAAAACCGCTATGTATAACCGCACCGCAGGGGTATATATCATCACAGCGGATTCTGCTGCTGAATTATCTATGCAAAATCCGGACTGAGGCAGAAATCAGGAACTCTTCTGCTGCAGTTCCACAGGCGGACTTAACCCTGTTAGGGCGACGACCCACTACAGTTTTTTTTCACTGTGAAATTCGCAGTGTTTTTTTTTCTGCAGGGGTCTATGGGACTTGTAATATTAAAATCGCGATCGCGCAAAATTGCGATTTTGCAGTAAATCATGTAGTGTGCAAGGCGAAACCTGTAAACACAACTCCCGTGTTCGGTTGCTACTTGAAGCTTAACCCATTCTAAGTGTACTTAAACTACTTATGAACGTCACTTTCTATATGTAGTGTAATATTATGACAGCATGTAGGAAATAGCGTTACTGGCTTGAGACAAATATCTGTTAGGCTAGACGGAATCCAGAATACACTAACATAGCTATGAGGTACATACATAACTCTTCTCCCCAAAGACAAAAATAAGAGATGCACCACTGTAACTACATATGAGAATAGAGAAGGGGTGATTGGTAGCTTAGGACATAATGAGGAGTAAGTGGAATGACCATCACTTCCAAAAATATCTTGTGTGGGGTGGTAACCCGAGGTATATACCCCCAGTCCAATTTGACTAACAAAGAAAAATTTTAACAAGGCTGCATTTTCTGGGACAACAAAATTACAGGCTGATGCTAGAACAGTTTTGAAAATTGTAGGGTGGCGACTCCCTACTGACACTACTGAGAAGCTCACACACCATAGGTACTGCAATCAGACATATGCATACTTCAAGTGCAAAAGTATATGATGACTTTTACTTCTTCTGCCTCCTGCACAACACATTAAACAGCTTTAAATGTTGCATAATACTAAATGAAATATTATCAAGCAAAATAAACGGTTTTAGATCCTCTTTGACTTATAACGATAAAAGAAACATGCGGAAAAATGTCTCTCAATACTGGAGTCATTTCTGCTAGCACCAAGTGCTTCTGGTGGGAACAACACTCCTGGCAAGAATATGGTCCTCAGATTCAGAATCCGTGGTACAGCCAGTAGAAGTGGGCATGCTGGACCAAGAGCTGGCTTCCAGAGAGGCTAGGGACAGGGGGCTGTAAGGATCTCTCATCCTTATGTCCCGGTGATGATAAGGGGACAGCATTCTCTCCCGACGGCGACCTTGCAATTGTCGGATGATAGTCCAATTGGAGACTTGTTGAGAGTCCTCCACAGAAGCCGACAACACAGGCCTCAGAAATAATAGTGACCCCCACAGTGGCCTCAGTAGTAATAGTGACCCCCACAGTGGCCTCAGTAGTAATAGTGTCCCCTATATTGGCCTCAGTAGTAATAGTGACCCCCACAGTGGCGTCAGTAGTAATAGTGACCCCCACAGTGGCCTCAGTAGTGATAGTGTCCCCAGCAGAGTGGTCTTAGTAGTAATAGTGTCCCCCGTAGTGGTCCCAGTAGTAATAGTGACCCCCACAGTGGCCTCAGTAGTAATAGTGACCCCCACAGTGGCCTCAGTAGTAATAGTGTCCCCTATATTGACCTCAGTAGTAATAGTGACTCCCACAGTGGCCTCAGTAGTAATAGTGACCCCCACAGTGGCCTCAGTAGTGATACTGTCCCCAGCAGAGTGGTCTCAGTAGTAATAGTGTCCCCCGCAGTGGTCTCAGTAGTAATAGTGTCCCCCACAGTGGTCCCAGTACTAATAGTGTTCCCCGCAGTGGCCTCAGTAGTAATAGTGACCCCCGCAGTGGCCTTAGTAGTAATAGTGTCCCCCACAGTGGCTTCAGTAGTAATAGTGTTCTCCACAGTGGCCTCAATAGTAATACTGTCCTCCACGGTGGCATCAGTGGTAATAATGTAGTGGCCCGACGGGTCCTTAGGAACAGTCACATCAACACCTGTCCGGTGGCGCCTGTCTATGCACCTGCCTTGGACATAGAAGGTGCTGTATGTTGGAGAAACCCTGTTTCTTCCCCTCTTCTAAGCCTGGAGCTTGGTTCTGGCGTTAGCTGGTTGCCTATTGGCTAATTGTCAAGTTCACAATGATTGGAGCAGAGTCTAGGGTTGGAAGAGTTGATAGATAGTCACTATGCAGGGCGGGAGGAGAGAAGGAAAGTGCGGGAACTGAAAAAAAGATAAAAGGGGGAGGATAGCGAGTGGGGGGGAGTTTGAGTTAAGGTGTTGGAGGAGAGAGGTTGTGAGAGAGTTGGCTGCAGCAAGTTGTGTTGGAAATGGGAGGAGGTGTTTGTGCAGGAGAGAAAGCAGCATCTTTACCAGTCTTCCCGAGGGTTAGGGCTAATTCCCATGGGCGGATTTCTGCCATGTGATACGCGCCATAAATCTGTGGCGTTGCCCTGCAGCTATTAGGTTCTATTGAACCTAATAGTGCAATGCTCCATCCCGTGAATTCACCCGTTCTCACCCGTGACATGTTCTATTTGCCGCGGGCATGCGCGTTGACGGCTTCTATTGCAGTCAATGGAAGTTGTCCGTCACGCTATCTTCCGCTCTAGCACAGTGGAAGATAGCATAAAAATGCATCCCCGCCTACCGCCAGCCGCGTCATATGACACTGTGGGCATGTCATATGATGCGCTGGCCGCGTCATGCGCTCTACTGTGCATGCGGGAAGTCGGGCGGCGGATCCAGAGGTAAGTATGGGGGTCTCTAGGGGGGGTGCCGTGACAGGCTCCGCTGAGGAATTCCGCTTGCAGAGCCCATCACGGCCGTGGGCACTAGGCCTTAGCGAGGACCCTTTCCGCTTACTTAGAGTTCCACAGCAGAGAGGAGGGGAGAGTATCCGAGGTCGATCTTTCACTAAAACAGTGAGTCAAGAGCTACCAGGTGAACTTAAAGCCAGGATTAGTCTAGCGACCACCTAACCCTCTGCTTCATCTACACTCCGTCTAGATCTACAAATGCAGATAGATAAACTAGTGGGGAATTGTCTTAAGTCAACTTCAGTGAAAGTAAAGGAGAGAGCATTAAATTCAATTGCTATTCAAATCAGTATTGCTGTAGTCTTATCATGGTAGTCAATTCACTGCATACTGCTATTTCTGACTGTTTCATCACCAAGTGCTGCATTGAAAGTGTTGTGTGTTCTACTTTACAAATACCAGCTTAGTAAATCTGTGTGCTTCCAGATTACTACCACAAGCTACCGGACTCGTCTCAATTATTTCATCGACATTCCATCCCGAGGGTCCAGGTTGGAGTACTGGCGTCACCCGTGACAAGACAGGCCTTCCTGTTAAGCGTACCACAGTATGTTATTTTGGCCACTGTGTGTTATCAGCACTGTGAGGAGAGGTTACAGAGCCACCCGTGACAACCGTCCTACAAACTCCGTGGTCTCCCCCACTTTGGCGCGCTCAGCTTGGCCGTTGTATACCCACCGCTTTGGTGTCCTACGAACAGGATAGTTCCTTCTGTGCCCCCTTACCCGTGGTTGCAGTAATGGAAGTCTCAACAACAAGCACCACCATTTGCAAAAATTCAAGGATACAAGTAATCCTCTTTTCAAAATGGCAGTTAATGGAAATAACCCCGCTGACAACCCGGCAGTCAAAGCAAATGCTCCAGTAGTTCCTCCAGTTGTTGTAGTGCCTGCAGATGCAGACCAGGTAACTTCCAACACCTCTATTTTTGCGCCACTTGCCATGGCATACTGTCTAGGAGCGGCATGGCTACCCAACTATAGTGGCGAGCGACGCACTCTAAGAGAATTAGAGGAAAAATGGGAGCTGTGTTCCACTTATATCCGTTGGCAACGGAACAAAAAATAGAAATTCTCATGGGTCAATTAGAAAGTGAAGCTGCCAGAGAAGTAAAAGCATGGCTGTGCGAACACAAAAAGACGGTGGAGGACATGTTTGATAGGATGCATATTGAAGATAGTTTGCAGCCTATGTCTGAGGGAAACGTTAAGGGGGTATGGTTGTCCCTGCAGGAAGACATGAAGGCCGTAATAAGGGCTGATCCTAAGGAGGCCGCTGGTGCTGATCTTAGGAGTCTAAGACTGGAATGAATCTCTTGGATGATGAAAGCTTGTCCCGCCCTCGTAAGCGCGACGTCTACAGTCCAAGCAATGCAGCGACGATATGTTCGCCCCGCTGCTGGACATGCAGAGACAGATGATGGAGCTGACTCGCAGAGTTGCCGCACTATGTAGAAAAGTTAGTGAGCCTGAAAGCCCATGTCCGGTGCCTCAGCCTTCACTACCCAAGCGCCGGTTACCGCCAGGACCGCCTCGGGCAGCCGGAAGTTACCCATGCCCCTGGCGGACATTTTGTGAAAATTGCCACCAGTATGGACACAAAGTAAATGCTGACGTTTAAATGGGCAACCCCTGGGAAGAAGGACCATACCCCAGGAGGACAAACACTAGGTCCGCACACCCCGAAAGGGATTTCTAAGTATGTAGGGCCCGTCCAGAAGTCATGCTGTATGTGGACGGTATGCCCCTACCTGCGTTAATTGATACCGCTTCACAAGTAACTACTATCCAGAAATCTGTCTTCGAAAAATACTGATCCCCTGAAGTCCTCAGCTGTCCGCCTAAACAATTAATCCACATTGTGGCGAGTAACGGCCTACCCGTACCAAAAGTTGGGTACTGGGAGCCGACTGTTATAGCTGGGAAAGCTGAGCTACGCCACCAAGGGATTCTGGTTGTAGACGTGCCAGAGAAAAACGCACCAATTATCACGCTGGGTATTAACATCCTCAGGAACGGCTATGCGGAAATGTTAGAGGCGCTGCAGAGTCATGTACCCGCAGCATCCCCGGACCAGCGAGTGGTGGTAAAAACAACCATTAAAGCACTCACAGCTCAGCAGCGGTTTACTAACCCGCAGGGCCATGTGGGTAGCGCCCGCGTGAAAGATGTCAGGTTCTAGTTCTACTGCAATCTGAATTTATCCTTTGGTGCCAGACGCATCCAGGTCTACACGGCTGTGCTTATGAGGCTATAGTGGAGCCCATACCAATAGACGGCTACCCATTCCTGATGGCTGCCCAGAGCCTGGCTACCGTAACCAATGGGAAGGTGCTGATCCGTCTCATTAATATTGGGAATGTCCCCATGCAATTAAAGAAGTATACTGCCGTGGCACAAGTGTCCCTGCTTGCTCCTGAAGACATCCTCGAGAACGAGACTGACAGTGTCCTACAGGGAGTGCAATCCGTACAGTCAGGTTCCGCTGAATCTCCCTTATGGCTTTCTGACCTACATATTGGAGATGCTCAGACCTCTCTAGTCCAGGTACAAGGAATAAAGGAGGTAGCCACCAAAAGACAGGATGCTTTCAGTCTGCATAGTTTTGACTTTGGGTAGGTCAAAAACATCTGCCATTCTATCCCTACTAATGGTCATGCAACACCCCAGAGGGGTGACCCCGGACACTGACTACTGTGCAGAGCTGGGAGGGTTAAGTGCTGTGTTGTCACGCTGGCACTTACCAGGCTCTGGTTCCGGAGGGATGACACATAGCCAAGGCCAGTGTAGGACTGCGGGCCAGCTTTGACACTCCATTGGCAGAGAGTGCCAATAAACAGGATGGGGGGGTAGTAGTTGTCACTCGTGATGCCACCATTCCCACACACCGGTATGCTATTATTTCTACTACACGTTTTCATTTTCAGGACGTACATGCAAATGTGGCCTTGTTGCCACAACTCAAGAAATGTTATGTGATTGTTGCTTAACACAAGAATTCCCTTTGTAGTGGCCTAGAGGGTCCTCCAGAAACCAATCACATACTCTGGTCCTACAGCACCGTCCTATGTGCTAACCGAGGCATAGAAGGTGCCGTACGTTAAAGAAACCCTTGGCAGACAACTGGCCACTGGTTGGCTGCATGTCATGCCCCCACTGATTGGCTAGGGGGTGTGCCTGTTGCTCCAGAGCGGGAAATATCACTATGGTCCTCTATGTGAAGGGGGAGTGGAGGTAGAGAAAGTGTGGGAAAGAAACAGGAAGAGAAGGAGGAGTTGGACAGTATGCAGTGTCCTGTCCTCAGGAGCAGTCATGTAGGAGGGAGCCAGCGTCAATATGACTTGGGAAGCCAGGATCTTCCGTACCCTCAAGTCCTGCTTACAGTGAGGAGCAAGGAGGGTGAAGCTGTCCCACAAAACAGTGAGCTACAAGAATCACCCGGTGAAGTTTCAGCCAGGGCTAGTAAAGTGGCCATCTTAACTCTAGTATACTCTCTGCATAAGTCAGTTCTAGTATTCCCAGAGGAAATGAGAAGAGGAATGTTTGTAGTTACTCAGAAAAAGTATATATCTCCGTCTGTGCTATTCATCTGCCTCAGTTCCATTGTACAAAGAACTGTTCTGTTGTTTACAACGCTGTCTAAATCAAGTTACTGAAAGTAAACTGCACACTCCCAGTTTATTTGCAAAATCTAATCCAGGACTCATGTCACGTTATTTACCGCCATTGATTACCTTAGTCCCGAATCGGAGTGTTGGTGTCACTGTGACAACCCTGTTTATTGCACAACGTAACATTGCTGGGCAATCTGTGTCAGGGTACTACTTCTGAGTGGAATACCTTTGCCGCCATAGTCGGGAGAGATTGTAGAGCCACCTGTGACTACCATCTTGAGATCCCCGCTGTCTCCCCCGCTTTGGTGCCTTCCGCTCGGGTGTTGCACCTTTTTAACAGGCTGTCTACCATACAGTACATTTCCTTAAAATGTCAATTATCGTTTGCATTAATGTTTATGCATATTCTGTTTGCCTTTGGGGAGAAGAACTATGTAGGTGTCCCATAGCTAGCTGGGACTTAGGATTCTGTCCTAACCTAACGAGATTACACAAAACTCTAAATTTTATGTATGGTCACACATTCAGTAGGCACACCTTTCCGCCCCTTGCAGCTCAGTACAGCCAAGGGTGGCTGTGTTTTTAAGTAGGGGGGAACTGTAGTGCCCTGGTGGGTCCTCCAGAATAGTCACATCAACACTTGCCCTGCTTCACCTGTCTATGCACCTGCCTTGGCATACAATGTGTCGTATGGAGAGGACTCAGGGGAGGAGAATCCCGGATACACACTGATGTCATAGTGTGCGCCGGGATCAGCGTTGCAGCGAGCTGTGGCACCCCACTGGTAATCGCTACAGTGGTGAGCAGCCTTGACATGTGTGCCATAGGTTTGCCACCATGGACCTTTGGTCGGAGCCCCTGATTGTCGCTCGTGGAGCCCTAAGAACTCTGCAGAGTGGTATAAATTGCCCCGATCTTCAAAGTGTGCGCCCAGCACTGTTCCACCAGTAACCAGTCTACACTGTTGGCACCAACCAGGATGGATCTTCGATAAACTAGGTATTCTGATTCTTTATCATTGGAGGCGGAAGAATTGATATGCCCTGTAGCCAACTCAATTGGCAATAGGTTTGACCACAACTTGCCCTAATCCATCCATTGTAAAGATTAACTATCCGTTAAATAAATTCACTCCACCATATCACACTTTTACCGCTTTAGCTTTTTCTTTCCTCATTAAAAGTTAGACTCTCTATTAACACAGGAGGCTAATTTCCTCTTTTGCTCCTCTTCAGCTTCACCTGGAACATAGGTGTCCTTCTGCCAGGTCCCTGTGGTAGACCACAGACATGCTAGGCATCCAGGCTGGGAGTCATAGCTCCATCGCCATAGGAAAGCGGTAGACCACCAGTGCCCCTCATACGGCCGACGGGGCCTCATATTAGTGACTTGTGAAGGTTTAACAAGCTCATCTGTTTGCGGTTGCATCTAATCGGTTTTAGAGACACACATTCTGCAGTTATGTGAACCCCGCAATGTTCCAATTTCTCAGAACCTGATAGCTAGGCATTGAAAGCGCCAATACACAAGATGCCCAACATGTTTGAAGCATTAATGTCACCCAGTGCGGCCCACTCTGGAGATACAGGGTGACCCAATGTTATATGAGTGAGAGTTGTTATCCTGTATGGTGGGGCGCACCCATCTTCGGCCGGCCTCTGCTATCATTCTGAGGATGTTTGTTCTAACTGGGATACTATTCCAAAGGTTGATGTCCAGGTCGCAAAGGTAGCAAAAAATACTTCCCTTCCCTTTGAGGATGCGGCTCACCTGAAGGATCTGCTGAGAGCCTCCTGAAAAGGACTTGGGTGGCAGCTGTGTGGCTTCTTAGGCCTGGCTTGGCAGCCACTTGTGTAGAAAGAACACCGGGTTTTTGGCCGAGACATGTTAGTCACCAGATATGCGGCTCTATCTATGCACAAGAATATAACCACTATAATACTGCCCCCATGTGTACAAGTATATAACTACTATAATACTGCCCCCTATGTACAAGAATATAACTTCTATAATACTGCCTCCTATGTACAAGAATATAACTACTATAATACTGCCTCCTATGTACAAGAACATAACTTCTATAATACTGCCCCCTATGTAAAGGAATATAACTACTATAATACTGCCCCCTATGTACAAGAATATAACTACTATAATACTGCCCCCTATGTACAAGAATATAACTACTATAATACTGCCCCCTATGTACAAGAATATAACTACTATAATACTGCCCCCTATGTACAAGAATATAACTACTATAATACTGCTCCCTATGTACAAGAATATAACTACTATAATACTGCCCCCTATGTACAAGAATATAACTACTATAATACTGCTCCCTATGTACAAGAATATAACTACTATAATACTGCCCACTATGTACAAGAATATAACCACTATAATACTGCCCCCTATGTACAAGTATATAACTACTATAATACTGCCCCCTATGTACAAGTATATAACTACTATAATACTGCCCCCTATGTACAAGAATATAACTACTATAATACTGGCTCCCTATGTACAAGAATATAACTATTATAATACTGCCCCCTATATACAAGAATATAACTACTATAATAGTGCCCCATATGTACAAGAATATAACTACTATAATACTGCCCCCTATGTACAAGAATATAACTACTATAA
Source organism: Eleutherodactylus coqui (assembly GCA_035609135.1). Lineage (NCBI taxonomy): Eukaryota > Metazoa > Chordata > Amphibia > Anura > Eleutherodactylidae > Eleutherodactylus > Eleutherodactylus coqui. Next base: position 1,592,931 of record CM069414.1, on the reverse strand, counting down.
TACTGCCCCTATGTACAAGAATATAACTACTATAATACTGCCCCCTATGTACAGGAATATAACTACTATAATACGGCCCCCTATGTACGGGAATATAACTACTATAATACTGCCCCCTATGTACAAGAATATAACTACTATAAAACTGCCCCCTATGTACAAGAATATAACTACTATAATACTGCTCCTATATACAGGAATATAACTACTATAATACTGCCCCCTATGTACAAGAATATAACTACTATAGGACTGCTCCTATGTACAGGAATATAACTACTATAATACTGCCCCCTATGTACAAGAATATAACTACTATAATACTGTCCCCTATGTACAAGAATATAACTACTATAATACTGCCCCCTATGTACAAGAATATAACTACTATAATACTGTCCCCTATGTACAAGAATATAACTACTATAATACTGCCCCCTATGTCCAAGAATATAACTACTATAATACTGCTCCTATGTACAAGAATAGAACTACTATAATACTGCTCCTATGTACAAGAATATAACTACTATAATACTGCCCCCTATGTACAAGAATATAACTACTATAATACTGCCCCCTATGTACAAGAATATAACTACTATAATACTGCCCCCTATGTACAAGAATATAACTACTATAATACTGCTCCCTATGTACAAGAATATAACTACTATAATACTGCCCCCTATGTACAAGAATATAACTACTATAATACTGCCTCCTATGTACAAGAATATAACTACTATAATACTGCCTCCTATATACAAGGATATAACTACTATAATACTGCCCCCTATGTACAAGATTATAACTACTATAATACTGGCTCCCTATGTACAAGAATATAATATGTACAGGAACATAACTACTATAATACTGCCTCCTATGTACAAGAATATAACTACTATAATACTGCTCCCTATGTGCAAGAATATAATTACTATAATACTGCTCCTATGTACAGGAATATAGCTACTATAATACTGTCCCCCTATGTACAAGAATATAACTACTATAATACTGCCCCCTATGTACAAGAATATAACTACTATAATACTGCCCCTATGTACAAGAATATAACTACCAAAATACTGCCCCTATGTACAAGAATATAACTACTATAATACTGCCCCCTATGTACAAGAAAATAACTATATAATACTGCTCCTATGTACAAGTATATAACTACTATAATACTGCCCACTATGTACAAGAATTTAACTACTATAATACTGCCTCCTATGTACAAGAATATAACTACTATAATACTGCCCCCTATGTACAAGAATATAACTACTATAATACTGCCGCCTATGTACAAGAATATAACTATATAATACTGCCCCCTATGTACAAGAATATAACTACTATAAAACTGCCTCCTATGTACAAGAATATAACTACAGATACTCCCCGACTTGCGAACGGGTTCCGTTCCGGGGGCCCGTTCGCAAGTCCGTTTTGTTCGCAAGTCGAACAAATGGTTGTATGGAGGGGATCGCGGGTGGATCCCGCTCCATACAACGTCGGGTGCCGGCTGTTCTTACAGCGGGCACCCGGCGGCAGCAGTTCCGACGAGCCACGCCGCTTGTCGGAACTGTTAACACTTTAAATACCGCTCTGACAGCGGTATTTAGAGTGTTAACAGTTCTGACGAGCGGCGCGGCTCGTCGGAACTGCTGCCGTCGGGTGCCCGCTGTAAGAAACAGCCTGCACCCGACGTTCAGGGGGCCCATACAGCGTCCCACGATGAGATCGCGGGACGCTGTGTGGTTGCTAGGCAGCCGGGGACCTCGTGAAAGGCCCCAGGGCTGTCTATGCAGAGTGCCCATCAAGCGCACGGCTTGCTAGGCGCTCTGCATAGACAGCCCTAGGGCCTTTCAGAAGGCCCCCGGCTGCCCAGCAACCGCGATCTGACCGGACAGGCTTCTATCAGGCTTGATAGAAGCCTGCCCGGTCCCTGCACAGTATGATGTAATGCCATAGCATTACATCATACTGTGCTGTACAGATAGTTCGTATCTAGCGAAATTCGCAAGTCGAATGTTCGCAAGTCGGGGACTATCTGTACTATAATACTGCCGCCTATGTACAAGAATATAACTATATAATACTGCCCCCTATGTACAAGAATATAACTATATAATACTGCCCCCTATGTACAAGAATATAACTACTATAATACTGCTCCAATGTACAAGGATATAACTACTATAATACTGCCCCCTATGTACAAGAATATAACTATATAATACTGCCCCCTATGTACAAGAATATAACTACTATAATACTGCTCCTATGTACAAGGATATAACTACTATAATACTGCCCCCTATGTACAAGTATATAACTACTATAATACTGCCTCCTATGTACAAGAATATAACTACTATAATACTGCCCCCTATGTACAAGAATATAACTATATAATACTGCTCCTATGTACAAGTATATAACTACTATAATACTGCCCACTATGTACAAGAATATAACTACTATAATACTGCCCCCTATGTACAAGTATATAACTCCTATGTACAAGAATATAACTACTATAATACTGCCCCCTATGTACAAGAATATAACTACTATAATACTGCTCCTATGTACAGGAATATAACTACTATAATAATGCCCCCTATGTACAAGAATATAACTACTATAATACTGCCCCCTATGTACAGGAATATACCTACTATAATACTGCCCCCTATGTACAAGTATATAACTACTATAATACTGCCTCTTATGTACAAGAATATAACTACTATAATACTGCCTCCTATGTACAAGAATATAACTACTATAATACTGCCCTCTATGTACAAGAATATATAACTACTATAATACTGCCCCCTATGTACAATAATATAACTACTATAATACTGCCCACTATGTACAAGAATATAACTACTATAATATGGCTCCTATGTACAATAATATAACTACTATAATACTGCCCCCTATGTACAAGAATATAACTACTATAATACTGCTCCTATGTACAAGAATATAACTACTATAATACTGCCCCCTATGTACAAGAATATAACTACTATAATACTGCCCCCTAAGTACAATAATATAACTACTATAATGCTGCCCCGTATGTACAACAATATAACTACTATAATACTGTCCCCTATGTACAAGAATAAAACTACTATAATACTGCCCCCTATGTACAAGAATATAACTACTATAATACTGCCCCCTATGTACAAGAATATAACTACTATAACACTGCCCTCTATGTACAAGAATATAACTACTATAATACTGCCCCCTATGTACAAGAATATAACTACTATAATACTGCCCCCTATGTACAAGAATATAACTACTATAATACTGCCCCCTATGTACAAGAATATAACTACTATAATACTGCCCCTATGTACAAGAATATAACTACTATAATACTGCCCCCTATGTACAAGAATATAACTACTATAATACTGCCCCTAAGTACAAGAATATAACTACTATAATACTGCCCCCCTATGTACAAGAATATAACTACTATAATACTGCCCCCTATGTACAAGAATATAACTACTATAATAATGCTCTCTATATACAAGAATATAACTACTATAATACTGCCTCCTATGTACAAGAATATAACTACTATAATACTGCCCCCTATGTACAAGAATATAACTACTATAATACTGCCCCCCATGTACAAGAATATAACTACTATAATACTGCCTCCTATGTGCAAGAATATAACTACTATAATACTGCTCCCTATGTACAAGAATATAACTACTATAATACTGCCCCCTATGTACAAGAATATAACTACTATAATACTGCTCCTATGTACAAGAATATAACTACTATAATACTGTCCCCTATGTACAAGAATATAACTACTATAATACTGCCCCCTATGTACAAGAATATAACTACTATAATACTGCCCCCTATGTACAAGAATATAACTACTATAATACTGCCCTCTATGTACAAGAATATAACTACTATAATACTGCTCCTATGTACAAGAATATAACTACTATAATACTGCCCCCTATGTACAAGAATATATCTACTATAATACTGCCCCCTATGTACAAGAATATAACTACTTTAATACTGCCCTCTATGTACAAGAATATAACTACTATAATACTGCCCCCTATGTACAAGAATATAACTACTATAATACTGCTCCTATGTACAAGAATATAACTACTATAATACTGCCCCCTATGTACAAGAATATAACTACTATAATACTGCTCCTATGTACAAGAATATATCTACTATAATACTGCCCCCTATGTACAAGATTATAACTACTATAATACTGCCCCTATGTACAAGAATATAACTACTATAATACTGCTCCTATGTACAAGAATATAACTACTATAATACTGCCCCCTATGTACAAGAATATAACTACTATAACACTGCCCTCTGTACAAGAATATAACTACTATAATACTGCCCCCTATGTACAAGAATATAACTACTATAATACTGCCCCCTATGTACAAGAATATAACTACTATAATACTGCCCCTATGTACAAGAATATAACTACTATAATACTGCCCCCTATGTACAAGAATATAACTACTATAATACTGCCCCTATGTACAAGAATATAACTACTATAATACTGCCCCCTATGTACAAGAATATAACTACTATAATACTGCCCCCTATGTACAAGAATATAACTACTATAATACTGCCCCCTATGTACAAGAATATAACTACTATAATACTGCCCCCTATGTACATGAATATAACTACTATAATACTGCCCCCTGTGTACAAGAATATAGCTACTATAATACTGCCCCCTATGTACAAGAATATAACTACTATAATACTGCTCTCTATATACAAGAATATAACTACTATAATACTGCCCCCTATATACAAGAATATAACTACTATAATACTGCCCCCTATGTACAAGAATATAACTACTATAATGCTGCTCCCTATGTACATGAATATAACTACTATAATACTGCCCCCTATGTACAAGAATATAACTACTATAATGCTGCTCCCTATGTACAAGAATATAACTACTATAATACTGCCCCCTATGTACAAGAATATAACTACTATAATGCTGCTCCCTATGTACAAGAATATAACTACTATAATACTGCCCCCTATGTACAAGAATATAACTACTATAATACTGCTCCCCTATGTACAAGAATATAACTACTATAATACTGCTCCCAATGTACAAGAATATAACTACTATAATACTGCCCCCTATGTACAAGAATATAACTACTATAATACTGCCCCCTATGTACAAGAATATAACTACTATAATACTGCCCCCTATGTACAAGAATATAACTGCTATAATACTGCCCCCTATGTACAAGAATATAACTACTATAATACTACCCCTATGTACAAGAATATAACTACTATAATACTGCTCCTATGTACAAGAATATAACTACTATAATACTGCTCCTATGTACAAGAATATAACTACTATAATACTGCCCCCTATGTACAAGACTATAACTACTATAATACTGCCCCCTATGTACAAGAATATAACTACTATAATACTGCCCCCTATGTACAAGAATATAACTACTATAATACTGCCCCCTATGTACAAGAATATAACTACTATAATACTGCCCCCCATGTACAAGAATATAACTACTATAATACTGCCCCCTATGTACAAGAATATAACTACTATAATACTGCCCCTATGTACAAGAATATAACTACTATAATACTGCTCCTATGTACAAGAATATAACTACTATAATACTGCTCCCTATATACAAGAATATAACTACTATAATACTGCCCCCTATGTACAAGACTATAACTACTATATTACTGCCCCCTATGTACAAGAATATAACTACTATAATACTGCCCCCTATGTACAAGAATATAACTACTATAATACTGCCCCCTATGTACAAGAATATAACTACTATAATACTGCCCCCTATGCACAAGAATATAACTACTATAATACTGCCTCCTATGTACAAGAATATAACTACTATAATACTGCCTCCTATGTACAAGAATATAACTACTATAATACTGCTCCTATGTACAAGAATATAACTACTATAATATTGTCCCCTATGTACAAGAATATAACTACCATAATACTGCCCCCTATGTACAAGAATATAACTACTATAATACTGCCGCCTATGTACAAGAATATAACTACTATAATACTGCCGCCTATGTACAAGAATATAACTACTATAATACTGCCCCCTATGTACAAGAATATAACTACTATAATACTGCCCCCTATGTACAAGAATATAACTACTATAATACTGCCGCCTATGTACAAGAATATAACTACTATAATACTGCCGCCTATGTACAAGAATATAACTGCTATAATACTGCCCCTATGTACAAGAATATAGCTACTATAATACTGCTCCTATGTACAAGAATATAACTGCTATAATACTGCCCTATATGTACAAGAATATAACTACTATAGTATTTTTATTAGAACCTTTGCACTGGAGTTGGTTTCGCTCTTTTCTCTGCTGTACAGGCCACTTGTCTCTTACACGTTGGCGCGCTGACATGTGTATACTGGATATGTCAGCTCTGGCACCATGTGGGCACAAATATGTCTGGGGCTTCAAAAATACGAGATAAGAACTTGATGTGGCTTCCAGAATAAATATTGGTAGACATGAGCTGTCCGGCCGGATCCCGGGTGAGCAACTGCTGAGCACTGATTTCATGAGTGAGTGTAGTAGGACTATTAACGTGCCGCTTTGATGGAGATTGCAGAGCTCCATATCTTGGTCACATGCGATGGCACCGGGCCTCCTCTATTAGCACATAAGGAGAGAATTCAGGAACCCCATGATGTCATGGCCTATGAATGAGCACCGGCTGCTGTGACTATACGGTCCCCTAAACATTCGCTGCAGTCGCCTCGCATGAAGGTCCGGGCTGCTTTGCATTAACCTCACAGTGATGCAACCAAGAGGGACGGTTGTTGGTTGTTGGCCCCTGACTACAAGACTCCGGGATGACACACAACACCCAATAGGTTGACGTAGGATGCCCTAAGTAGGTCCCAGAAGGGCTTGACCTATGGGCACCACTTCAATCATCATGGTAGGAGCGGGTGACCTCGACTTCTCTGACAAAGCTGTGAGACACTGTGGAGCTCCATGTAGAGTCCATTCATTCACCTATATGTGTATGTTCAGCGGGACTGGAGATGGGCGTTGGCAGGGAATGTCTGCCAACCATAATGGATTTAGCAGGACGGTCCCATAGCTCATGGGCTGTCCCACCATCCCAGGAGGCAGGAAATATGTCCCGCAGGGGCGGCCAGAAGTAAAGTAAAATTAATAAAAACCCCTCACCCCTCTTATCTCCCTTGCCTCGCCCCTCTGTGCGGCTCCAGTCCCCCACTGATTTATGGATGGCTTGATCACCAGCTATCTAAAACATGATCACCGTGCCCAATCATTGGCTTCAGCTATATCAGCACCGAGGCCAGGGATTGGCTACAACAGTCATGTGATCGTGTTCCCCGGCGGTGTGCAGACAGAGCAGTGGAGGAGAAGGATGTGAGCACAGGTTGTTATTCACTTTACTGCATAAAAGAGGGCACAATTCAGCGGGACATATGGGGCATTATTACTGAGGGGGCATATAGGAGAGGGACACTAAGAGGCACTATAACTGTAAGGAGGGTCACTGAAGGGCACTGTCACTGTGAGGTGGGGATACTGAGGGGAACAATTAATGTTCATTAAGGGACACTGCTAATGGGCACTAATACTATGTGTGGGAAGGGGTCGTTGAGGACCACTAATTCTGTGTGCATGGAGGTCACTGAGGACCACTATTACAAAGAGGAGGGTCCACTAAGAGACACTAATACTATGTGTGGGAAGGGGTCGCTGAGGACCACTATTACAGTAAAAAGGGACACTGCCAGGCACTATTACTGTACAGAATCACTGAGAGGCAGTATTTCTATAAGGGGTTACTGAAGGGCACTATTACTTTGAGGGGGAACACTGAGGGGCACTATTACTGTGAGAGGGTCTTTCAGGGGCATTATAACTGCGAGGGGGGTTTCGAAAGGGCACTATTATTGTGAGGGGTCACTGTGGAGCACTATGACTGTGAGGGGTCACTGAGGAGCACTATTACTGTGAGGGGTCACTGATGGGCACTATTACTGTGAGGGGGTCACTGAGGAGCACTATTATTGTGAGGGGGTCACTGAGGGGCACTATTACTGTGAGGGGGTCACTGAGGAGCAATATTACTGTGAGGGAGTCACTGAGGGGCGCTATTACTGTGAGGGGTCACTGAGGGGCACTATTACTGTGAGGGGGTCACTGATGGGCACTATTACTGTGAGGGGGTCACTGAGGAGCACTATTACTGTGAGGGAGTCACTGAGGAGCACTATTACTGTGAGGGGTCACTGAGGAGCACTATTACTGTGAGGAGTCACTGAGGAGCACTATTACTTTGAGGGGGTCACTGAGGAGCACTATTACTGTGAGGGAGTCACTGAGGGGCACTGTTACTGGGAGGGAGTCACTGAGGAGCACTATTACTGTGAGGGAGTTACTGAGGGGCACTGTTACTGGGAGGGAGTCACTGAGGAGCACTATTACTGTGAGGGGTCACTGAGGAGCACTATTACTGTGAGGGAGTCACTGAGGGGCACTATTACTGTGAAGGGTCACCGAGGAGCACTATTACTGTGAGGGGTCACTGAGGAGCACTATTACTGTGAGGGGGTCACTGAGGGGCACTATTACTGTGAGGGGGTCACTGAGGGGCACTATTTCTGTCAGGGGGTCACTGAGGGGCACTATTACTGTGAGGAGGTCACTGAGGGGCACTATTACTGTGAGGAGGTCACTGAGAGGCACTGTTACAGTGAGGGAGTCACTGAGGGCCACTATTACTGTGAGGGGGTCACTGAAGGGCGCTATTACTGTGAGGGAGTTACTGAGGGGCACTATTACTGGGAGGGGGTCACTGAGGAGCAATATTACTGTGAGGGAGTCACTGAGGGGCGCTATTACTGTGAGGGGTCACTGAGGAGCACTATTACTGTGAGGGGGTCACTAAGGGGCACTATTACTGTGAGGGAGTCACTGAGGCGCACTATTACTGTGAGGGGGTCACTGAGGGGCACTCTTACTGTGAGGGGGTCACTAAGAGGCACTATTACTGGGAGGGAGTCACTGAGGGGCACTATTACTGTGAGGGAGTCACTGAGGGGCACTATTACTGTGAGGGTGTCACTGAGGGGCACTATTACTGGGAGGGAGTCACTGAGGGCACTATCACTGTGGGGGAGTTACTGAGGGGCACTATTACTGTGAGGGTGTCACTGAGGAGCACTGTTACTGGGAGGGAGTCACTGAGGGGCACTGTTACTGGGAGGGAGTCACTGAGGGGCACTATTACTGGGGTCACTATTATTGCTGGGGCCACTATAGTGGCACTATTACTATTAGGGCCACTACTGTGGACACTTAGTTTTGAGGCTAGAATTACTATTGGGGCCACTACTAAAGGGACTGTTACTGTTGGGGCCACAACTGAGGGCATTGTTACTATTTGCACCATTACAGGCTTCACTATTACTATTAAGGCCACTACTAGGGATGCTTTTACTATTGGGGCCAGTGCTAGGGATGCTATTACTATTGGGGCCACTGCTAGGGATGTTATTACTATTAGGGCCACTACTAGGGATGCTATTACTATTGGGGCCACTGCTAGGGATGTTATTACTATTGGGGCCACTGCTAGGGATGCTATTACTATTGGGGTCACTGCTAGGGATGTTATTACTATTAGGGCCACTACTAGGGATGCTATTACTATTGGGGCCACTGCTAGGGATGTTATTACTATTGGGGCCACTGCTAGGGATGCTATTACTATTGGGGCCACTGCTAGGGATGTTATTACTATTAGGGCCACTACTAGGGATGCTATTACTATTGGGGCCACTGCTAGGGATGTTATTACTATTGGGGCCACTGCTAGGGATGCTATTACTATTGGGGCCACTGCTAGGGATGTTATTACTATTAGGGCCACTACTAGGGATGCTATTACTATTGGGGCCACTGCTAGGGTTAGAAGAAGAAGCTGATGTAACGTCTGTAGCGCTGAAGAAGAGGCTGATGTGACGTCTGTAGCGCTGAAGAAGAGGCTGATGGGACATCTGAAGCGCTGAAGAAGAGGCTGATGTGACGTCTGTAGACTCTTTTTCAGCACTACAAATGTCGCATCAGCCTCTTCTTCTTCAGCGCTATAGACGTCACATCAGCCTCTTCTTCTTCTTCTAACCCTAATAGTGGCCCCAATTGTAAAAGCATCCCACTTAGTGGCCCCAATAGTAATAGTATCCCTAATAGTGGCCCCAATAGTAATAGCATCCTTGAAGAAAAGGCTAATGTGACGTGTCTAGCGCTGAAGAAGAGGCTGATGTGACGCCTGTAGCACTGAAGAAGAGGCTGATGTGACATCTGTAGCACTGAAGAAGAGGCTGATGTGACGCCTGTAGCACTGAAGAAGAGGCTGATGTGACGCCTGTAGCACTGAAGAAGAGGCTGATGTGACATCTGTAGCACTGAAGAAGAGGCTGATGTGACGCCTGTAGCACTGAAGAAGAGGCTGATGTGACATCTGTAGCACTGAAGAAGAGGCTGATGTGACATCTGTAGCACTGAAGAAGAGGCTGATGTGACATCTGTAGCACTGAAGAAGAGGCTGATGTGACATCTGTAGCACTCAAGAAGAGGCTGATGTGACATCTGTAGCACTGAAGAAGAGGCTGATGTGACGCCTGTAGCACTGAAGAAGAGGCTGATGTGACATCTGTAGCACTGAAGAAGAGGCTGATGTGACATCTGTAGCGCTGAAGAAGAGGCTGATGTGACATCTGTAGCACTGAAGAAGAGGCTGATGTGACGCCTGTAGCACTGAAGAAGAGGCTGATGTGACATCTGTAGCACTGAAGAAGAGGCTGATGTGACATCTGTAGCACTGAAGAAGAGGCTGATGTGACATCTGTAGCACTGAAGAAGAGGCTGATGTGACATCTGTAGCACTGAAGAAGAGGCTGATGTGACATCTGTAGCACTGAAGAAGAGGCTGATGTGACATCTGTAGCACTGAAGAAGAGGCTGATGTGACATCTGTAGCACTGAAGAAGAGGCTGATGTGACATCTGTAGCACTGAAGAAGAGGTTGATGTGACATCTGTAGCACTGAAGAAGAGGCTGATGTGATGACTGTAGCACTGAAGAAGAGGCTGATGAGACGTCTGTAGCGCTGAAGAAGAGGTTGATGTGACATCTGTAGCACTGAAGAAGAGGCTGATGTGACGTCTGTAGCGCTGAAGAAGAGGCTGATGTGACATCTGTAGCACTGAAGAAGAGGCTGATGTGACGCCTGTAGCACTTAAGAAGAGGCTGATGTGACATCTGTAGCACTGAAGAAGAGGCTGATGTGACATCTGTAGCACTGAAGAAGAGGCTGATGTGACGTGTCTAGCACTGAAGAAGAGGCTGATGTGACATCTGTAGCACTGAAGAAGAGGCTGATGTGACGCCTGTAGCACTTAAGAAGAGGCTGATGTGACATCTGTAGCACTGAAGAAGAGGCTGATGTGACATCTGTAGCACTGAAGAAGAGGTTGATGTGACATCTGTAGCACTGAAGAAGAGGCTGATGTGACATCTGTAGCAATGAAGAAGAGGCTGATGTGATGACTGTAGTGCTGAAGAAGAGGCTGATGTGACATCTGTAACACTGAAGAAGAGGCTGATGTGACGCCTGTAGCACTGAAGAAGAGGCTGATGTGACATCTGTAGCACTGAAGAAGAAGAGGCTGATGTGACATCTGTAGCACTGAAGAAGAAGAGGCTGATGTGACGTCTGTAGCGCTGAAGAAGAGGCTGATGTGATGACTGTAGTGCTGAAGAAGAGGCTGATGAGACGTCTGTAGCGCTGAAGAGGAGGCTGATGTGACGTCTGTAGCGCTGAAGAAGAGGCTGATGTGAGGTCTGCAGCGCTAAAGAAGAGGTTGATGTGAGGTCTGTAGCGCTGAAGAAGAGGTTGATGTGACGCCTGTAGCACTGAAGAAGAGGTTGATGTGACGCCTGTAGCACTGAAGAAGAGGCTGATGAGACGTCTGTAGCGCTGAAGAGGAGGCTGATGTGACGTCTGTAGCGCTGAAGAAGAGGCTGATGTGAGGTCTGCAGCGCTGAAGAAGAGGTTGATGTGAGGTCTGTAGCGCTGAAGAAGAGGTTGATGTGACGCCTGTAGCACTGAAGAAGAGGTTGATGTGACGCCTGTAGCGCTGAAGAAGAGGCTGATGAGACGTCTGTAGCGCTGAAGAAGAGGCTGATGTGACGCCTGTAGCACTGAAGAAGAGGTTGATGTGACGCCTGTAGCACTGAAGAAGAGGTTGATGTGACGCCTGTAGCACTGAAGAAGAGGCTGATGTGACATCTGTAGCGCTGAAGAAGAGGCTGATGTGACGCCTGTAGCACTGAAGAAGAGGTTGATGTGACGCCTGTAGCACTGAAGAAGAGGTTGATGTGACGCCTGTAGCACTGAAGAAGAGGTTGATGTGACGCCTGTAGCACTGAAGAAGAGGCTGATGTGACGTCTGTAGCGCTGAAGAAGAGGCTGATGTGACGCCTGTAGCACTGAAGAAGAGGTTGATGTGACGCCTGTAGCACTGAAGAAGAGGTTGATGTGACGCCTGTAGCACTGAAGAAGAGGCTGATGTGACGTCTGTAGCGCTGAAGAAGAGGCTGATGTGACGTCTGTAGCGCTGAAGAAGAGGCTGATGTGACGTCTGTAGCGCTGAAGAAGAGGCTGATGTGACGTCTGTAGACTCTTTTTCAGCACTACAAATGTTGCATCAGCCTCTTCTTCTTCTTCAGCGCTACAACAAATAAGAACAATGATTAAGAGGACAGAGAATGAAGGGCAAAAGGAATATAAAAAGGGGAATGAGGAAAAGATCGGGCGTGTAATGAGTGAACTAGGAGAAATGGAGTATTGTAAAACAGTGAGCAGAGAATGAGAAAAAAGGATGGAGGAAGAATAAACAAGAAAATGAATGAGGGGAAAGTAGGGATTGTGATGGAATGAACAGAGTATGAATTACAAGAAAGTAGGGACTGTGATGGAATTAACAGAAGTTGAATAAGGAAACAGTAGGGATTGTAGTAGGTAACCCAGGAGAAACAGAGTATTGTAAGACAGTGAACAGAAGACGGGTAAGCGGAAGGATGAAGAGTGAATGAGGAGAAAGTAGGGACAATGCTGGAATGAACCGAGATTGAATTAGGATACTGTAAGGATTGTGTTAGAATAAATGGAAGATGAATGAAGAGGCAGTAAGGAATGAAAGACCAGGTAATGAATGAGGAGAAGGGAAGGAACTGAAAAATGAATGAGGTTGATGTACTTTCTCTGCACAGCGCTGTGGAATATGTCAGAGCTATACACGGCTAATATGCTAGCTATGACACACCTGTTCACAGCCTGCAGGGGGCGCTGCCACTACGCAAGTCTATAGGTCGCAGTATATACGCACATGGCATCTTCACAGATCCTTGAGACACTTCAGAGCTGATCATCATCCGCAGCGTCTGCACCTGACAACCTGTGGAGCACCAATACAGCCTGACGGGTTGTCACCCAGCTCTCCCAGACGCAGATGTCACATGGCCATCCACAAGCACCCACATCATACATCTACCTGCCTTGGCCGTGAAAGCATGCTGGGACTTGTAGTTTACAGCAACTGATCTACATGGAGGGGCACTGCTTACACCTGCCACTAGAGGGAGCTCACTACATATAGATCAGGGGTGTCAAACTCATTGTCACCAACAGCCACATCAGCCTGATGGCTGCTTCAAAGGGCCGATTGTAAGACTGTATAGTAATAGTCACCCCCATAGTGGCTGCCGTAATGATAGAGTCCTCCATAGCGATCCTAGTAGTAATAGTGAACCCCAGTAGTGGCCCCAGTAATAATAGTGGTCCCAGTAGTACAAGTGACCCTGATATTTACCCCAGTAATAATAGGATCCCCCATAGTGGCTGCAGTAATAGTAGGATCCCCCATAGTGGCTGCAGTAATAATAGGATCCCCCATAGTGGCTGCAGTAATAGTAGGATCCCCCATAGTGGCTGCAGTAATAGTAGGATCCCCCATAGTGGCTCTAGTAGTAAGTGTCCCCTATGTTTGTAGCCTCAGTAGTAATAATGCCCCCCATGGTGGATCTAGTAGTAGTGACCCCCATAGTAGTCCCAGTACCTCCCCTATTGGCCACTTCCCAGCATCCCTACAGACATTCCACTTACCCAGCCTGCAGCTCTGGTCCGGATGGGGGGTGGGGCAGCAGTCACTTTTGACCCTTGGCATCCGCGCAGGATGCTGCACACAGACACCAGGGGGAAGGTCAGCCAACTGTGCACTGCCTTCGCTGGACCACGTCTGCAGGCAGGCCACATAAAATAATGTGGTGGGCCAAATTCAACCCACAGGCCTTGTGTGATATACATAATACAACGCCCACTGGTTATGTAAGTCCATAGATAACAGTTCTGGCTGTATATATCTGTATGTAGTGAGCTCCCCCTAGTGGTAGCTGTATATATCTGTATGTAGTGAGCTCCCCCTAGTGGTAGCTGTATATATCTGTATGTAGTGAGCTCCCCCTAGTGGTAGCTGTAAATTTCTGTATGTAGTGAGTGTCAGGACAGTGTCCGGGATATGGGGGTCCCTGAGATATCCCGCAACCCCTGTCCCTGCCTACTTGCCCCCCTGGGCTAACCCCCAGGGCGACAACTGGGCGGCGGTCCCTACCCTCACTAGGGAAGCGGGACACGGGAAGACAAACAGACACTGAAGACAAACAACGGTAGAATGGTCAGACAATCCGGGTCGGCAACAGGAGGGTACGCAGTACAGGGGGGTCAGGCAAAAACGTAGTCAAGGTCCAAAAGCAGAGGTCAGGAAAGCCGGGGTCACAAACAGGAGTCAAAGAATACGCGGGTGCAGCTGGAAGACCAAACTAACACTGGCAAGGCCTGAGAGGAAAACACACCTATTTAAATGCTGTCAGCGCTCCCGCCCCAGAAGCTGATTGGGGCGGGGAGCCTGACAGCAGCAGGGCTAATCAGGGAGGTGCTGGGGGCACGCCCCCAGTCTCACTGCACAGACAGTTACCAGGGAAGCCAGCCTGGTAGTCAAGCGACCAGAAGCACCAGCTGCCTCCCTAGCAACCCGGCGGCGACCAGTCTTACAGCGGCCCGGGGAGATCACAAGAACCGGGGTACCTCTGCGCCGTGCTCCTGTACCCCGGGTGGCCGGACCGGTGGTGCGGGCACGGCGGCCCCGAGAGTTGCCGGTTCTGACAGTACCCCCCCTTCTACGGGGGGACACCGGACCCCCATGGCCAGGTGCGGGCTTAAGCGGGAAAGCCCTGTGGAATGCCTGGACTAGGCGTGGCGCATGAACGTCCCTGGCAGGGACCCACGTCCTATCCTCAGGGCCAAATCCTCTCCAGTGGACCAGGTACTGCAGCACACCTCTAACCCGTCGGGCATCCACCAGCCTTTCTACTTCATACTCCAGTTCCCCCTGTACCAGAGAAGGAGGAGGCGGGTTCTGGGTGGGTAGAACTGGAGTCACATACTTCTTAAGTAAGCTTTTGTGAAACACCTTGTGGACCTTCCAGGGGTCAGGAAGTGCCAACTTATATGACACCGGGTTGATGACCTGAGAAACAGTAAATGGGCCAATGAACCGAGGAGCAAGTTTCAGGGAGGGAACCTTGAGTCTCAGATTCTTGGAGGACAACAAAACTTGCTCCCCGACTACAAAAGGTGCAGAGATGGTACATCTTTTATTTGCGTATTTACGCAGTTTCTCTTGGGAACCCTGAAGGTTCTTACGAACCTGGGCCCAAACTGTGCACAGTTCCTCAGAGGATATGTCGGCGGCCGGATTGTTCGAGACCACAGGAGTGGAAAGCGAGAACCGGGGATGAAACCCATAGTTACAAAAAAAAGGTGACAATTGGGTCGACGAGTTAACATGGTTGTTGATAGCAAATTCGGCGAGAGGTAAGTAGTTGGCCCACTGATACTGGTTATCAGAGACAAACAGTCGCAGATACTGGATAAGTTCTTGGTTCATTCGTTCCGTTTGTCCGTTACTCTCGGGATGGAAAGCGGAGGAGAAGGACAAATTTACGTTTAGATTTTTACAGAAGGCTCGCCAGAAGCGAGCGACGAACTGAACCCCTCTATCTGACACAATGTCCTCGGGGATCCCATGTAACCGAACAATCTCCTTGATGAACATTTCAGACAGAAGTTTGGCGTTAGGCAACTTGCAAAGCGGAACAAAATGTGACATTTTAGAGAAACGGTCTACTATTACCCAGATGACCGTATTCCCCAGCGAGGATGGCAGATCAGTAATAAAATCCATGGACAAATGGGACCATGGCCTGGACGGAATGGGCAAGGGAAGAAGAGGACCCTCAGGACGTCTCCTGAGATTCTTCCCCCTTGCGCAAACCGGGCACGCGGACACAAATACCCGTACCTCCTTGGCCATGTGCGGCCACCAATAGAGTCTGGATACTAACTCCAGCGTACCCCTGATGCCGGGGTGTCCAGCTAGGACAGAAGCGTGTGTCTCCTCTAACACTTTCAATCTCAGTGACGATGGGACAAATAATTTGCCTTCCGGAAGGGCTTCAGGGGCAGATTGTTGAGCGGCGTGAATGAGAGGTGAAAGGTCGGAGGAGACAGCAGCGAGGACCACCCCAGGGGAGAGAATGCTCTCAGGCTCCGGCTCGGCAGGTTCCGGAGAACCAAAGCTCCTAGACAGGGCATCAGCCTTGACATTCTTAGAACCGGGTCTATAGGTAACCACAAAATTGAACCGAGAGAAGAACAAGGCCCAGCGGGCTTGCCGAGCATTTAACCTCTTAGCGGAATCTAGATAGGTGAGGTTTTTATGGTCTGTGAGTACCGTGATCTGGTGATGGGCTCCTTCCAAAAAATGCCTCCACTCTTCGAAAGCCCACTTAATCGCCAGCAATTCCCGGTTGCCTATATCATAGTTCCGTTCGGTGGAAGAAAACTTCCTAGAAAAATAGGCACACGGTCTAAGGTTGGTGAGAGTGGAGGGACCTTGGGACAGTACCGCTCCCACCCCAAACTCAGAGGCATCTACTTCCACCAAAAAAGGGCTGGACAGATCTGGTTGTACTAGGACAGGTGCAGAAGAGAACGCCGCCTTAAGGGTATCGAAGGCCCTCAGAGCCTCAGAAGACCAGGTCCTCACATCTGCCCCCTTTCTGGTGAGGTCCGTTAGAGGTTTAGCCACCACGGAGAAGTCTTTGATGAATTTGCGATAGTAGTTGGCGAAGCCGAGGAAGCGTTGAAGGGCTTTCAACGACCCTGGCTGGGCCCACTCCGTGATGGCTTTCACCTTTTCAGGATCCATCTGGAAGTCGCAAGGCGTGATGATATACCCCAAAAATGATATCTTTTGTACCCCGAACACACATTTCTCGAGTTTAGCAAACAGCTTGTTATGTCTGAGTCGAGCTAGTACAGTCTGAACGTGAGTATGGTGACTTGGCAAGTCGGAGGAAAAAATCAAAATGTCGTCTAGATATACAACCACGAACACCCCCATGATATCCTGAAACACTGAGTTCATGTACCCCTGAAAAATGGCGGGGGCGTTACACAATCCAAAAGGCATAACTAGGTATTCAAAATGCCCGAGGGGCGTATTGAAGGCGGTTTTCCACTCATCCCCCTCCCGAATGCGGATGAGGTTGTATGCTCCCCTGAGATCAAGTTTAGAAAACCATCGGGCACCAGCGACCTGGTTGAGGAGGTCAGGAATGAGTGGAAGGGCATACTGGTTTCGTACTGTGATTTTGTTTAGCTCTCTATAGTCAATACAGGGCCGGAGGCCCCCATCCTTCTTCTCAACGAAGAAAAACCCGGCACCCACCGGGGATTCTGAGGGCCGGATGTGCCCCTTGGCCAGGCTGTCCTGGATATAGTCCCTCATGGATTCTCTCTCAGGAACCGTAACGTTATAAATGCGGCCCTTAGGAAGTTTGGCCCCAGGAATCAAGTCTATTTTACAGTCCCATTCCCTATGAGGGGGCAGAGCTTCAGATAATTGTTTGGAGAACACGTCAGAAAACTCGGAGAGGTAATCTGGTAGGGGGGTCCCCTCGCAGGTGGAGATTCCCACCTTCACCGCACAAAGGTGGTTGGCACAGCGGGGACCCCACTTTACCAGTTCCAACGTGTCCCAATTTACTACCGGGTTGTGCTCCCGGAGCCAGGGGAGGCCTAGGACGACGTCCACAGACAAATCTCTCATCACTAGAAAGGTGCAGGTTTCCACGTGTAAGGCTCCTATCGTAAACCTTACTTCAGGGGTAACCAGATGAACCACCCCTGCTTGCAATGGGGTGGAGTCCACTCCTGAAACCAGAATCGGGGTCTCTAAACGTAAAAAAACCCCGGACAGTTGAGCAACGAAATTAAAGTTAACGAAATTCGCCGCAGCCCCAGAATCAACAAAGGCTTGCCCAGTACGGTGGAAAGAATGGAATTCTAGGGTGCAAGGCAATAACATTTTGGACAACACAGGGAGTACCTTGGCTCCTAGACAGTCCTCCGGACAACTGCCTAGGAGCGGACGTTTTCCCTGCCATGGCTTCTTGGCGCAGGTTGCAATGCGGTGACCCGGCTCCCCACAGTAGAAGCAGAGGTTCTTCTTCAGGTGATTTTCCCGTCGTTGCTTGGGGTTCATGGCTCCCAGCTCCATGGCCTCGGTGGTGGGAGGTGGAAAAGTCGGGTCAGTAGAAGAAGTGGGCGTGGGGAGTGGAGTGGTCCGAGCGGCGTGTCTGGCCCTCAAACGTCGGTCAGCCCGAATAGCCAGCGACATGGCTTGCTCCAGGGTTCTTGGCTCCGGGTGGGCCACGAGTAGGTCCTTAAGACCCTCAGACAGACCGGTCAAAAATAGGTCTTTTAGGGCGGCATCATTCCACCCGGATTCTGTACAGTGCTGGCGGAATTGGGAACAGTAGTCCTCCGCCATCTTGCCACCCTGGCGCAGGGCCAGAAGCTTGGAGACTGCGTAGCCGGCACGGTCGGGTTCGTCATAAATTTGACCCAAGGCGGAAAAAAAAGCGTCAAGGGATAGTCGGGCGGGAGAGCCAGCAGGTAATGAGAAAGCCCAATTTTGGGGCTCTCCCCTCAGGCGGGTAATTACAATTCCCACTTTCTGGTATTCAGTACCAGAGGAGTGGGGGCGGAGATCAAAGTAGAGCTTGCAGCTCTCTCTAAATGCGAAAAACTGACTTCTCTCTCCGGAGAAACAATCCGGAAGCGTGGCTCGAGGTTCTGTCATTGTTCCTGGAGCGGAAGGGGGCTGCATGGGACCTGCAGCTGCCGCTTGTTCCTGTCGCTGCAAGCGGGCTGTTAGGTCCTGGGCAAGGTTCGTAAGGACCTGGACCTGGTTCGCTAACGCAGCCACGGCCTCCATCGAGGGATTCAAAGTAGCCGGGCGGATGCACGAGTCTGACCTACCTTGGGCCAGTGTTACTGTCAGGACAGTGTCCGGGATATGGGGGTCCCTGAGATATCCCGCAACCCCTGTCCCTGCCTACTTGCCCCCCTGGGCTAACCCCCAGGGCGACAACTGGGCGGCGGTCCCTACCCTCACTAGGGAAGCGGGACACGGGAAGACAAACAGACACTGAAGACAAACAACGGTAGAATGGTCAGACAATCCGGGTCGGCAACAGGAGGGTACGCAGTACAGGGGGGTCAGGCAAAAACGTAGTCAAGGTCCAAAAGCAGAGGTCAGGAAAGCCGGGGTCACAAACAGGAGTCAAAGAATACGCGGGTGCAGCTGGAAGACCAAACTAACACTGGCAAGGCCTGAGAGGAAAACACACCTATTTAAATGCTGTCAGCGCTCCCGCCCCAGAAGCTGATTGGGGCGGGGAGCCTGACAGCAGCAGGGCTAATCAGGGCGGTGCTGGGGGCACGCCCCCAGTCTCACTGCACAGACAGTTACCAGGGAAGCCAGCCTGGTAGTCAAGCGACCAGAAGCACCAGCTGCCTCCCTAGCAACCCGGCGGCGACCAGTCTTACAGCGGCCCGGGGAGATCACAAGAACCGGGGTACCTCTGCGCCGTGCTCCTGTACCCCGGGTGGCCGGACCGGTGGTGCGGGCACGGCGGCCCCGAGAGTTGCCGGTTCTGACAGTGAGCTCCCTCTAGTGGTGGCTGCATATATCTGTATGTAGTGAACTCTCCGTAGTGGTGGCTGTATATATCTGTATGCAGTAAGCTTCCCTTAGTGGTGGCTGTATATATCTGTATGCAGTAAGCTCCCCCTAGTGGTAGCTGTATATATCTGTATGTAGTGAGCTCCCCCTAGTGGTGGCTGTATATATCTATATGTAGTGAGCTCCCCCTAGTGGTGGCTGTATATATCTGTGTGTAGTGAGCTCCCCCTAGTGGTGGCTGTATATATCTATATGTAGTGAGCTCCCCCTAGTGGTGGCTGTATATATCTATATGTAGTGAGCTCCCCCTAGTGGTGGCTGTATATATCTGTGTGTAGTGAGCTCCCCCTAGTGGTGGCTGTATATATCTATATGTAGTGAGCTCCCCCTAGTGGTGGCTGTATATATCTATATGTAGTGAGCTCCCCCTAGTGGTAGCTGTAAATTTCTGTATGTAGTGAGCTCCCCCTAGTGGTGGCTGTATATATCTGTATGTAGTGAGCTCCCCCTAGTGGGGGCTGCATATATCTGTATGAGGTGAGCTCCCCCTGGTGGTGGCTGTATATATCTGTATGTAGTGAGATCCTCCTAATGGTGGCTGTATATATCTGTATGTAGTGAGCTCCCCCTAGCGGTAGCTGTAAATTTCTGTATGTAGTGAGCTCCCCCTAGTGGTGGCTGTATATATCTGTATGCAGTAAGCTCCCCCTAGTGGTGGCTGTATTGATCTGTATGTAGTGAGCTCCCCCTAGTGGTGGCTGTATATATCTTTATGTAGTGAGCTCCCCCATGGTGGATCTAGTAGTAGTGACCCCCATAGTAGTCCCAGTACCTCCCCTATTGGCCTCTTCCCAGCATACCTACAGACATTCCACTTACCCAGCCTGCAGCTCTGGTCCGGATGGGGGGTGGGGCAGCAGTCGCTTTTGACCCTTGGCATCTGCGCAGGATACTGCACACAGACACCAAGAGGGAGGTCAGCCAACTGTGCACTGCCTTCGCTGGACCACGTCTGCAGGCAGGCCACATAAAACAATGTGGTGGGCCAAATTCAACCCACAGGCCTTGTGTGATATACATAATACAGCGCCCACTGGTTATGTAAGTCCATAGATAACAGTTCTGGCTGTAAATATCTGTATGTAGTGAGCTCCCCCTAGTGGTCGCTGTATATATCTGTGTGTAGTGAGCTCCCCCTAGTGTTGGCTGTATATAGCTATATGTAGTGAGCTCCCCCTAGTGGTGGCTGTATATATCTGTGTGTAGTGAGCTCCCCCTAGTGTTGGCTGTATATAGCTATATGTAGTGAGCTCCCCCTAGTGGTGGCTGTATATATCTGTATGTAGTGAGCTCCCCCTACTAGTGGTAGCTGTAAATTTCTGTATGTAGTGAGCTCCCCATAGTGGTGGCTGTGTATATCTGTATGTAGTGAGCTCCCCCTAGTGGTGGCTGTATATATCTGTATGTAGTGAGCTCCCCCTAGTGGTGGCTATATATATATCTGTATGTAGTGAGCTCCCCCTAGTGGTAGCTTTAAATTTCTGCATGTAGTAAGCTCCACCTATTGGTGGCTGTATATATCTGTATGTAGTGAGCTCCCCCTAGCGATGGCTGTATATATCTGTATGGAGGGAGCTCCCCCTAGTGATGGCTGTATATATCTGTATGTAGTGAGCTCCCCCTAGTGGTGGCTGTATATATCTGTATGTAGGGAGCTCCCCCTAGTGATGGCTGTATATATCTGTATGTAGTAAGCTCCCCATAGTGGTGGCTGTATATATCTGTATGTAGTAAGCTCCCCATAGTGGTGCCTGTATATATCTGTATGTAGTGAGCTCCCCCTAGTGGTGGCTGTGTATTTCTGTATGTAGTGAGCTCCCCCTAGTGGTGGCTGTATATATCTATATGTATTGAGCTCCCCTTTGCTCATGGCTATATATGTGTGTATAAAGTGAGCTCCCTCTAGTGATGGCTGTATATATGTGTATGTAGGGAGCTCCCCCTAGTGGTAGTTGTATAGATCTGTATGTAGGGAGCTCCCCCTAGTATTGGCTGTATATATCTGAATGTAGGGAGCTCCCCCTAGTGGTGGCTGTATAGATCTGTATGTAGGGAGCTCCCCCTAGTGGTGGCTGTATAGATCTGTATGTAGTGAGCTCCCACTAGTTGTGGCTATATATATCTGTATGTAGTGAGCTCCCCCTAGTGGTGGTTGTATCTGTCTGTATGTAGTGAGCTCCCCCTAGTGTTGGCTATATATATATGTATGTAGGGAGCTTCCCCCTAGTGGTGGCTGTATATATCTGTATGTATCTGTATGTAGGGAGCTCCCCCTAGTGGTGGCTGTATATATCTGTATATAGTGAGCTCCCTCTAGTGGTGGCTGTATATGTCTGTATGTAATGAGCTCCCCCTAGTGGTGGCTGTATATATTTTTATGCAGTGAACCCCCACCTACTGGTGGCTTTATATATCTGTATGTAGTGAGCTCCCCCTACTGGTAGCTGCATATATCTGTATATAGTGAGCTCCCCCTAGTGGTGGCTGTACATATCTGTATGTAATGAGCTCCCCCTAGTGATGACTGTATATATCTGTATGCAGTGAGCCCCCCTACTAATGGCTGTATATATATTTGCATATAGTGCGCTCTCCCTAGTGGTGGCTGTATATATCTGTATGTAGTGAGCTCCCCCTAGTGGAGGCTGTATATATCTGTATGTAGTGAGCTCCCCCTAGTGGTGACTGTATTTATTTGTATGTAGTGAGCTCCCCCTAGTGGTCACTGTATATATCTGTATGCAGTGAGCTCCCCCTAGTGGTGGCTGTATATATCTGTATGTAGTGAGCTCCCCCTAGTGGTGGCTGTATATATCTGTATGTAGTGAGCTCACCCTAGTGGTGGCTGTATATATCTGTATGTAGTGAGCACCCCCTAGTGGTAGTTGTATATATCTATATGTATTGAGCTCCCCCTTGCTCATGGCTATATATATATGTGTATAAAGTGAGCTCCCTCTAGTGATGGCTGTATATATGTGTTTGTAGGGAGCCCCCCTATTGTTGACTGTATATATCTGTATGTAGGGAGCTCCCCCTAGTGGTGGCTGTATAGATCTGTATGTAGGGAGCTCCCCCTAGTGTTGGCTGTATATATCTGTATGTAGGGAGCTCCCCCTAGTGGTGGCTGTATAGATCTGTATCTAGGGAGCTCCCACTAGTGGTGGCTGTATATATCTGTATGTAGGGAGCTCCCCCTAGTGGTGGCTGTATAGATCTGTATGTAGTGAGCTCCCCCTAGTGTTGGCTGTATATATATGTACGTAGGGAGCTTCCCCTAGTGGTGGCTGTATATATCTGTATGTATCTGTATGTAGGGAGCTCCCTCTAGTGGTGGCTGTATATATCTTTATGCAGTGAACCCCCACCTACTGGTGGCTTTATATATCTGTATGTAGTGAGCTCCCCCTACTGGGTGCTGCATATATCTGTATATAGTGAGCTCCCCCTAGTGGTGGCTGTACATATCTGTATGTAATGAGCTCCCCCTAGTGGTGACTGTATATATCTGTCTGCAGTGAGCCCCCCTACTGTTGGCTGTATATATATTTGTATATAGTGAGCTCTCCCTAGTTGTGGCTGTATATATCTGTATGTAGTGAGCTCCCCCTAGTGGTCACTGTATATATCTGTATGTAGTGAGCTCCCCCTAGTGGTGACTGTATATGTCTGTATGTAGTGAGCTCCCCCTAGTGGTGGCTGTATATATCTGTATGTAGTGAGCACCCCCTAGTGGTGGCTGTATATATCTGTATATAGTGACCCCCCCCCCCCTTTACTGGTAGCTGCATATATCTGTATATAGTGAGCTCCCCCTAGTGGTGGCTGTATATATCTGTATATAGTGAGCCCCCCCTACTGGTAGCTGCATATATCTGTATATAGTGAGCTCCCCCTAGTGGTGGCTGTATATATCTGTATATAGTGAGCCCCCCCTACTGGTAGCTGTATATATCTGTGCGCAGTGAGCTCCCCCTACTGGTAGCTGTACATATCTGTATATAATGAGCTTCCCCTAGTGTTGGCTGTATATATATGTACGTAGGGAGCTTCCCCCTAGTGATGGCCGTATATATCTGTATGTATTTAGCTCCCCCTAGTGGTGGCTGTATATATATGTATGTAATGAGCTCCCCCTAGTGGTGGCTGTATATATCTTTATACAGTGAACCCCCACCTACTGGTGGTTGTATATATCTGTATATACTGAGCTCTCCCTAGTGGTGGCTGTATATATCTGTATGTAGTGAGCTCCCCCTGGTGATGGCTGTACATATCTGTATATAGTGAGCTCCCCCTAGTGGTGGCTATATATATCTGTATATAGTCGCTCCCCCTACTGGTAGCTGTATATCAGTATATAGTGAGCTCCCCCTACTGGGTGCTGCATATATCTGTATATAGTGAGCTCCCCCTAGTGGTGGCTGTACATATCTGTATGTAATGAGCTCCCCCTAGTGGTGACTGTATATATCTGTCTGCAGTGAGCCCCCCTACTGTTGGCTGTATATATATTTGTATATAGTGAGCTCTCCCTAGTTGTGGCTGTATATATCTGTATGTAGTGAGCTCCCCCTAGTGGTCACTGTATATATCTGTATGTAGTGAGCTCCCCCTAGTGGTGACTGTATATGTCTGTATGTAGTGAGCTCCCCCTAGTGGTGGCTGTATATATCTGTATGTAGTGAGCACCCCCTAGTGGTGGCTGTATATATCTGTATATAGTGACCCCCCCCCCCCTTTACTGGTAGCTGCATATATCTGTATATAGTGAGCTCCCCCTAGTGGTGGCTGTATATATCTGTATATAGTGAGCCCCCCCTACTGGTAGCTGCATATATCTGTATATAGTGAGCTCCCCCTAGTGGTGGCTGTATATATCTGTATATAGTGAGCCCCCCCTACTGGTAGCTGTATATATCTGTGCGCAGTGAGCTCCCCCTACTGGTAGCTGTACATATCTGTATATAATGAGCTTCCCCTAGTGTTGGCTGTATATATATGTACGTAGGGAGCTTCCCCCTAGTGATGGCCGTATATATCTGTATGTATTTAGCTCCCCCTAGTGGTGGCTGTATATATATGTATGTAATGAGCTCCCCCTAGTGGTGGCTGTATATATCTTTATACAGTGAACCCCCACCTACTGGTGGTTGTATATATCTGTATATACTGAGCTCTCCCTAGTGGTGGCTGTATATATCTGTATGTAGTGAGCTCCCCCTGGTGATGGCTGTACATATCTGTATATAGTGAGCTCCCCCTAGTGGTGGCTATATATATCTGTATATAGTCGCTCCCCCTACTGGTAGCTGTATATCAGTATATAGTGAGCTCCCCCTGGTGGTGATTGTATATAGTGAGCGCCCACTATTAGCTGCAGTATTTATGCATATGCAGAGAGATGCCCCTAGTGGTGGATGCAGGCAGACAGATTGCTATGGTTTATTTCTGTGCCCAAGCTCATAATTTCTGTGCATGGTCTCTCTCACACTTTATAGTCTGACAGTCCCTACAAGATGCCTATGGGACTAGATAGCAGGGTGGCATGTGCCCACACTGCCAGCAGGCCTCCTGAGCTCTTCATGATCTCCAGCAGGACTCTCAGGAATCCGGGGCTGACAGCTGCTACTATTCTGGGTGATGGAATGTGCCGCAGTTCTCCCAGTGGCCTGCCTGGGGCAGCACTGAGACTTGTTCTACAGGTTCTCTCAGTAGGTGCCAGGAGCAGTGACGTCACGGGGGCGGGGCTGAGCCTGTATATAAGCCAGAGGCTGGCAGAGTTTTCTCAATGAACAGCTGAGACTCGCAGGTGTTTTGAGTCTCCTGGCAGCCAAGCTCCAGCTGAGGATCCCTGGTCCTGTGCCCCACAGCTGGCACCCCTCTACCTGCTGCAGTGTGTGACTGAGGATCCCTGGTCCTGTGCCCCACAGCTGGCACCCCTCTACCTGCTGCAGTGTGTGACTGAGGATCCCTGGTCCTGTGCCCCACAGCTGGCACCCCTCTACCTGCTGCAGTGTGTGACTGAGGATCCCTGGTCCTGTGCCCCACAGCTGGCACCCCTCTACCTGCTGCAGTGTGTGACTGAGGATCCCTGGTCCTGTGTCCCCCACAGCTGGCACCCCTCTACCTGCTGCAGTGTGTGACTGAGGATCCCTGTCCTGTGCCCCACAGCTGGCACCCCTCTACCTGCTGCAGTGTGTGACTGAGGATCCCTGGTCCTGTGCCCCACAACTGGCACCCCTCTACCTGCTGCAGTGTGTGACTGAGGATCCCTGGTCCTGTGCCCCACAGCTGGCACCCCTCTACCTGCTGCAGTGTGTGACTGAGGATCCCTGGTCCTGTGCCCCACAGCTGGCACCCCTCTACCTGCTGCAGTGTGTGACTGCGGATCCCTGGTCCTGTGCCCCACAGCTGGCACCCCTCTACCTGCTGCAGTGTGTGACTGAGGATCCCTGGTCCTGTGCCCCTCACAGCTGGCACCCCTCTACCTGCTGCGCTGTTTGACTGAGGATCCCTGGTCCTGTGCCCCCCACAGCTGGCACCCCTCTACCTGCTGCAGTATATGACTGAGGATCTCTGATTCTGTGCCCCCCACAGCTGGCACACCTCTACCTGCTGCATTGTGTGACTGAGAATCCCTGGTCCTGTGCCCCCCACAGCTGGCACCCCTCTACCTTCTGCAGTATATGACTGAGGATCCCTGGTCCTGTGCCCCCCACAGCTGGCACCCCTCTACCTGCTGCAGTATATGACTGAGGATCTCTGATTCTGTGCCCCCCACAGCTGGCACACCTCTACCTGCTGCATTGTGTGACTGAGAATTCCTGGTCCTGTGCCCCCCACAGCTGGCACCCCTCTACCGGCTGCATTGTATGACTGAGGATCCCTGGTCCTGTGTCCCCCACAGCTGGCACCCCTCTACCTGCTGCATTAAGTGTACCACAGCTGGCACCCCTCTACCTGCTGCATTGTATGACTTGGGATCCCTAGTCCTGTGCCCCCACGGCTGGCACACCTCTACCTGCTGCATTAAGTGTACCACAGCTGGCACACCTCTACCTGCTGCATTGTATGACTGAGGATCCCTGGTCCTGTGCCCCCACTAGTGGCACACCTCTGCTGCATTAACTGTACCCGAGGATCCCTGGTCCTGTGCCCAACAGCTGGCACCCCTCTACCTGCTGCATTGTGTGACTGAGGATCTCCGGTCCTGTGCCCCCACAGCTGGCACCCCTTTACCTCTTGCATTACCTTAGACTGAGGACCATGTTGGCTGCCTGGTGCCCTGGATCGTTGCTGCTGGCTGCCCTTCTGGGCATTGCCTGCTCTGTGCAGATGGTGAGTGTCGATTGGGTATTTGGGGGGGTTGGTGCCATGCATGCCATGATTATATTGTCATATGGTACATCTATGGGGCTACGTATTGTCTTTCTATGCCAGCTGCATGGGCATGCTGGGAGTTGTAGTTCCTGAACAGCATGGCAGCTGAAGTGTCATTGTGTGTGTTTCAGAACTACTGATTACTCTGTATCCAGCTGCATGGGCATTCTGGGAGTTGTAGTTCCTTAACATATGATATTAGACTGGACATGCTGGGAGTTGTAGTGCAGATGGGCACAAATGGGCTGATTACTATTTTATTAGACTTCAGTAACTGTAGCCGGATGTTGAAGGACTACAACTCCCATCATATCCTAAACCATCTGCTCCTTTAATCTGTGCCTTGGCTTCGGCAGGCTGGTAGTTGTGGTTTTAGGGGAAGGGGGGGGGGGGTGCAGGCAGTTGGGTACTGGTCTGCAGAGCTTGCACTCTAGTATAGTGGGATCTGCCCCCCCCCCCCCCCCCCGGGGGGAACAATCGTCTCTTTCTGGTCGTCCATTAGCGATTTCCTCTGGAGACGTCTTATAATAATGACTTTGTTGTGATGCAGAGATCAAAGTCTCCTTATTACAGCCGCTGATTGGCCCAAGGCTGGCGGAGCGCTGGCATCCAGAATGGTGCCCATTAACCCCTTGTAGGCCACGCCATCTGCAGAAAATGGAAACTGTCTGTACCTGGAAAGCTAGGTGGCAGCCAAAATAGCTGCAACTACAACTCCCAGTCTCCAGCATGGTACCAGCAGGGGGCGTATTACTGCATAACTGGACAGGGGGCTGGAAAAGGTGGCTGATGCCCCCCCTGTGGGAGATGTGGTGGGCAGCGATGGCATTGTGTATCATTATTACTGATGGGCAAGTAACTTGTTGGTTTGGAACCACAAGTGCCAGCATGCCCTACCAGCTGCAGAGATTGCCAGCCTATGAAGAAGCCAGATGGGCATTGTGTGCATCTTAGGGCTATGTTTACTAAACAGTGATATCCTCTCCTGCTGTGACCGGTTACCACTGTGCCAGCTGGGGAGGAGGCGATGTGCCAGTTTGTACACGATGGTGGCATATAGGAAGGGTGGCATTTGTCGTGGGCACATCCTATGGTTATAATGTGGTTAGACTATACAAGATGCCCCAGTAACCCGTTAGTTTGTTCCTCACCCTCCTCCTGGCCCAACCTAAAGCCAGGCGTCTGCCCCTTTAAGGAGGGCTCGCTGCTTCCTGACTGATCCATGCCCACTATAAATACCCGGTGTCAGGTTTGTAAACAGTGGGTGCCCGCTCGCCATCCACCTCCCTGTTGCTGCCAGTATCACATTTCTAGGGACTTGGCGTGACGCTTCAGGACTCTGAAGGAAAACATCCCATCTGCGGACCCCGTACTCCTGACTGAGGGGCTCCATAACAACTGCCCTATATCTACTGCAGAGAGCGCCCCCCAGGGTCAGACCGGTGGGTCCGAAACTGCAGTCTGGAGCAAAAAGTTCACCTCAGCTGCTACTTGTTATATCTGGTTCTGGGAAAGCTGAGTGACAACCAATATGGCTGCCATTACAGCTTCCACCAGCGGGGGCATCGGCACAGCTGGGTTACCCATTACAGCTCCATCACCCACCTTCTCCAGTTGCCAGAATGGTGACATAAGCATCTGATCCAGCAGTTTGGAAAGGCGCGGTGAGACCCCGAGTGGGGGGTAGTGGCGGCCATGTTGGTTGTCGCTCAGGACCGGACCTTTTTGGAACACTTTTTTTCTTTAAAGAATATTTCCCATGTGTTTTTGAGAAAGCTGTGTGGCTGTCCAGCCACCCCCCTCTAAGGTAGCCAACACCCCCCCTCCCCCCTCAAAGGTAGCCAAATCCACCCGGTTATACTGTAATACTCAGTACTGCAGCGCACATGCCGCTCGGAGGCCTGGGAAAGCTGGGTGCTAACTCCTATTGGAGCTCCTAACAGTGAACGACCCTCTTCTGGGGTCCTCTAGGAGTGACCCCTGACTACCTCCTGTACTGGCTGTCTGGCTGCGCTCCGGGCGTCCAGCCTGGCGGTATCGTGCTGCTCGCTGGGAGTTCAGCTCTGGAGGTCTTATAACCTGACGTTTCATCAGAGGTTACACATCCATATACTCCTGCCCTCCTACAACCACTACTGGCAGCCTCTTCCCATAGACCCCGGAGGGCCTACAGATTTACAGCGTTACCGCCGCTCCCTCTCGCCAGCCGGTGTAACATGGCGCAGCGCCGCTACTGCAGACAGGAGCCGCGTGGAAAGGCAGCGAGGCAGATGGGTGCGATAAGGCGGCGCTCACACCAGCGGGTTCACTCTAGATTCTTCTGTGGACTGCAGCGTTCACAGTCCAGCGGCGCACGCGGCCTCAGTCACACGGGGGGCGCTAATACACCGCGTGGTCTAATGGGCGTAATACGCAGGAATAGAAGCCGTTGATTTCAAGGCGTCCGGTTCCATCTGTATGTTTGTCGCTACGTGTCCCGTCTGCCTGCCGCTGCCGCAGCTGTGGAGGAGGCCGGGCAGCGCAGGTACGCCGTGGATGAGCTGCGTCTTTAGGAGGGCCGCCATACCGGATTTTCGGTCTGTGAATTCGCTGCGTTTTTATAGACCATGAACCGCTTCTGGCCCGTCAGTCAGCCCTTCGTGTCGGTCTCCACTGCGGCTCTCGCATTCTTCTCTGCCTCCGCTGAACCGAGCTGTAGGGGGCGCTGCAGAACACAGGATTCTGGGAGTGCGGATTAAGCTAAATATTGGCCTTCGGGGCGGCGTTGTGCTTATGATGGCGGCATTGTGCAGCTTGGGGGGCCGCGGTAGATGTGACAGGAGACCCCTGGAGCAGCTCCACATTCCTGGGGAGGCGGGTTTGGATGATGCCCAGCGGGTGTCACGGCCGTCCTCATTCATGGCAGCTCGTGGACAATACGGCTGGCAGGACTGCGTTGGCACGGTACGTGATGCCACGTGGTCCTACTGGGCGCTGTTGTGTGCGATGTTGTTGTTAACAGGCCTCACTCTGATTGGTTGCTCAGAGCAGCCAATCACATCACACACTTTGGCCTCATTTAGTAAAACTGTCTAAACAGAACTGTATCCGTTGCCGCTAGCAACCAGTCATAGCGCAGCTTTCATTTTACCACAGCAGCTCATGACGCGAGGGCGGAGCTGTGACTGGTTGCTCGGGGCAACGAGGAGACACGAGGGCGGAGCTGTGACTGGCTGCTCGGGGCAACGAGGAGACACGAGGGCGGAGCTGTGACTGGTTGCCTGGGGCAACGAGGAGACGCGAGGGCGGAGCTGTGACTGGTTGCCTGGGGCAACGAGGAGACGCGAGGGCGGAGCTGTGACTGGTTGCCTGGGGCAACGAGGAGACGCGAGGGCGGAGCTGTGACTGGTTGCCTGGGGCAACGAGGAGACGCGAGGGCGGAGCTGTGACTGGTTGCCTGGGGCAACGAGGAGACGCGAGGGCGGAGCTGTGACTGGCTGCCTGGGGCAACGAGGAGACGCGAGGGCGGAGCTGTGACTGGCTACGAGGAGAGGCGAGGGCGGAGCTGTGACTGGCTACGAGGCGAGGGCGGAGCTGTGACTGGCTGCGAGGAGAGGCGAGGGCGGAGCTGTGACTGGCTGCGACGAGAGGCGAGGGCGGAGCTGTGACTGGCTGCGAGGAGAGGCGAGGGCGGAGCGGTGACTCGCACTAATTCTAGACAAGCGATTATTTTATGTAGAAGGAGGAGACTCCCTGCAGCGTCCGTGTCAGTGCGAGCGCTAATATGGCGCCATCCGCAGGGCAGAAGTGCAGTTTGTAGGACAAGCCACAGGGGATGCTGGAAGCCAGACGGACCGACAGCCGCAGCGCGTCCGATCTTAGGACTGCCCCAAACAGATCCACTGACTATAGTGTAAACCCTGTCTTAGATACACGGCTCAGCAGACAGTATCACACAGGATAGGATTAGATACACGGCTCAGCAGACAGTATCACACAGGATAGGATTAGATACACAGCTCAGCAGACAGTATCACACGATAGGATTAGATACACGGCTCAGCAGACAGTATCACACAGGAT
Source organism: Eleutherodactylus coqui (assembly GCA_035609135.1). Taxonomy (NCBI): domain Eukaryota; kingdom Metazoa; phylum Chordata; class Amphibia; order Anura; family Eleutherodactylidae; genus Eleutherodactylus; species Eleutherodactylus coqui. The sequence continues at coordinate 1,561,031 of CM069414.1, read as the reverse complement.
AGGATTAGATACACAGCTCAGCAGACAGTATCACACAGGGTAGGATTAGATACACAGCTCAGCAGACAGTATCACACAGGATAGGATTAGATACACGGCTCAGCAGACAGTATCACACAGGGTAGGATTAGATACACGGCTCAGCAGACAGTATCACACAGGATAGGATTAGATACACAGCTCAGCAGACAGTATCACACAGGATAGGATTAGATACACGGCTCAGCAGACAGTATCACACAGGGTAGGATTAGATACACGGCTCAGCAGACAGTATCACACAGGATAGGATTAGATACACGGCTCAGCAGACAGTATCACACAGGATAGGATTAGATACACGGCTCAGCAGACAGTATCACACAGGAGAGGATCAGATACACGGCTCAGCAGACAGTATTACACAGGAGAGGATCAGATACACGGCTCAGCAGACAGTATCACACAGGAGAGGATCAGATACACGGCTCAGCAGACAGTATCACACATGAGAGGATTAGATACACGGCTCAGCAGACAGTATCACACCGGATAGGATTAGATACACGGCTCAGCAGACAGTATCACACAGGGTAGGATTAGATACACGGCTCAGCAGACAGTATCACACAGGATAGGATTAGATACACGGCTCAGCAGACAGTATCACACAGGATAGGATTAGATACACGGCTCAGCAGACAGTATCACACAGGATAGGATTAGATATGCGGCTCGGCAGACGGTATCCCACAGTATGGGATTAGATACGCGGCTCAGCAGTGTGGGTATATATCCGTAATGTTGTATCTGCTGGGGAGCGCTGGCTGCTATTATTAATAATCGGATCGCTGTGCGGTCGGAGTAAATATTTTCCCGCTTTGGACCGTTTTTCCAGTCCTGAACTGGTTATGATAACAGGAGTAGTAAAGTGGCGCTCTGTTAATCCCCGAGTCGCAGTTCCTGCCCTGTGAGTGATGCCAGGTCCAGGGCGGAGCTGCCATGACTCAGCGGCTCACGTGCCCGTTGTTTATGCCAGTCCTGGCTGCTGCGCAGGAATTAACTGTAATTTGAGGATTAACATGAGAGAATTTACAGATTTCACATTAACTAAATCCGCAACCGCCACAGCGGCGAACCGCAAACTGGAGATAAAAATTCCTTGCGGAGTCCATTTTTATGGCATTGCTTTCCCAGAATGCTCTCCTGCCTGAGCTGCCATCTACAACATTTCATCCTGACTGACTCTATTATAAAGTTAGAGTCCTTCCAGAGCCGAATGTTGTCAAAGTGCGAAACGCTAAACTACAACTACACCGCCACCGAACAGCAGGGAAATCTACTTCTTTAATTCCTTTTTTTTTTCAAAAGTTCACTCCCATCATACCTCACAGAGCGCAGACGTCAAACTCTAATTACACTGGCAGGAGGCTACTTCAGTAGTCATCGGAGCCCCCAATTAGTAATCAGGAGAGTCCCCACTGCTCTGTGAACAACTAATGTACTGGCAAGTTAACAGAGTAAGAACCAACTACTATAATACTGCCCCCTATGTACAAGAATATAACTACTATAATACTGCCCCCTATGTACAAGAATATAACTACTATAATACTGCCTCCTATGTACAAGAATATAACTACTATAATACTGCCCCCTATGTACAAGAATATAACTACTATAATACTGCCTCCTATGTACAAGGATATAACTACTATAATACTGCTCCTATGTACAAGAATATAACTATTATAATACTGCCCCCTATGTACAAGAATATAACTACTATAATACTGCCCCCTATGTACAAGAATATAACTACTATAATACTGGTCCTATGTACAAGAATATAACTACTATAATACTGCCCCCTATGTACAAGAATATAACTACTATAATACTGTCCCTATGTACAAGAATATAACTACTATAATACTGTCCCTATGTACAAGAATATAACTACTATAATACTGCCCCCTATGTACAAGAATATAACTACTATAATACTACCTCCTATGTACAAGAATATAACTACTATAATACTGCTCCCTATGTACAAGAATATAACTACTATAATACTGCCCCCTATGTACAGGAATATAACTACTATAATACTACCTCCTATGTACCAGAATATAACTACTATAATACTGCTTCCCTATGTACAAGAATATAACTACTATAATACTGCCCCCTATGTACAAGAATATAACTACTATAATACTGCCCCCTATGTACAAGAATATAACTACTATAATACTGTCCCTATGTACAAGAATATAACTACTATAATACTGCTCCCTTATGTACAAGAATATAACTACTATAATACTGCTCCCTATGTACAAGAATATAACTACTATAATACTGCCCCCTATGTACAAGAATATAACTACTATAATACTGCCTCCTATGTACAAGAATATAACTACTATAATACTGCCTCCTATGTACAAGAATATAACTACTATAATACTGCCCCCTATGTACAAGAATATAACTACTATAATACTGCTCCGTATGTACAAGAATATAACTACTATAATACTGCCCCCTATGTACAGGAATATAACTACTATAATACTGCCCCCTATGTACAGGAATATAACTACTATAATACTGCCCCCTATGTACAGGAATATAACTACTATAATACTGCCCCTTATGTACAGGAATATAACTACAATAATACTGCCCCCTATGTACAAGAATATAACTACTATAATACTGCTCCCTATGTACAAGAATATAACTACTATAATACTGCTCCCTATGTACAAGAATATAACTACTATAATACTGCTCCCTATGTACAAGAATATAACTACTATAATACTGCCCCCTATGTACAAGAATATAACTACTATAATACTGCCCCCTATGTACAAGAATATAACTACTATAATACTGCCTCCTATGTACAAGAATATAACTACTATAATACTGCCCCCTATGTACAAGAATATAACTACTATAATACTGCCTCCTATATGTACAAGAATATAACTACTATAATACTGCCCACTATGTACAAGAATATAACTACTATAATACTGCCCCCTATGTACAAGAATATAACTACTATAATACTGCCCCCTATGTACAAGAATATAACTACTATAATACTGCCCCTATGTACAAGAATATAACTACTATAATACTGCCCCCTATGTACAAAAATATAACTACTATAATACTGCCTCCTATGTACAAGAATATAACTACTATAATACTGCCCCCTATGTACAAGAATATAACTACTATAATACTGACTCCTATGTACAAGAATATAACTACTATAATACTGCCCCCTATGTACAAGAATATAACTACTAGAATACTGCTCCTATGTACAAGAATATAACTACTAGAATACTGCTCCTATGTACAAGAATATAACTACTAGAATACTGCCCCCTATGTACAAGAATATAACTACTATAATACTGCCCCCTATGTACAAGAATATAACTACTATAATACTGCTCCCTATGTACAAGAATATAACTACTATAATACTGCCCCCTATGTACAAGAATATAACTACTATAATACTGCCCCCTATGTACAAGAATATAACTGATATAATACTGCCCCTATGTACAAGAATATAACTACTATAATACTGCCCCCTATATGTACAAGAATATAACTATTATAATACTGCCCCCTATGTACAAGAATATAACTACTATAATACTGCCTCCTATATGTACAAGAATATAACTACTATAATACTGCCCCCTATGTACAAGAATATAACTACTATAATACTGCCTCCTATATGTACAAGAATATAACTACTATAATACTGCTCCCTATGTACAAGAATATAACTACTATAATACTGCTCCCTATGTACAAGAATATAACTACTATAATACTGCTCCCTATGTACAAGAATATAACTACTATAATACTGCCTCCTATGTACAAGAATATAACTACTATAATACTGCCCACTGTGTACAAGAATATAACTACTATAATACTGCCCCCTATGTACAAGAATATAACTACTATAATACTGCCCCCTATGTACAAGAATATAACTACTATAATACTGCTCCCTATGTACAAGAATATAACTACTATAATACTGCCCCCTATGTACAAGAATATAACTACTATAATACTGCCCCCTATGTACAAGAATATAACTACTATAATACTGCCCCCTATGTACAAGAATATAACTACTATAATACTGCCCCCTATGTACAAGAATATAACTACTAGAATACTGCTCCTATGTACAAGAATATAACTACTATAATACTGCCCCCTATGTACAAGACTATAACTACTATAATACTGCCCCCTATGTACAAGAAAATAACTACTATAATACTGCTCCTCTGTACAAGAATATAACTACTATAATACTGTCCCCTATGTACAAGAATATAACTACTATAATACTGCTCCCTATGTACAAGAATATAACTACTATAATACTGCCCCCTATGTACAAGAATATAACTACTATAATACTGCCCCCTATGTACAAGAATATAACTACTATAATACTGCCCCCTATGTACAAGAATATAACTACTATAATACTGCCCCCTATGTACAAGAATATAACTACTATAATACTGCCCCCTATGTACAAGAATATAACTACTATAATACTTCCCCCTATGTACAAGAATATAACTACTATAATACTTCCCCCTATGTACAAGAATATAACTACTATAATACTGCCTCCTATGTACAAGAATATAACTACTATAATACTGCCCCCTATGTACAAGAATATAACTACTATAATACTGCCCCCTATGTACAAGAATATAACTACTATAATACTGCCCCCTATGTACAAGAATATAACTACTATAATACTGCTCCTATGTACAAGAATATAACTACTATAATACTGCTCCCTATGTACAAGAATATAACTACTATAATACTGCTCCCTATGTACAAGAATATAACTACTATAATACTGCCCCCTATATTCTCACGGGTGAGCGCAGTATGAATCAGGGCCACATATCGCGCTCCCCACCATGTTAATACCTCCCCGTCTCCCAGCGTGGCTGTTAGTTGCAGCGGAGGATCACAGAGTTTCATTGCTTTCCCTGCTGACCGCCCATCGTGCGCACATGGCATACGGTGCGATGCTGCCTCCGACCCAATTAGAGATAATGTGCGATACGCTGCAGCAGCAGAAGGATTGGACGGGTTTCCTGCAGCACATCGCTCATCAGTATGATGCTGTTTAAACAAATGCGGTTTGTATTTGTGCGTGTTGCACGATTTTCTTGGCTGATTGACGGCCGTCAGTCACCCGTCAGTCACCCGTCAGTCACCCGTCAGTCACCCGTAGCTTTGAAGAATCTGCTGCAGCAAACTGTGAGATTCTTCTGCTGCGTTGCATTGTAGGAGATGTATTTGTCTTCTGCATCGCACTACTGTACTGTCGGCTTGAATATTCCTGCTCACCCAATAGTGCAGCATGCTGAGAACACGTGGCATGCGCAGGGGCGGCAGGCAGCTGTGACATCCTGCAGCTGGACTGCTAACAAGAAGGCAGAACACTTTTGAATGCAGCTTTGGTTGTGAATGGAGTCTGTCATTATGTAACTCAAGGTCTTATGCCCTTTCTATAGGGGGAAGCATCGTGCCCAGCGACGTGTGTGTGCCCCAAGGAATCTTTTACATGTGCCCCTGGCATCAGTCTTGTCATGGACAGCTGCGGATGCTGCAAGGTCTGCGCCCGTCAGTATAACCAGGACTGTGATCTGAGGCACCCCTGTGATCATATCAAGGGGCTACACTGTGACTTTGGAGCTGACCCCTCATCTACCAAGGGCATCTGCCGTGGTAAGTAGTGACCCCATTCCCTACCCTATATACAGAAGTGCTGCCTGGTAGAGGATCCCATGATGCTGTGCAAGGTGTTAAAGGATCGGAGATGAGCAGCGCCAACAGCACCAGGCGGCCCCTTGTCTCTCACGGGTATAAAGTTGGACTTTTGGTCCCAATTGCAGCCAGTAGTTCAGCCCTTTAAGGACATTTTGGGGCCTGTCCCGGAATCTTGCCCGATTAACCGATTCCTCGTAGTGGCACCAGCTGTGCAGAGCCCTGTAGGCACAGGTACGGCAGCAGACAGGCTGGGCACCTTAGCTTTGGGCGCACCTCCAGCAATCACATTCTATGTACAGAGGCGATGGAGCAGAATAGTCAGGGCTGTTTATTTCGGCTTGGCCGGTGACCCAGATCGGGGTGTAATTGCATTTCGATTTGCACCTCTCTCACCTATCACAGCTCATTAGTGGAGGATGAGTTCCATGTCCGCCAGGCAGCGGGTTGGCATGTGGCCGCCGCTCTCATGTCGGCTGGATCATTTAAGTCAGCGCTGCACCTGGTGAGACGTCTTGCCAGCTATCATCTGTCTGAAGACAAGCCGCCCTGGAGCTGTAAACACTTGGGCTCCGCTGGTATGATTCTGCAGCGACCCGCCTCGTGTCTGTAAGGAGCGCGGGGTATCCGAGGGGCAGACACTGAGCTGACAATCTGCAGATCACATTACGAGCCTCCTGGATCATAGCTGTGTGACCCTGGTGACTTCCAAGTAATTCTGGGCATTGGTCATCTTAAAGGGACATGCCTGAAACATTTAAAGGGGCAGTAACTCTTCTGCCAACTTCTGCTCATCTCCCAGCTTGTGTTTGTCTCATTTCTTTAATGCATTAAAATTGTGTTTACCGCTGTACGCCGTGTTTGCCACTAGGGGGCTCCTCTCCAGCTTCTCTGCATTCTACGTGAAGCGCTGAGCGGGGAACGTTTACACTCAGCAAGAAGTCAGCCATCCAGCGATGCTTTTCATGCTGGTTGAAAGTGAGCGACCAACGAACTGTAAAGGAATAGAGCCGATGGCCGTGCGTTTAGACGCAATTATTATCATGCAGATTCATCGCTCTGAGCGATTCATCCCATGTAAATGGCCCTTGTGCAATGCAGCATCAGAAGGCTGGGCAAGGAAGTCAGGGCAGTGAACTACTGGCAGAATGCTAGGCTTGTTCCACACTCCCTTCTTGAAAGTGGATGGCAAGAAGCAGAAGAATGATGACGACCATCTGAAAATCATAACTTGCAGACATGAAACTGGGTGCAGACAGCAGCAAAGGAGGGCAAGGAGAACCGGGGGCGGGGCGAGGGGGGGGGGGGGGTGTTTATAGAAAACGTCTTAAACTCAGGTACACTTTAAAGGGATTTATGATGGCCGCATAGAGAAATTCCAAGCCCATTTCAATATCGTTGTTAGGTTGAACCCCAATGCCCCTCTAAAGAGAGGGGATGTGCTAGTCTTTAGAGAGGCCACCAAATTAAAGGGGTTTTCCATAACTATACTGCTGACAATATTGATGGAGTATCTGATCATGGGGGGTCTTCCAGCTGACTGGAGGGGCTGTGGGGAACCAGTAAGCACCGCCTCTCCATTATTTCCCAGTCTGGTACATATGGTAGTAACTACCTGGTGCTTCAGTTTACTTCACAAGCCTTGTGGTTTTAGAAGGCCCCAGGTAGAAGACCTTATGTGATTGGCGATATTACGAGGGTCATGTAAGAATAATTGGCAACCCCCACCCCGATACGTTTGTAGTATGACAGAATACGGAAATGGAGGTCATGAGTTATCTGTAGTGCCGCCAACCGGAAGGTGTCAGCACCCGTCAAACAACGCCATCTCGCCAAATGTCGCCCTACAACATAAGGTTCTCTCGATGTGAGAAGATGAAAATTCAGGCTGCTCATGGTAGGAAGACACTAAAGTGTCCCCAAGGCCTTCGAGAAGCGTGTAGCGACCGGACAGTGCCATACTGAAGCATGATGAGATGGGTATCTGTATTTAAGGAAGGGTATGAAAGTGTCAAACATGAGGCTGGAGCAGGCAGGCCACGGATGAATCTTGCATTGCTCAAGTCTGCCTGCCACTGGAAGGAGATCCTTCATGGATCCTGGTTCAAAACAAGGGAAGACGTTGTGGCAATAGGGCACTCTCTGCCAGAGATCTAGAAGTGGGTGCGAGACATGGCAGGGGAATATGTCGCGGGTATGTAATGTTCCCTGTCATCCAAATATATTCTGTGCAACAAAAAAATCCCCATAGTTGCAAATAATGTTTAGATGATCCTCATAGATGACCACCCGTATCATACCGGCTACTGCAACACACGGTTTCACATATTTGGGGACTGATCGGCTCTTACCTTCTTTGCTGGTTTTGTATAACTTATTTCTATCTTTTCCAGCAAAGTCTGAAGGTCGACCTTGTGAATTCTTCGGGCAAATCTATCAGAACGGGGAGAACTTCCAACCCAACTGCAAGCACCAGTGCTCCTGCATGGACGGAGTGGTAGGATGTATGCCCATGTGTCCTCAGGAAATGGCCTTGCCAAGCATGGACTGCATTAATCCGAGACTGGTGAGGGTCCCTGGACAGTGCTGTGAGGAGTGGATGTGTGATACCAATCACATCTCGGAGGACTCGGGAGACGCCACTGCTGGAGACATGGATGAGATTTTGAAGTCCTCCGAAGAAAACCTGGACCAGGAGGATGTGGAGCCTGTATCCAGCAACGAGCTCATTACTTTGGTTCGAAATGGATTCAAAGTAGAGACAGGTAAGTTTTATAGGATGTCTTCCTCAACTTGGCAGTCAGTTAGGCATCACCTGATTTGACCCATCGATGGCAGTGTTCAGCAAATCCAGCATGGGCTGATGGTGTAATCTACCTAATGCCTAGACAAGGGGGGAGGTCTTCATTTGTAGTCTCCTATTAGACAAGGGGGGAGGTCTTCATTGGTAGTCTCCTATTAGACAAGGGGGAAGGTCTTCATTGGTAGTCTCCTGTTAGGCAAGGGGGAAGGTCTCTCTTTGTAGTCTCCTATTAGAAAAGAGGGAAGATCTCCTATTAAACAAGATGGAAGGTCTTCATTTGTAGTCTCCTATCAGGCAAGGGGGAAGATCTTTATTTGTAGTTTCCTATTAGACAAGGGGGAAGGTCTTCATTTGTAGTCTCCTTTTGGACAAGGAAGAAGGTCTTTATTTGTAGTCTCCTATCAGACAAGGGGTAAGATCTTAATTTGTAGTCTCCTATTAGGCAAGGGGTAAGATTTTCATTTGTAGTCTCCTATTAGGCAAGGGGTAAGATTTTCATTTGTAGTCTCCTATTAGGCAAGGGGTAAGATTTTCATTTGTAGTCTCCTATTAGGCAAGGGGGAATGTCTTCATTTGTAGTTTCCTATTAGGCAAGGGGGAAGGTCTTCATTTGTAGTCTCCTTTTGGACAAGGGGGAAGGTCTTCATTTGTAGTCACCTATTAGGCAAGGGGGAAGGTCTTCATTTGTAGTCTCCTTTTGGGCAAGGGGGAAGGTCTTCATTTGTAGTCTCCTTTTGGACAAGGGGGAAGGTCTTCATTTGTAGTCACCTATTAGGCAAGGGGGAAGGTCTTCATTTGTAGTCTCCTTTTGGGCAAGGGGGAAGGTCTTCATTTGTAGTCTCCTTTTGGGCAAGGGGGAAGGTCTTCATTTGTAGTCTCCTTTTGGGCAAGGGGGAAGGTCTTCATTTGTAGTCTCCTTTTGGACAAGGGGGAAGGTCTTCATTTGTAGTCTCCTTTTGGACAAGGGGGAAGGTCTTCATTTGTAGTCTCCTTTTGGACAAGGGGGAAGGTCTTCATTTGTAGTCTCCTTTTGGACAAGGGGGAAGGTCTTCATTTGTAGTCTCCTTTTGGACAAGGGGGAAGGTCTTCATTTGTAGTCTCCTTTTGGACAAGGGGGAAGGTCTTCATTTGTAGTCTCCTTTTGGACAAGGGGGAAGGTCTTCATTTGTAGTCTCCTTTTGGACAAGGGGGAAGGTCTTCATTTGTAGTCTCCTTTTGGACAAGGGGGAAGGTCTTCATTTGTAGTCTCCTTTTGGACAAGGGGGAAGGTCTTCATTTGTAGTCTCCTCTTGGATTGGCTGGGTCTATAAATTATCTCCAAAGTTGTAGAATATCTGTGGAAAATGAGCTCACATTTGTGACAGCTTTATTTTTTCTGATGTTTCTTTCTCTTCTCCGCATGCAGTTTTGGGTCCTCATCCCCAACCAGATCATTCCAGCTGTGCCATCCAAACCACTGAGTGGTCTCAGTGCTCTAAATCCTGTGGAATGGGTCTCTCCACCAGAATAACGAATGATAACCCTCAGTGCAAGCTGATGAGAGAGACCCGCTTGTGTCAGATCCGACCCTGCAGAGACCCTTCACCATCCAAACCAAAGGTGAAGTATTGTCTTTATTTGGGTTGGGGGTTTAGTGTTGGAGGGAGAGTTATTAAGTAAGACCATCTTGGACAACTGGCGCTTGGAGCAAACAGCGGTAACTGCCCCCTCACTCCGCCTGTGTGATCTGGACCCACAATCCAAGACGAGAAATGGTTGCTGTATCTGAGGGGCTCTTTGCTATAAAGAGAAGGTCTAGTTTTATGTTGAGCTGAATGTGGAGTCATCTGGTCATCCAACTGTCCCGGATTTGGAGCGCTGTCCCGCTTCCCCACCACTTCCCTTTTCTGACTAGCATTTAACTCGCTTGCAGTCCCGGTCTGGTGGCAGCAGCCCAACTGTTGTAATCGGTGTGACCCCTGACCTCTCTTTGGAGCATGTGCAGATGCTGAGGGAAAGGTCAGGGGTCGCACTGATTACAGCAGCGGGCCGCTGAACAGGGGCTACAAGTGAGTTAAATATCTGTTGGCGAGCTGGAGCTCCACTTTGGGAATCGTTACTAAAACAGGTTCCAGTAGCTATAGTTAAACGCCCGCTCTTATACTGGCATTCTTCTATTTGACTAGGCCCTAATGTCCTTAGTGTTACACTTGTTTGCTTAATATAAAATTTTATTCTAACTTTTCACTTCCTATTACCTACAATCTTAGGGGGTCACTATTACTACTGGGGCCATTAAGGGGGTCACTATTACTACTGGGGCCATTAAGGGGGTCACTATTACTGTGAGGGGTCTGTGAAGGGTGCAGTTATGGGCTACAGAGGGTGTGGCTTTGCCTTAAGTTGGGGTGGCTTGTCCTAACAGTTTGCCATGTCACACTAGGCACACTTGGGAGGTATGCTAACATTATAGCCAAGGGTTAGCATTTGACCACCATGTGCATTGATGTGAATGTGAGTCCCTGCATCCCATACACAAACATGAAATGCGTGCACTTGACCTTATGGGCATCCAATGACTGACCCTAAACAAGCAGCATGTTCAGTGACTTTGCACTTTTTTGTAATTCGGTGTTTTTTTTCCACTTAGAATGGCAAGAAATGCACCAGAACGAAGAAAGCCAAGCAAGCCATGCATTTTACCTATGCTGGGTGCACCAGTGTGCGGAGGTACAAGTCCAACTACTGTGGGTCCTGCACAGATGGCCGGTGCTGCACCCCATCCAAGACCAGAACCATGAGGGTTCGCTTCCGTTGTGATGATGGAGACACTTTCCAGAAAAGTATGATGTGGATTGAAAAGTGCAGGTGTCACCAAAACTGCCCCTATCACAGTGACCTGTCCTACCCGCATTACCGGTTACACAATGATATCCACAAGTTCACAGACTGAGCGGCCGGAATGGCCGTTTTTCTCTTAGACTCATATAGGGTGGTGGCCACAGAAGAACAATGTTTCCCCATCCTTTAAACTGTTTCCAAATGACAGGGCCCAACCACCCAAGATTGGGCGGTGATATAGCGGACGGTGCGTCACCCTCTTAAGTGGTCAAGTGATTCAGAACTTTAGTATTGACCCTCCTGAAGAGAACGTCTTGGGCTTAGTGATGGTAGAGAGGCAGATTTATTCCAATGTGGGTGAAAACATACATTAGCCGTAAAAGTGCAGCACAATTAGAGTGTAGAGAGTCCTGGTCACAGAGGAGTTTGGGCTAGCTATACAGTTTGACTGTGTGGACTACAGCAGAGCAGTATTATTAGTGGACTGTAGGCATCTCAACACTTATGTAAGTTCTCGTAACTCATAATGCCAACAGCTGTGGTGGTGGCCCTTGGAGAACATTGTCAGATGCTTTCCACCTTCATTCTATGAGGACATCTCATGGTAACTGAGTCTCCCATGAGTACTTGGGAAATGAGATAGAAGTATAGCGTAGGATTGACGACCATTGTCAACAAGGTAGACCTTGTTGACTATGACTACAATGTATCCAATGAAGAGAGACCCAGTTAGTTTAAAGACATGATGACCCAGTGAGGGTTGTAGACTTGGCACCTCTTCCATTAGGATAGTCAAACACTGGTGGTAACCCTAAAACGTGACCCACGGTAGTGGCAGGACTAAAGAGACATTGCTCAATATTCAATTTTTGGGCATGAAATGAGACAACATGAAGATCTTGAGCACTTTGTGGTCTACTGTAAGCTCTCTGAAATGAGACTCTCCTGACCTGAAAAGGGCGGATTCATATATTCCTGAGGTCTAATCCACAGACCGTCGTCTGTCTGGATGTACACTGGACATTGGGTGTTATGACTGGTGGAGAGGAAACAGTCCCGTGGTCAAATACTACCAGGAGGCACTGGGGGGCTTCTCCCAGACTGGGAATAAGGGAATTATAAACTATGACTTAGGTTTTACAGAATGGCACTTTAAAAAAAAATTTGGACAGTTTGCTGCTTTTTGAAACTCCTTAATTTGTTTGTTGCCCCTGCCTGTGGTAGTGGATATTCACCACAGGGTGGCGCTTTATTGAACATCAAGTCGACAGCAGTGCTTCAGCCAGGGAGCAACCAAAGAAGTATTAGTTATACTGAAAACGAAAACACAAAAAAATGCAAATATTTATGGAAAAATAATAAACCAACTTTTGTTGTGTTTTTTATTTTTATCACTTTTAACCCCCTTTAAAATGTAACACAACTGCAGTGGGAACCAGATGGGGCTTTCTTACTTGTAAGGGTAGGAACCAGTGACCTCACAAGTACTGTAGCCAAAATAATGCCCCAAGAACCAATGACTTCACCAAGATCCCAGCCAATTAAAGCGACCCTTTGGTTTTGGGACAGAATTCTGACCTGGAACGGTAGGCGGAAAGGGGTGTATTACCTGCAGCTGTTCTCTGCTTCCCCTCCAATCCACCGGTTCATGTCCTGTTTTTGACCTTCCAAGATGGCCAATGCAGTCTTCAGATTACCCTATAGTGCATCGGTAGCATTAGACTACCAATGTGTAATACCTGCTTTCTGATTGGCCAGAGGTGATCATATGATCAGCACTGCCCAATCAGAGAGGCGTGCACAGAGTGCATTAGGTAGTGAGAAAATTGCTGCAGCCATCTTGGCCATCTGAAAACTGGACCCAGAACTGGCATATTGAAGAGGTGGTAGGGAGCAACTGCAGGTCCCTGGACAGAGACTTCTCTCGAAACCAGAGGGTCCCTTTAAGATACTTAGATACCATCATGACTGGAGGCAGCGGTGCCCACCGGAGAGCCAGGGCTTTAGCAGGATTGGTATAAAAGCCTATGTTATGGCCTTGCAGTGAGATGCATGCACTTGCCTAGAGGTTTGTATAACAAGTTTGACTTTGAGCTCCCGACCACTAAACCCCATAACATGTGTAAACTATACAGCTGCAGATGACCGATCCAGCAAACACATGGCACTGCAGCGTCTAACGGCTCTAGCGCTGTATTAGGGGGTGGGCTCCTGCGGCTTGGTGAGAGTCGGAGTAAAATTGTTCATATAAATCTATGGGGTAAGAGTCTTACGGGGGTTGTCCAGTTATAAACTATTGGTGGACTCCCACTGAGCTCCTATGGTTGACCTATCCTAAGCATAGGCCATCAATTGGAGCTCTGTGGGATCCCTACTGATCAACTGTTCACCAGGCTGATGCACTCATGCTCTGGCTGATCTCTGCAGGAAGAAGACAGTTCCGCTCCCGCTGCAGTGGCCAGGCTTGGTATTGCAGGCCATACTCTTTAATGATAACTTTGCCTGTAATACCAAGCCTGGCCACTACAGTGAGCAGATGGGGCCATCAAGCAGCTGATCGGCAGGATTCCTGGGCAGCAGACACCTGCTGATCTACTACTGATGGAGAATCCTGAGGATAGGCCATCAATGATTTACAACTGGACAACCTCTGGACCATGGTGGCAGGTTTAGGTGAAAATCCTACTAAGCCTGGAAAACTCCCATTTAAGGGAGAACCAAAATGCTAAAGGGTGCGCCCATAGATGGATGGCATTGGGCAGTTATACGTCTGCTCTGCCAAGAGCTTGTGTTATGCACCACAGAGGTTTGGGTGGCCACATCTCTACTCCACCCCTTCATCTACCACCGATATTGGAAAGTTGTGCGTTTTTGGTGCTTGCATTTTAGTGACCTCTTCAGAAAGCATCAAACCTGCAGTGCCTTATAAAATAACCAGCGTGCCATGCAAGGTCACATTGTTTGGAGGGCTGAAGACCGCCGGCTGCATGATGTCATGAATCGCATGAATCGTGACATCATTAAGCAATATTTGCTTGCCAATGCAGCCGTGCGCTTCATGACCCGTTTATCTAATTTTCACTCATTTCTACATGTCTGATTCCCTTTTGTACACTGATCACTTTCATTGTGAGGCAAAAAAATTTACATATTGCATCTATTTAAAGGGGGCACTCATTAGCATAACTCCGCCCAAGTTACCTTCCCAAAGGCCTGTTAATAGCAATTTATAGAGAGCAGCTGACTGGGAACAGTTGGCATATAGGACGTTGGGTATAACCCGTAAGTGTATATGGCCCCAAACATGGGTGGGAGGCCATGTGACTAGTAAGCCACGCCCCCTTCATAAATTTTTTTTGGGTGACACGCTATTAACGGTCGGCGACAGGGGAGGTCTGCCTGGTTAGCCTTGGCTTGTACATTTTCATGGCTCTTGTGTCTGATGTTATATACACGTCTCTTGTATGTCGGCAGGATTACCAGCTCTTATATGTACTTTGAAATAAACCTTGTTTTTAATTTGTTTTTTATCTATATTTTTGTCTTAATTATTTGGGGTATTTGTGAAGATAAGGAGAATCTGGTTAAAGCAACGCTGCAGTTTTGGGGGACATTCTATGCCAGGACGGGAGGGGAGGAGGGTATATTACCTGCTGCCTCCAATTGGGAGATCCATTTTTGGCTGTCCGACATGGCCACGGCAATTTTCTAATTAATGTATACTGTTCACTGCTCTCTGGTTGGCCAGCTCTGATCACATGATCAGCTTTGCCCAATCGGACAACATGTAGAGTGCTACTGATGCGCTGGGGGGATTAGGTAGTAGACTACCTAAGACTAGAATGAGCAGAAGTTTAGGAGGCCAGAGGGCGGTTGTACAAAGCAATTGATAATCATCACTGTACGCATGCTGATGAAGGGAAGGCTGCTTACTGGACTCATAACTCATAGGACCGCCCACTAGACTCCTAGACCCGGAATGAGCAGGGATTTAGATGATACTGAATCTATCCACAGAACCGTATACCGCTCTGATTGGTTCCTCCCGCTCTTCAGCATGCTGCTCTCCAATTGGACTGCATTTTCAACCCATTAAGAACGCTCCTTCCTCTGTTGTAACCAGCGGTCATCTATTAAAGGAAAACACCCCTAATAGCAAAACACAAATCCATTATTCAGGACAACGTAAAAGCTTCCAGTAAGAGGAGTAAACCTTGCCGATATTTATAATAGGGCAGGAGCATTATAACACTATCTGCTCATATCCGTCACATATGATGGAAATATCTGGCTGTCCCAGCACTGGAGAGAAGTGTGACAGAGCCGTCCTCTCATCCTGTGATAGGTGGTGTAGTGGACTTAAATGTCACGGGTGACGCCACCGTTCCTTAGGATGTCTGACAGGAAAAGTAAGAGAGTTCACACACAGTTAAATTAATAACTTCACTTGCTGGGAACAGTCAGAGACTGGAACTGTACTTTCAGATTTGATGAGCTCACACACCAGTGCAGGAAGAACAAATTACGGAGGTGAGCAAGGAGAACACCGGATTATACCAGGCCTACAGTCCATAGCATAGCTATAAGGGGCACATGCATAACTCTTCTCCCCAAAAACAAAGAATATGAGACAAGTGGAATGACCATCCCTTCCTCTGAAAAAAGAGAATACAACACTGATGTGGTACTAGAGAATAGAGAAGGCCAACTGGCAGAAAAACAAGAGACAAGTGGAATCACCATCACTTTCTCTGAAAGAAAAAAAAACTCTGTGACGGGTGGTAGCTTAACTCGATACCCCCCTATCTGGGACTGGAGAATGAGGTGAAAAAGGATGCTCCGCCTATACCTTGCATACTGCTGACTCTCATCTAAAACCGGTATGTAAAAGCTTAGAGAAATGTCCCTCCTTGTGTTTCAATTCTTCATCATTGTCAAGATCTCTGCTTGACGTTAGTGAAGAGAAACATTCTTGTTCACCTGATCACGTCCATTTGACATGCACCATGTACCAGAGATCCCCATTGCATAGGACAGGCCTATGGGTGTAAGCAAGAATGTTTCCATTCACTTACAGCAGGCAATGTTGATTGCGGCATGTAAAGGGTTCGAAGATGGAGGTCACTCCCTCTGTGACGTCATTTGTCCGCTGACACTTGGGAGATCTGTGGTGGGTGCTCTTGGAGATCTGCATCTGGAACCCTTGAGATCTGTGATGAGCACTCTGTGGTGGGTGCCCTGGGGGAGATGTGGCAGGCACTTTAGGGATCTGTGGTGAGCACTCTTGAAAATCTGTGGTGAGCAATCTGGGAGATCTGTAGCAAGCACTCTGCAGAATTAGTGGCAGGGAAACTGCAGAATTAGTGGTGGATCTGTGATGAGCACTCTGGGGGATGGGCCCTCTTGGAGATCTGTGATGGGCGTTCTGGGTGATTTGTGGTGGTCACTCTGGGGGATCTGCATTAGACACTCTGCTGAATTAGTGGCAGGCAATATGCAGAATTAGTAAGGGAGCTGTAGTAAGCACTCTGGGGGATCTGGGGCAAGCACTTTGGAGGTCTGCAGTGAGCGCTCTGGGAGATCTGTAGCAGGAACTCTTAGGATCTTTGGTGAGCACCCTGGGGAATCTGTGGTGGGCACTCTTACAGATCTGTGCCTGATACTTGGGAACTCTGTGGTGGGTGCTCTTGGAGATCTGTGTCTGGAACCCTGGAGATCTGGAATGAGCAATCTGGGGGATCTGTGGTGTACATTTTGGTGATCTATGGTGGGCACTCTGAGGGTAATGTGGTGGGTGCTCTGTGGGATCTGTGGCAGGCACGTGAAGGGGTCTGTGGTGGGTCCTCGAAGGGATCTGTTTTGAGTACTCTGTGATCCTTGGTGGGTGCTCTGGGGGATCTGTGGTCAGAACTCTGAGGATCTGTGGTAGGCATTCTAGAGATTCTGTCGGGAACTCTGAAGATCTGTGGTGAGTACTCTGAGGGATCTGTGCTGAACATTCTGGGAATCTATGGTGGGTGTTCTGTGGGATCTGTGGCAAGCAATTGAAGGGATCTATGGTGAAAACTTAAAGGGATCTGTGGCAGGTATTTCAGAGATCTGTGGTGGACACTCTAGGGGATCTGTGTTGGGGGATCTGTTGTGTGCATTCTGAGGATCTGTGGTATCTGTGGTGGGCACATGAAGGGGTCTGTGGTGAAAACTCTGGGGATCAGTATCAGCTACTCAAATGGACCTGTGGTGATAACTCTGGGGGAACTGTGACAGGCATTCAAAGGGGTCTGTTTATAGCAATCTGGAGATATGTGGTGGATGCTCTGGGGAATTTGTGCTGATCACTCGGGGGTATTTGTGGTGGGTGTCTTGGGGAACTGTGGCAGGCACTATGGTGAATCTGTGGTGGGTGTTCTGAGGGATCTCTGGTGGTCAATTCAAGGGATCTGTGGTGGATGCGCTGTAGAATCTAGGGCAGTCATTCGAAGAGTTCTGTGGTGAGCAGTCAAAGGGATTTGTTGTGGGCACTCTGGGAGATCTGTGGTGGGTATTCTGGGGAACTGTGGTGGGTATTCTGGAAATCCGTGGTGGGTATTCTGGGGTACTGTGGTGGGTGTTCTGCGGGATCCATGGTGGGCACTCTGGGGGAGATACATGGCTATGGGAACTTTTCTTGTCTACTCTCAGGAATGTTAGGACCAACAAATGGCTACTTCTACATAAAGTTCCCCCTTATAGATTCTGCCCACAGCCTGCATCTTCTTTGCCTTTTCTGAACATCGGGGTACATTAATATAAGTCTCCATAGTAAATGAATCATATGGTTACTTGAGCATGGTGCCCATATCTGATGCCGTTTCTACAGCCCGCAGACAGACAGTACAAGACCTTTCATCGTCTTCTCTCTGTCCAGGACCATACAGTAGTGAGGAGACGTCTTCGCTGCCACCATAGTTGGGTTGATACAGCTGCCTTGTTCCCCGTCAAGAAAGGTTAAAGGTCAGCTATGGTCTACTTAGCAAAAGTGCCCCCTCCCCACATTCAAGCCTCCAAGCAAACATCCTTCTCTTCCCATCTTCTCCTAAGGGAAACTCTAGAATAGGATATACCCTTTAGTGCCCCCTTTCTGCCTCCATTTGGTACCCACACAGCCTAACGGTCACCACAAGACACTTGCCATATTCTCCATCAACACTTCAAAGACCCCCTGATTCCGGTTCATGAGTAGAATGCTAGAATAACAGTAAAGACTGACTATTTCCACTTCTTCGGGCTGAAATCCTCTGGAATACAGCAATAGATATTCTTGTATCAATTCCCTATTTTTGAAGCATCCTTCCACTGGAGTTCAGAAGCAGAACGTTCCTACATTCCTAAGCCTTTGAGTAGCGATGAGCACCGCAGATATTTATGCTCCTGCACCACATTGCATTCGCTGACCCCAGATAGAAGTGCTTTGTAAAATACCATCATGTCAATAGCGCTTCCCATACATATATTTGCATCTTATATGCCCAGGACTGGAATGCAGACCCGCAGATCCTGCCTACAGAATCGGCTATTGTTCTGGAAACTTCTGCACTTACAATGAAGAGCTCACAAGGTCCACGAGCCGAATCCGTCCCACTGCCTTATTTTATGTCGCCCGCCGACCGTGCATCAAACCTAACAGGAATTCTACTCACCCGCCTGCAACTTTGGGTCGGTGGCGAAGTGTACAGTCTGTGACTGCTGAGGTGAGAGGTCAGCAGTGACAGGCTCAGCAGTAGCTGCCACCCGAGAGGAGCTGCAGGCAGAGTCATTAGAATGCTTGCAGCGATGCTGCCCAGCCAGAGACAAACAGGGGATCACTATTGCTACTGGGACTGCTATGGGGGTCTCTCTTACTACTGGGACCATTATGGGGGTCACTATTACTACTGGGGCCATTATGGGGGTCACTATTACTACTGGGACTGCTATGGGGGTCACTATTACTACTGGGACAACTATGGGGGTCACCATTTCTACTGGGACTACTATGAGGATCACTATTACTCCTGTACCATTATGGGCATCACTAATACTGCTAGGACTACTATGGGGTCACTATTACTACTGGGGCAATTAAAGAGGTTACTATTACTACTGGGACTAAAGTGAGGGCCACTATTACTACTGGGGCATTATGGGGGTCACTATTACTTTTGGGACTGCTATGGGGGGGGGGGGGGTCACTATTACTACTGGTGCCATTATGGGCATCACATTTACTACTGGGACCCTTCTGGGGGTCCCTATTACTACTGGGGCCATTATGGGGTTAACTATTACTACTGGGGCCATTCTGGGGTTAACTATTACTACTGGGACTGCTATGGGGGTCACTAATACTACTGGGGCCATTATGGGCATCACTATTACTACTGGGACTAAAGGGAGGGCCACTATTATTACTGGGGCCATTATGGGGGTCACTATTACTTTTGGGACTGCTATGGGGGTTACTATTACTACTGGGACCCTTCTGGGGGTCATTATTACTACTGGGACTGCTATGAAGGTCACTATTACTACTGGGACTGCTATGGGGGTCACTATTACTACTGGGGCCATTATGGGGTTAACTATTACTACTGAGGCCATTCTGGGGTTAACTATTACTACTGGGACTGCTATGGGGGTCACTAATACTACTGGGGCCATTATGGGCATCACTATTACTACTGGGACTAAAGGGAGGGCCACTATTACTACTGGGGCCATTATGGGGTTAACTATTACTACTGGGACTACTATGGGGGTCACTATCACTACTGAAACCATTATGGGGGTCACTATAACTACTGGGGCCATTATGGGCATCATTATTACTACTAGGAGTACTAAGGGGGTCACTATTACTACTGTGTGACTGTTCTCAGTGAGAGAAACCAAGTAATCTTGTAGATATGATACCTTTTAATGGCCTTCAAAAATCTATGAAGTTACAGCGAGCTTTTGGATCCTCTATTGATTCTTCCTCAGGCTAAAATGGAACTGGTTTGGATGGGGCACATATATAATATACAGATGAAGAGAGGACGCCCCTTGTGATTGAAATACAAATGTTCACACAGAAATTTGAGACTGTTTTGCACTTAAAACAACAGATAAACCGAGCTGAGACATTACTTAATTGGTCCATTGAGCTCAGGAATGTGGCAGTTTTATGATGTGTCTTATCTCTCCTTCGACCTGCACATGGAAGGAGATGCAGCACCACCTAGTGGACGGCAACATTATTACAAGTCAAGTTCTGAATTTTTATGAAGTTTAAAAAAAAATGGTTGTTAAGAGGACGTCCCTCCTGAACCCTTCAGACCTTTCATATTCCCCACTTATGCCAGAATCCTGGGCTGAGGTTCATTCCATTCTTGAGGGTATCAAACATGGCCATACATTTGTACTCCCAAATTCTTCTGTGATGCTGTGAGTTGAAGTTGCCCTTCAGTATGAGAACTCTCATCTGCTCTATGCTGTCCCTGACCACAAAAATGTTTTGCCACAGGTAGCTCAGTCTTTCCCTCTGTAATCGAGTGGCGATGAGATCTCATCCTGGCCCTCAGTTTTTGTCCTGTTTCCCGATACAGAGACCCCCAACAGGACATTTACTGCCCCGGATCAGGTACACAACATCAGACATGGAACATGTGAATGTCCCGGGATCTTATAGTCCGGCTGTGTGTTGGGGTTATGTATCCTGTCGACGGTCCGTACATGTCAGCAGGTCTTACAGCTCCTTACATTACAGGGATCTTATAGTCCTGCTGTGTGTTGGGGTTATGTATCGTGTCTGCGGTCCGTACATGTCAGCAGGTTTTACAGCTCCTTACATTACAGGGATCTTATAGTCCTGCTGTGTGTTGGGGATCTGTATCCTGTCTGGGGTCCGTACATGTCAGCAGGTTTTACAGCTCCTTACATTACAGGGATCTTATAGTCCTGCTGTGTGTTGGGGTTATGTATCCTGTCTGGGGTCCGTACATGTCAGCAGGTTTTACAGCTCCTTACATTACAGGGATCTTATAGTCCTGCTGTGTGTTGGGGTTATGTATCCTGTCTGCGGTCCATACATGTCAGCAGGTCTTACAGCTCCTTACATTACAGGGATCTTATAGTCCTGCTGTGTGTTGGGGTTATGTATCCTGTCAGTGGTCCGTACTTGTCAGCAGGTCTTACAGCTCCTTACATTACAGGGATCTTATAGTCCTGCTGTGTGTTGGGGATCTGTATCCTGTCCGCGGTCCGTACATGTCAGCAGGTCTTACAGCTCCTTACATTACTGGGATCTTATAGTCCTGCTGTGTGTTGGGGTTATGTATCCTGTCCGCGGTCCATACATGTCAGCAGGTCTTACAGCTCCTCACATTACAGGGATAAGTTCCATTTTGTGTGTCAGAGGGCAATGCACTCCTGATTATTAAGCTCCTCAGACTTGAAGGTTGCCTGTAACACAGAAGGGGAGGGTCCGGGAATATGGTGGTCAGACGGTCATCCTTGTGTAGGGTATGGTGGAGTTTCCTTGCAGTCTTCCTTAGTACCTCTAGCTGTGAATTGTAGGTCACTACTAGAGGTACGCGTCTGTTTCTTTCCTTCTCCATGTTTTGGAGTAGTTGATTCCTGGGTATCCTGGTGGCTCTGATGATTTCTGGGTATCCTGGTGGCTCTGGTGATTTCTGGGTATCCTGGTGGCTCTGGTGATTCCTGGGCATCCTGGTGGCTCTGGTGATTCCTGGGGATCCTGGTGGCTCTGGTGATTTCTGGGTATCCTGGTGGCTCTGGTGATTTCTGGGCATCCTGGTGGCTCTGGTGATTTCTGGGCATCCTGGTGGCTCTGGTGATTTCTGGGGATCCTGGTGGCTCTGGTGATTTCTGGGGATCCTGGAGGCTCTGGTGATTTCTGGGGATCCTGGTGGGTCTGGTGATTCCTGGGTCTCCTGGTTGCTCTGGTGATTCCTGGGTATCCTGGTGGCTCTGATCATTTCTGAGTATCCTGGTGGCTCTGGTGATTCCTGGGTATCCTGGTGGCTCTGGTGATTCCTGGGTATCCTGGTGGCTCTGGTGATTCCTGGGTATCCTGGTGGCTCTGGTGATTCTTGGGTATCCTGGTGGCTCTGGTGATTCCTGGGTATCCTGGTGGCTCTGGTGATTCCTGGGTATCCTGGTGGCTCTGGTGATTCCTGGGTATCCTGGTGGCTCTGGTGATTCTTGGGTATCCTGGTGGCGCTGGTGATTCCTGGGTGTCCAAGCTGGCTCTAATGATTTCTAAGTATCCTGGTGGCTCTGGTGATTCCTGGGTATCCTGGTGACGCTGCTGATTCCTGGGTATCCTGGTGGCTCTGGTGATTCCTGGGTGTCCTGCTGGCTCTAGTGATTTCTAAATATCCTGGTGGGTCTTGTGATTCCTGGGTATCCTTGTGGCTCTAGGGATTTCTGAGTATCCTGGTGGCTCTGGTGATTCCTGGGTATCCTGGTGGCTCTGGTGATTTCTGGGTATTATGGTGGCTCTGGTGATCCCTGGGTATGCAGGTGGCTCTGGTGATTTCTGAGTATCCTGGTGGCTCTGGTGATTCCTGGATATCCTGGTGGCTCTGGTGATTTCTGGGTATCCTGGTGGCTCTGGTGATTTCTAAATATCCTGGTGGCTCTGGTGATTTCTAAATATCCTGGTGGCTCTGGTGATTTCTAAATATCCTGGTGGCTCTGGTGATTTCTGGGGATCCTGGTGGCTCTGCTGATTTCTGGAGATCTTGGTTGCTCTGGTGATTTCTGGGTATCCTGGTGGGTCTGGTGATTCCAGGGTCTCCTGGTTGCTCTGGTGATTCCTGGGTATCTTGGTGGCTCTGGTGATTTCTGGGTATCCTTGTGGCTCTGGTGATTTCTGGGTATCCTGGTGGCTCTGGTGATTTCTGAGTATCCTGGTGGCTCTGGTGATTTCTGGGTATGCTGGTGGCTCTGGTGATTTCTGGGTATCCTGGTGGCTCTGGTGATTTCTGGGTATCCTGGTGGCTCTGGTGATTTCTGGGTATCCTGGTGGCTCTGGGGATTTCTGGGTATCCTTGTGGCTCTGGGGATTTCTGGGTATCGTGGTGGCTCTGGTGATTCTTGGGGATCCTGGTGGCTCTGGTGATTTCTAAATATCCTGTGGCTCTGGTGATTCCTGGGGATCCTGGTGGCTCTGGTGATTTCTAAATATCCTGGTGGCTCTGGTGATTCCTGGGTATTCTGGTGGCTCTGGTGCTTCCTAGGGATCCTGGTGGCTCTGGTGATTCCTAGGGATCCTGGTGGCTCTGGTGATTCCTAGGGATCCTGGTGGCTCTGGTGATTTCTGGGTATCCTGGTGGCTCTGGTGATTTCTGGGTATTTTGGTGGCTCTGGTGATTTCTGGGTATCCTGGTGGCTCTGGTGATTCCTGGGTATCCTGGTGGGTCTGGCGATTCCTGGGTATCCTGGTGGGTCTGGTGATTCCTGGGTATCCTGGTGGCTCTGGTGATTTCAGGGTATTCTGGTGGCTCTGGTGATTCCAGGGTATGCAGGTGGCTCTGGTGATTTCTGAGTATCCTGGTGGCTCTGGTAATTCCTGGGTATTCTGGTGGCTCTGGTGATTCCTGGGTATGCAGATGGCTCTGGTGATTTCTGAGTATCCTGGTGGCTCTGGTAATTTCTGGGTATCCTGGTGGCTCTGGTGATTTCTAAATATCCTGTGGCTCTGGTGTTTTCTAAATATCCTGTGGCTCTGGTGATTTCTAAATATCCTGGTGGGTCTGGTGATTTCTGGGGATCCTGGTGGCTCTGGCGATTCCTGGATATCCTGGTGGCTCTGGTGATTATTGGGGATCCTGGTGGCTCTGGTGATTCCTAGGGATCCTGGTGGCTCTGGTGATTTCTAAATATCCTGGTGGGTCTGGTGATTTCTGGGTATCCTGGTGGCTCTGGTGATTTCTGGGTATCCTGGTGGCTCTGAGGATTTCTGGGTATCCTTGTGGCTCTGGTGATTTCTTGGTATCGTGGTGGCTCTGGTGATTCTTGGGGATCCTAGTGGCTCTGGTGATTTCTAAATATCCTGTGGCTCTGGTGATTCCTGGGGATCCTGGTGGCTCTGGTGATTTCTAAATATCCTGGTGGCTCTGGTGATTCCTGGGTATTCTGGTGGCTCTAGTGGTTCCTAGGGATCCTGGTGGCTCTGGTGATTCCTGGGTATCCTGGTGGCTCTGCTGATTCCTAGGGATCCTGGTGGCTCTGGTGATTCCTGGGTATCCTGGTGGCTCTGCTGATTCCTAGGGACCCTGGTGGCAACTGCTGTGAAGGCTTTGGTACCGCTGCAGTAGATGAAATGTTGTTCAGATGAGCGCCCACAGTATGCAGGTATGCCAGAACTTGCTCCTGGTGATCACGCTGTTGTGCTATTTCCTGAAACAACTCTAAGAGTCCCCTGTGGGAGGGATTAGCGGGATCCATGGCCTGAGTGTACTTTTAGGGCCTTCGAGTGTGGACACACTGTGCCAACCAACAGGATTGACTTTGGGCTTAACCTGAGGGCGTTATCCTGCTGACTCTCTGGTCTTCACCCTTTAACCCCTGTACAGGGATATGACCTCCGCTGTGGAGAGCCGAGCAGGCTGCTACTTCTTGGAATAGCCCCTGTGTGGTTGGCAGCTGACCGTCAGGGGTCAGAAGCTCCGGTGCAGGCACCATGCAAACAGGCAGGAAGTTCAGCCAGAAACTGGAGCAGGGACAGGCCAACAGAGAGCAATTGGGTAGGTAATGGAGCAGAGACAAGGACAAATAACAAGGCAGGGAATGGTGCAGACACACTAGCAAGGCAGCGGACCTGTACTGACAGCAGAAGCAAAACACACCAACACTCGGGCAATTCATTTTTTTTTTTTCATTTTTTACGTCAAAGAAAACCTTGCCAGATGATTAATTTGTAAATCGTCCTCTCCTGCTGGGGCGGGATTCTTCTTCGTTAAAAAAAAAAAGGAGGGGGTCGCTCCATCCTCGCATAAGCTATCGGGGTCTGAATGCAGTTACTATTGAGAACAAATATCCATTCCCCTTAAGCCCCGAGCTGTTTGACCGATCTTCACTAAGCTTGACCTGCGAGGAGTTTACAACCTAATCTACATCTGCAGGGGTGACAAGTGGAAGACCGCCTTCAACACGTGGGATGGGCACTAGGAGTATTTAGTAAAGCCCCGGTCGTCTTTCAGGAGTTTGTGAAGGACATCTTCAGGGATCTTCTGTACGAATGTGATGTCATGTATCTTGATGACATCCTGATCTTCTCGCCAGGTATCCACTCACACCGCAGACAAATCCGTACGGTACTCCAGCGGTTAAGGGAGAACCGTCTCTATGCCAAGTTTGAGAAATGTATCTTTGAAAGAGATTCTCTTCCTTTTCTAGGATACGTATTTTCCAAGCTGGGTCTGCAGATGCATCCTGACAAGGTATCTGCCATGCTGAACTGGCCTCATCCGCCAGGGCTTCGTGCAATTCAGCAGTTTTTGGGTTTCGCAAACTATTATCGGCAGTTTATCCCTCACTTTTCTACCTTGATGTCGTCGATCTCTGCTTTCACCCCTTAAAGGAGCGGATGCCAAGTGATGGTCTCTGGAGGCTGAGGCTGCCTTCCAAGCAATGAAACTAACCTTTTTGTCAGCACCCATTTTATACTGACCAGAGATTTCCCAACAGATTTTCCCAACAGATTTTCTTTAAAGCATGACATTTCTTCCTTCGGACCAGGAGCGGTCCTGTCGCAGAAAAGCGCCTCGAGGAGGATGATGACATGTGGATTCTTTTCCAAATCTTTCTGTGCTGTGGATTGGAATTACACCAAAGGAGACCGTGAACTGCTGGCCATCAAAATGTCTGAACTTATGGTGATTCCTGCTGGAGGCAGCCTCTCAGCCTATAGTAATTTATACTAACCATATGAACTTATCTACAGACCCCACAATCACAAAGCGACTCAATCCTCGTCAAGCTCAGGGGTCCTTATTATTTGCCAAATTTGATTTTGTTTTGCACTTTCGGTCTGCTGATAAGAGTATTAAAGCTTACACAATGTTAACAGCCTTCGATTCCAATGATCTCAAGGAGAGCCTGAAATTTATCATAGACCCTGCCAGGATGGTAACCCCACCATAGCTCCTGTCCATGTTAAGAACATTTGTACCCGAAGCTAAGAGAAAGCTAGTCTGGTCCTGGGGATATTGTTCCAAAGTAGCTGGGCATCCCGGTCAATATAAGACTGTCAAATTAATTTATTGTCACTACTGGTGGCCGTCCATGGTGAAGGACATCCGTAACTTTGTCTTTGCTTGCACCACTTGCGCTTAGAACAAGTCTTTGAAATAAAAGCCCACTCGGCTTCTTTGTCCTCTACCCATCCCCGAGGCTCCATGGCAGCACATAGCCATGGACTTCATCATGGACTTGTCTTCTTCCGAAGGTTGCCAGGCATCTGGGTGGTCGTTGACTGATTCTCCAAAATGCCTCACTTCGTCCCTTTGCCCGGATTACCATACGCCAGCCAACTAGCTGGAAGATTTATTGATCATATCTTCATGGATTTTCCCTGCACATAGTGTCCGATAGGGGGGTCCAATTTACTTCTAAATTTTGGAGGTCCAATTGTAAACTTATAGGTGTATCTTTGGACTTCTCTTCTGCTTACCACCCACAGTCTAATTGGCAGGTGGAGCATAGCAATCAGTTCTTGACAAATTTTCTCTGCCACTTTACTCATGCACATCAAGTCAATTGGTCCAATCTGCTTCCCTGGGCGGAGTTTTTGTATAATCAGCATGTCATTGAGTCCACGAAGAAGCCTTTTTTCTTCATTCTATATGGTCAGCAACTCAGGATTTTTCTGCCTATTTCCACCGCTTCTGATATCCTGACAGCGGTTTCATCAGTGGAAAACTTCTCCAGAATCTGGCAAAGTATCAGTTCCTGCTACATCCTTCCAAATGCATCAACAAACTCAGCAAGCTTCTACAGCCCCCTAAACCCTTCAATAGACCAGAACAGGCCCTAGTTCCCTTCCAAAGACATCGCCAAACCCAAAAAGCTTCTACAGGCCCCATAACTCTTGAACAGACCAATACAAACCCTGGTGCCCTACTAAAGACCTCAAAAGGCTCAGCAAGTTTCTACAGACCCCCAAACCCTTTAATAGACTAGAATAGACCCTGGTGCCCTTTCAAAGACTGCAGCAGACCCAGTGAGCTTCTGTAGTGCCCATAATTCTTCAACAACCAGAACAGACTTCATTACCCTGCCAAAGACCTCAACATACCCAATATGCTTCTACAGAACTCAGAACCCTTCAACAAACCAAAACAGACCCTAGTGGCCTTCCAAAGACATCAACAGACCTAACAAGCTTCTATAGACCCCCAAATCCTTTAGTAGACCAGAATTGACCCCACTACCCTTCAAAAGCCCTCAACAGACCAAGCAAAATTCTACAGAGCCCAGAACCCTTCCAAAGGCATCAACCTCCTCAGCATGCTTCTAACCCCCCCCCCAAAAAAAAGCCCTTTAACAAACCTAAACAGACCCCACTACCATTACAAAGACTTCAACAGACTCAACTTCTACAAGCCCCAGATCTCTTGAACAGACCAAAATAGACCCTCCAGACCTCAATAGACACAGCAAGCTTCTACAGATTTCCAAGCCTTTTAACAGATCTAGGCACCCTTCAAAAAACCTCAACAGATCCCACAAGCCTCTATAGACCCCAGAACCATTCAACAGACTATAGCAAACCACAGCACCCTTTGAAAGACCTCAACAAGCCCAGCTAGCTTCTATAGTGCTCATAAATCTTGAACAGACCAATACAAACCCTGGTGCCCTAGACTCAGCAAGCTTATACAGACCCCCAAACCCTATAGACCAGAATAGACCCTGGTGTCCTTCCAAAGACTGCAACAGACCCAGCAAGCATCTGTAGTGCCCATAACTCATCAACAACCAGAGCAAACCCTGGTGCCTTTCTAAAGACCTCAACAGACTCAGCAAGCTTCTACAGACCTCCAGATCTTTCAACAGACCAAAACAGATTCTAGTACCACTTTAAAGACCTCAACAGACCCAGTAAGCTTCTGTAGACACAAAAACCCTGCAACAGTCTAAAGGAGAACCTGTTACCTTTTCAAAGATCTCAACAGACCCTAATGAGCTTCTATAGACACCAGAATTCTTCAACAACCAGAACAAGACCTAGTACCGTTCCAAAAACCTCAACAGACCCAGCGAGCTTCTATAGAGCCATGAAACCTTCAGTAAACCAGAGCAGACCCTCACTACCCTTCCCAAAGCATCAACAGACTCAGCAAGCTTCTTGCAAAACCCCTTTTACAGACCACAGCAAACCCTGCTACCCTTCTAAAGACTTCAACAGACCCAACAAACGTCTACAGGCCCAAGATCTCTTGAAAAGACCAAAACTGAGCCTGGTACCCTTCCAAAGACCTCAATAGACACAGCAAACTTCTACAGATTCCCAAACCCTTTAACAGATCAGAACAGTCTTGGGTACCCTTAAAAATAACCTTAATAGCCCCAGCAAGCTGGGTCAGTAGTTGGCAGCATCGGTTGAGTCAAGAGTCGGTTTCTTTAGCAGCGGGGAAATAATAGCGTGTTTAAATGAGGAGGGGAAAATGCCAGAGGTCAGAGAAAGATTGAATATAGTGGTGAGGTGGGAGATGACCACTGGGGGGGAGGGAATGCAGGAGGTGTGAGGCAAGAGGGTTGCTAGCGCAGGTGGTGGGGCGAGCGGAGGAGAGCAGTCTAGAGACTTCTTCCTCTGTCGCTGGTCTGAGTACAGACAGTGAGCAGGAGCTAGATGCAGTGCTGACAAGACTAGGGTCGGGGCTAGTCTGGGATTGGGACGTTATTTCCTGACGGTTGTCATCAATTTTCTTTTTGAAGTAAGCAGCCAGCTCTTCAGCACTGAGATCCGTCACCGGGGGCTGAGAAGGGAGTGAAAAGTATCAAAGAGCCGTTTAGGGTTGTGGGATAGTGAGGAGACGAGAGAGGTGAAGTAGACTTGTTTGGCGCGGTGGAGGGCGAGGTTGTAGGTTCTGAGCATGAATTTGTAGTGGAGGAAGTCTGCGGACGTTTGCGATTTCCTCCACAGCCGTTCAGCACTTCTAGAGCACCGCCGGATAAAGCGCGTTTGAGGCGTGAGCCAGGGTAGGCGCGTTGTACATCGGATGGCTCGGGTCCTGGGGGGAGCCGCTTCATCCAGGGCATGTTTGAGAGCGGTGTTGTAGTGAGCGGCAGCCTGGTTGGGGCAGGAGCGGAGAGAGATGGGGACAGAGAGGACTGTAGGGATTCAGCAAAGTCCTGGGTGTGAATGGCCTCAAAGTTCCTATAGGTACGGTAGGTAGGTGGGTGTGGAGAAATGTTAGACAGCGTGACAGAGAAAGAGAGGAGGTTATGGTCCGAGAGCGGGAGAGGGGAGTTAGTGTAATGGGAAGCAGAGCAGAGACGGAGGAAGACCAGATCCAGAGTATTGCCATCCTTGTGAGTGGGGGAGGCCGAGGGAGGAGGTGAGAGACAGAAGCTGAGAGGCAGATGGGGAGTTGGGGTCATTAGTGGGGAGGTTGAAGTCTCCTAGGATGAGGGTTGGGATTTCGCAGGAGAAGAAATGGGGGAGCCAGGCAGCGAAGTGGTCCAAAAACAGGCGAGGAGCACCTGGGGGGGGGGGGGGGGGTAGATAACTGCTACTCGCATGGACAGCGGGCGGAAAAACCATAGGGCATGTACCTCGAATGATGGGAAAGTGAGTAAGGGTACAGGGGGGGATGACCTGGAAGGTGCATTGTGGGGGGAGGAGTGCACCTCCTCCTCCTCCTCACCTGTCATCTGGTCTCGGGGTATGCAGCAGGGGAGGCCGCGTCAGACTGCTGCAGCCATGTCTCTGTTAGAGCGAGCAGGTTTAGGGATTTAGCAGTAAAAAAGTCATAGATGGCGGGGAGTTTGTTGCATGCCAACTGGCCATTCCAGAGCGCACATTGAAAGGAAACCAGGGAGGGTATGCAGGGACTAGTGGTTGGACTAGAGGGGTGTCTCAGTGGGGCAGGTGGGGAGTAATAGTTAGGGGCACTAGAGGGTGGGCCAGGATTGGGAGAGATGTCCCCTCAGCAGTATAGCGAGGGTGAGCAGGGGGTTAGGGGATTTATGTATGTGATTGTTATGTTTCACTGTGGCTTCAGGGGGATTGAGATGTTTTAGGAAAGTGAAGAGTGCATGTGAGCTGTGCATGGGGGAAGAAAGGAGAGAGGAGCTGATAAGGATAGAATGCCCCAGAGGGGGGCGCTGGAGGTAGATGTGATAGAAAACAGTAAAGATAAGAACAGAGACAACAGTAGTAGAGATGGTCGGGGAGTGCGGGGTGTTAGGACATTTTATGTGGCATACCTGTCTTCTGCTCTTTTGAACTGCATAGAAGTCACACTTGCCCACGGGGGACAGCCACATGCCTGTCAGTGAATGGATACTACTTTTAAAGCCAAGCAACAGCCAACACTTGGGAGGGACTAGTTCAATTTAGATTCATTAGGTAACTGGCTAATGACCCACCCAGAGGTTATATGGCTCGCTTACATAAAGATCACCTCCACACTAAAGGCTGGACATAGAAGTGGGGGTTATACTATAGGAGGGATGAGGCACAAGATATGACCAATATTCAAGCTAGGCAAGAGACACGTCCCATAGACATAGTGGTGCAGCGGGGGGGGGGGGGGGGGGGGATGGGGACTTCGGTTACAGGAGGAGACACTTACCTGTTGAAGGGAGGGAGAGGATAAGCAGGTATTAGTTCATGCCATGTTAAACTGCATAGAAGTCACACTGCATCACAGGGAGCAGCCACATGTGTAACTGCTGAGATGTTGCCCAAGGTCCTACTTCTCCTAAGAATCATATTAGGGTTGGCTGGGGTTCCTTGGCCTGATACGGGGCCCCTTGTAAGATGTTCCAATGATTTCTTATTATCGTTCAGTTCTTTTTGTTTTGAGTTGAATCTCCTAATAAAGCCCGGGTCACATGTATGTTAGAGGCTGTGATTGCTTTGGTTTTCTTTCATTAATTCGTATAGATCTTCCCTCCCATAACAGGTTTGTATTAAGGTCTCCGGATATTTCTTGGCCCTACATCTATAGCGCAAGATGTCAGCCTGTTTCTCAAAATTCTCGATGGTTGAACAGCTTCGTTTTATCCGCTTAAATAGTGCAAAAGAGACATTAAGTTTGCACTTTTTCGCGTGGCTACTACGGAAATCTATTTGTGTTCGCCTGCTTAACGTGTTTTAGTGTGAATGATGTCTTCTCTGTTATAAATGTCCAAGTCTTAAAGGTAATCTGTGCGGGTCTGTAGGAAGCGCTGAGCTCTAGGCTCCATGTGTTGGGGTTCAGACTTTGTATAAACTCTTCTACTTCCTCCATCGTGCCGGCCCAGATGAAGATGATGTCATCAATGTAGTTTATAAACACGGATGTGGGGGTCAGCCAGCTGCTCCTCCAAGGCTCCCATGTACGGCTTAGCGTAACACGCTGCGCACTTTGCCCCCATCGCCGTTCCCTCTACTTGCATATAACGTTGATTATTACATCTAAAATGAATTGTTTTTGATTGATCTTCATGAAGGTATCTCGGTCAATGGCGTCTTCTAATGTTCAGTATTCCCCAGGATTCTAGAGGCTTCCTCAGGATACAATCCCCTGCCCATTAATCCTCGCCCCCCACCCTTGTCCGCAGGTTTTATAACCACATTTTTATCTTCTGCTGACTTATTGATTAGTTTCTTTTGGGAAATATTCAGGTTGTTCTTTTTTATAGTTTTTCTTTTTAGTTAGTGATGTAAAATCTTCCAGGACTTCATCATAAAAGGTGGCCATAGACAAGCTCCCGATAAAGTTAGAAAAAGTCTTAACCTCATCCATGTCACAAATAATACCAAGACCGCCATGTCGGTTATAACATTAGATGTAGAAAAAGCCATTGACTCCCTCTGGTGGTCCCATCTACAACTAGTCCTCTGCAAATTAGGTTTGGATGGCCCTTTCTTAAGTGTAATCTCCGCCATCTACTCCAATCCCTCAGCATATCTGAAAATCCCATCCACTCACCCTTCACCAATTCAAATTCTCAGAGGCACCCGTCAAGGATGCCCACTCTCCCCGGCATTGTTTGCATCGGCAATAGAGCCATTAGCTATTGCTATCCGGGAAAATCCCAATATGTCTGGGTTGCCTGTTGGCAATACAAACAATAAGCTTAGTCTATTTGCTGACGACCTACTCTTAACCGTAACCAAACCACTCACCTCTTTGCCCAATTTGTTGGCACTTCTAGAAAACCTTAGTCTCATTTCAGGCCTTAAAATCAATCAGTCAAAATCAGAAGTTCTTTATTGCTGCACCCCCTCACATACGAAAAGCTGATTGAACTCATCTTCCAGTTTAAAGCTCAGCGCCGCTATCTTCCTTATCTAGGAATCAAACTCACAAACTCACTAGACCCCCTATATAAATGGAATTATGAGCCGCTCTTCCGTCAGCTAACTCTAGATTTAACCAGATGGGATTGCCCATACCCCTCATGGACTGGACGTATCCATAGCATAAAGATGACCCTACTCCAAAACCTCTTTACCTGTTTAGAACACTTCCTGTTCCTGCTCCTCTCTTAGATCTCCAAGTATTTAAAAATAATATTAACCTTTATCTGGGCACATAAGCGACCCAGAACTGCTAAGTCCATAATGTTTTTACATAAGAAATCCGGAGGTCTCTCTGTCCCATGTATCCTTAAATATTATAAAGCAGTCCGCCTGGCGCAAATCCCACCCATTTTTGCTGGTTCCCAGGCTCCGCTGTGGACCTCCATTGAGGAAACCCAATTTTCCCCCCACAACTGGCCTTGCCTGCTCTGGACAACAATCCCCCTCCCTTCAAACTTTAGAAATAATGCGCCATACTCATTTTTTCTATTTTGTTATGGAGATCAGTCAAGTTCAAATTGAACCCTCAATCCACCCCATCCCCACTCACCCTCTACTCTGTAACCCAGCTTTCCCCCCGGCTTGGATGCGGCTCAGTTCATATGGTGGCAAACTAGCAGACTGACTTCTCTCTATGATTTTCTCATCCAGGGTAAATTGATTTCCTTATCCTCTTTTAATAGCCAATATAAGCCACCCCCTGAGGGATGGTGGAGAAGAACGCAGGTTTTCCATTATTGGTCCTCCATTCTACCACCATTGTTCAAGGTAGGGATGAGTCACATGGAAGCCATATGTAAATGTTGCCCTATGCACCCAGACACTCTATCTCACTTTTATGGTTTTCTGAATGGAACGTTACAAGATTCCAAGCTTCCCTTTATGTTACAATGGGGGTCAGATTTGCACTCCTCTCTGTCATTAGACCGTTGGCACCACTGCTGTGAGACTCTAAGGAAAAATAGCTGGCAAGTCTCTTTGACTGAGACATCCTTAAAGTTGTTACACAGAGCTTGTCTGGTACCTGAGAGGCTAAATGCCATCTACCCGGTGATCTCCCATTTGTGTTTTCGAGGCTGTGATGACATAGGCTCACATCACCACATTTGGTGGACATGCCCAATAGCGCAGGCGTTTTGGAGGGGGGTCTCCCATCTCATAGCCTCTGTGATTTATAGAGTCCTGGACTCAACCCCCATGTCTTACTGCTGGGAAATAAACCCTCAGGTATACGCAATGCCCCCTTTATATTGCTGCAATATATTACTATGGCAGCACGTGTTTGGATAGCACAGCGGTGGCGAAAACCAAGACTCCTATTTGATCCTCTTATATCTCGCATAAATAAAATTCTCTTGAATGAAAAACTCACAGCTACATGCCAAGACAAAACCTGGCAATCTGAAGGGATCCGCAGTCCCTGGATAACCTTGTGGATGTTCCTAATCTACATTATTTTGTGAGACTGTAGAAGGGTTAATGGACAGTAACATAATTGGAGATGAATGGCCTAATGATATTTAAGCAGACCGAGATCTTTATGCCTAATAGGATTTAAACACCACGAATAATGGGACCCTGGGACTCCCCCCCCCCCCCCCCCCCACCTATATGATGTATGGAGACATGTTCAATATTCTCGTATACAGCCGAATTCCTCTTTTGTTTTTACCTTCCAATCAGTTGTGTGTTTTTTCTGTTAGATCATTATTGGACTCTCTGTGCTCCACTGAAGACTGACGTTACCCCCTGCGGCGCGGGGTCTGTGCCGCAGACTGTTCCCACCTCTTCTTATTAAACCCAATAAATAGTTTTTGAACCATAAAACTTGGCGATGAAGGCGCCTCTGGCCTCTATTGGATAAAGATTGGTAATCTGAGGTTGGTTGGCCGTCTCTCTAAGGAAGACTTCTCTCCACCAATAGGATCATCTGTATTCTCAATATGCTCTCTGGTTTATTCCATATACCTCCTCGATGGTTTGTTCTCATTTACTGTAAAGTATCTCGTTAATGTAAGCTTCCGAACAAAACGGTTCAGATCTACATAGAGTAAAAGTAAATCAGGATGACTTGACGGGCTAAAAGAGAGTCCTCTGGACAATACTTCCATTTCTCCTTGTTTTGGAGTATATCTAGAATTGTTGCACATCCCCGCCTTCATCGCCTCATCACTGGAGACTGGATTTTTCTGGTTGTTTTTAATTGTTTCTGATTTTTCATGGGTTTTTCCGCCATCCCGCTTTCCTCGTCTTCTACTCCTCCTTCCAGTCTGTGGTCGGATAGAGTTCTGCCGGTGATTTGCAGTATTGAGTTATCTTCATACCGCCTCCCGTATTGTTCCCGTTGGTTTTGGGTGCTACCTTTCCTTTGTTGTTCGGTGGCATCATGGAGCTTCGAGTAACTCTGACATTGTTGATTGGTCTCTCAGTCATTTGAGACCGAGTATTCATCTCCCATAAAAAGGTATCGCTGTGCTGTGTTATTAGTGGTACCTGGGAGTAATCCGACAAGGCTAGTATTAGTATTAGTGCCGGATTTAAATGGTCTGTAGTCTTTATTTTGAAAAATATTAATCAGATGGGTCGGACTTCCCAGAGCGTCCTCCATAAGTGTCGTTTCATGGAGGCCATTATTACTATTCTGATATGGGAACATATTGATGGGGGGGGGGGGGGCTGGTGTGTCCTTCGCTGATGATGAATCTGAAGGAGTATCTACTACTATAGGAGTTGCTGATGTGGGAGATATTGCATTATTAACAGAATGAGTCTTTTCTACTTGTTGGATACAACTTATTTCAGAATTTTGGGGTAGAATATTAATAGAAGAAGTTATGAACAACTCTCTGGTTGCCATTTCTCTTATATTGGATGTCATTCTCTCTCCCTCCACATTGGGAGGGATTCGGGTCTGTTGTCTGCCCCGATGGTATTTTCTAGGGGCAGATCTATATTGTCGGTCAAAATAGAAGTCATGTTGTCTGTTGTATCTGTTCGGTCGTCTGTGAAGTTCCCAGGGTGGTGGTCTCCTCCCCGGGTCTCAAAGTTTATATTAGGATAGTTGATCTCATATTCATATGGGGGGTGACCCGGATGGTAATCTGATGCGTATCTGGGAGGGTTATAGTTTCCATTCGGATACTGACGTTTTTTCCAATGGTTATGAGGACCGCCGGGCACACGTGGTCTGCCTATGATTCCATTCATTTCTTTGGTTTTTGGATGTTTTGTTTTCATTGAGGGTTTATATTCCCAAATTAAATTCTTGTTTTCTTTTTTGTCACTTAAATCCCTTCGTAATTTTTTTATTTTACGACGCATTATCGGGATGTCGATAAGACCGGTGGATTTCTATCAAGATTAGCCAGCTGATCCATTGGAACTTCCAACTGCTTGGCTTATACTGTGTCCGCTTGGATCTTGTGATGTACCGGGATCTACCGGAGTCAAAAAACTTCTAGATAATTCTAAATTCTAATTTCAACTCTCCCCATTGGAGCGCTGCCTTTTGAGTCTTGTCTTCTCCAATAGAACCAATAAGCTACTACAGAGCCCAGAAAACCCCAGCTGACCAAAACAGACCCTGGTACCCTTTCAAAGACATTAACTGAGCCCACAAGCTTCTACAGAACCCAGAAATGTTAAACAGATGAAAACATATCCTGGTACCCTCCCATAAACCTCAACAGACTCAGTAATATTCTAAAGACCCCTAACAGGCCAGAACCAACCCTACTACCCTTCCAAAGACCTCAACAGACCCAGCAGGATTCTTCAGAGCTCTGAAAAGAACAGAGCAGAACCCGCTACCAGTTGAAAGACCTTAACAGGCCCAGCAATCTTATACAGATTCCAAAACCCTTTACTAGACCAGAAGAGACACCAGTACTTTTTCAAAGATCTCAACAGACCCTAAAAAGCTTTTACATACTGAAAGAAAAGCACAGTCGGCTTCCAAAGACATCAACATAGCAAGGAATCCTCAGTCTTGATCAAACCAAGATGGCGGCACCTTTTCTATGGCTACCTGAAGCATACTGTACATTGGTTGTGTATCGATAGTGTAAGACACTAGACACTGCTCTGATTTGCAAGCACTGCTCACATGAGGAGCCCTGGCCAATCACAGCTGTGTCCAGTGCATGTAACTACCAATATATAGTGGGCATCAGGTGGTCCGAGAAGCAATCTGCCTGTCTTTGTATCTGTCACTTTAAAAGGGTCGTCCATGTTCAAGATTATTGGTGCCAGCGGAGGAACGAGCAGCTTATCAAACACATACCTCCCTACTTGCTGCTCTGCCATCGCTCTGGGACCGCCAGTCTTCTGCTTAGTTGGTGACTTGTGGAAAAAGCCTGGTGAATAGTCGTGACTCTTCAGAAAAGGTAGTCAGATGGAAGGACGGAATATCCAACGACTTGTATTAGATAAGTTAAAATCCAGCTTAAGATATGTGTTTCAGGGTGAATCCCTTCATTAGTCCAGCCGGGTGGGACTAATATACAAGAAGTATATAAGTTATGGAAATAATGGCAACATACAAGAGATGTGTTATAAGTATGAGGGCGGCCAAAGGAGAAAAATGGAAGAAAACAAGAAAAATTACAACTAATAGGCAAGCAAATAAATAAATGACCTAGAGAAATAAATCCATAGAACCCGGGGGCCAAACAGCAAAACACCGAACCGCTACCACCAGGAAAATGGACCTAGAAAGAATCCTGTCAGACAACCTTTGTATCACAGTGGGCTTAGATACAGCATCTCAGCTTCAGCATACATCTGAGTAATGCAGTGCCGCCGAGGGCATGTGGAGTAGCCAAACGGTGACCACCAGATGTCCAAAAGACTATAGTGGGCGAACACTGTCACCCGTGAGCGGCATGGCATGCTGCTGATGCAATTTGAGGTCTCCGCCGTCTCTACGTGGCAACTAGTGGATGGCACAAGTAATCATCTCTTCAATATATTGCCATATTGCTACTGCATGAAAATGAGAGACCTCTTATGATGTAAGTCACTATCTGTTACCATGCGGCAGCTGCAGGTCCTGGGGTGGGCGGGCACTGGGTCCCCCGGTCAGGGCGCGTCCCCCCGGCTGGTTGTCCGGCTGCCAGGGGTGCGGGTGGATGGTCGGCGTGGTGCGTGCGATCGTGGGTCCGGGAGGCGCCGCACGCACCTATGATTGTGGATCCATGCACGAGCTCCAGTATGTTAGACCCTGCTGGCAGGTAGTCGCCTCCCTCTCTGCCCCTGGGCGGAGGCTTCTGTTTATAAGGCTGGCAGTGAGGTCCATTCACTGCCACTTATTGGTTTCTGTCAGTGTGCTAGCTTGCTGCCTCTGTCAGTCTCCTGTTTGTCAGCTTTTGCTAGTTCTGCCAGGTCATCCCATCTGCCTCGGTCTGCGGTTATTTCCTGTTGGGTTAGTTCACCTGCCCGTCCTGTCGGTATTCTACCCTGTTCCATCTTGGTACGCCTGTCCTCCCTCTCGGTCCCTAGTGAGTGTAGGGACCACACCCAGTTGCCTGCCTGGGGTTAGCCAGGAGTGGAGCCAAGTAGGCAGGGACAGGGGTTGCGGGTAAGTTCTAGGGCACCCAGGCTGGCGTATCATCGGGTAGGATACCGTAACAGAATAACTGGCCCTTAAAATTGCCCAGCGGGGTTTGTGTTTGCTCTCCAATGGAGGCTGTGAGTACCATCGCAAGACAGTTGCAGGGTTTAGTGGGCGTAATCCAAGACCTGTCCGGTTGTATGGTGGCCCAGGAGCAGTGGCAGAATGTGCATGTTTCTGCCCAGCTTTCCAGCCCTGAGCCTAAGTGTCTTCTCCCTGAGGTGTTTTCCGGGGAGAGAAGTAAGTTTTTTGCTGTTCAGCAGGCATGTAGACTATATTTCCGGATGCGGCCCGGATCCTCCGGTTCAGAGTCCCAGAAGGTAGGATTAATTATCTCCCTCCTGCGGGGTCCCCTCCAGACATGGGCCTGCTCTTACCCGAGAGTTCGGCTTGCCTGCAGTCTGTTGATTTGTTTTTTCGGGAACTAGGAGGTATTTTTGATGAGCCATATGGTCATATGTCTCGATGA
Organism: Eleutherodactylus coqui; assembly: GCA_035609135.1. Taxonomy (NCBI): domain Eukaryota; kingdom Metazoa; phylum Chordata; class Amphibia; order Anura; family Eleutherodactylidae; genus Eleutherodactylus; species Eleutherodactylus coqui. The sequence continues at coordinate 1,521,922 of CM069414.1, read as the reverse complement.
CATTCTGGTGTACTCCCCGGACTAGGATTCACATGTGCGGCACCTGAGGCTGGTTCTGACCCGTTTGTGTGAGTACCAACTTTTTTTCAAGTTAGAGAAATGCATTTTTGGTACTAAACAAGTGTCTTTCCTCGGTTATGTGATTTCACCCACGGAGATGCAGATGGAGTCTAATAAAGTGGTAGCAATCTCCCAATGGGTCAGACCAGACAACCTGAAAGCTCTACAGCGGTTTTTGGGTTTCGCAAATTTTTACTGAAAGTTCATTGAGAATTACTCGGTTATCGCTCAACCCCTGACCGATCTTACCAAGAAGGGGGCCGACTTGGCAAGATGGTCATCTGAGGCCCTAGATGCTTTTAGTTGTCTAAAAAGAGCATTTACTGCCCCGGTGTTAGTACAGCCGGACGCACGGTGACTATTTTTCGTTGAGCTAGATGCGTCTGAGGTAGGAGCAGGAGCTGTGTTGTCTCAGGAAGTCAGTGGGAGATCCGGGTATTGTCCATGTGCGTTCATTTCACGGAAGTTTAGCTCGGGAGAACGTAACTATGACGTGGGTAACCGTGAGTTACTGGCGATCAAATGGGCTCTTGAAGAGTGGTGACATCATCTTGAGGGAGCTAGACACCCCATTACCGTGTATACCGATCACAAAAACTTGGTATATCTCGCCAACACTAAGAGACTCACGGCTCATCAGGCCAGGTGGACGTTGTTTTTCGCCAGGCTTAATTTCATCGTGACCTATATTCTGGGAGAGAAGAATGTGAAGGTGGACGCCCTCTCACGGAGTTTCGGGTCGCCAGAAAGTGAGACTATGACTCCTGAGAATATCTTGGCCCCTGGGGTGGTGGTGGCAGCTGTAGAATCTGATTTAGTTCCTCGTCTATGGAGTTGTCAGCATGACGCTCCCTCAGGGGTGCCGGAGGGCAGATGGTTTGTGCCCGAGACCTTGCATCTCAGAGTCATTGAAGAGTCTCACTCGTCGGTTTTCGCAGGCCATCCGGGGGCTCAGGGGACTCTGGATCTTTGTACTAGGCACTACTGGTGGCCAGGCATGTCTCAGGAGATCCACGACTTTGTTAAGGGATGCTCTGTCTGTGCACGCAGTCGTCGTCGTCCGGAGGGGCCTCTGAGACTGTTACCGATGCCTGCTCATCCGTGGTCGCATGTATCGGTAGATTTTATCACCGATCTACCTGAGTCTCAGACGTTCACCCCTATCCTAGTTGTTGTAGACCGGTTCTCACAGATGGCTCATTTCGTGGCGTTAAAGAAGCTCCCTTCTGCAATAGAATCTTCCAAGATTTTTGTAAAAGGAATCATTCCCCTACATGGGGTTCCCGAGAGCATTGTATCTGATCGCGGGGTTCAGTTTGGCGAGCCTTCTGCAGAAACCTGGGAACGTCACTTTCCTTCTCGTCACCCTTCCACCCGCAGACTAATGGTCAGACTGAGCGGAAGAACCAGGATTTAGTGCAATATTTACGGTTGTGTGCTAGTGAAAAGGCTCATCAGTGGGCAGAGTTCCTGCCGTTGACAGAGTTTGCACTAAACAACCGTATTTGTTCCTCCACTGGGGTATCTCCATTCCTTTTTCGTATATGGTCAGCATCCTCGCTTCCTTACAGCGATCCCTACTCTGTCTGCCTGTCCTGCAGCTGATGTCACCACAGATGCGCTGCAGGGAGTATGGAAAGAAGTATGAAGAACCTGGAAGCACCGGGGGCTCGTATGCAGTTGTGTAGTTGGAGGAGTCTGTCAGTATCTGAACCTTACAGGTTGGGACAGATGGTATATTTGTCTTCTAAAACCCTCAAATTAAAGGTCCCGTCCTTAAAGCTGGCGCTGCGTTACGTGGCCCCTTTGTGGTCACACGTGTAGTGAATGCTCTCGCCTATAAACTGGACTTGCCAGCTACATGGAGGGTTCACAGGGTCTTTCATAAGTCTTTATTGAAACCTTTTGTCCCTTCGGTCAGTGTCGGTCTTTACTGTAATTCTGACATTGTATTCATGAATCTGGAAACTCAAGATGAACAGCGGAGTAGGTCCCTAAGACGGTGAAGATCAGAAATAGCAGTGAAAGGGTACAGGAAGCATCTTGTGATCTAGTTGAGACGTTCTCCGAGATTTGTTCCTTCTTGTTGTGGAAAGGTGGATGTCGGTGAGCGCCAGGTTTATACACTGTCATCCCTAAAAAGAAAATATTTACTAAGCAGGAATTTCTTCAACTCACGAACGTGTCAACGAGTCTTTGTCTCATGTAAATCTTTGTGTTTCTTGGATTTGGGTGGATATAGCTCCAGCTTCGCCAGGTTCCTTGTGAGAGAATGGACCCTCTTCAGCATTGTTTGCTGATGCTCTGCTTTACACGTTGCTAAGTGCAGGGTGAGATGTTTGCATTACGGATGATTAACATGCTTGTAGTTTCCTATGGAAGATTCCTTTCAAGGCTCTTAAGACAAAACTTTTCTGGCCGCCTGCTATTTTAGTTTCTCTCTGTGTGGTACGTTACGTGTTTACAACTTTCTCCTTGTTACTCGTGTCTCGTAAAATCCTTTATCGTTTCATGATCAGTCTTGAGATGAGAGTCTCATCATATCGAGGGTCCATGCCAGCAACACTGTAACACGAGCAGCAAAAAAGACAAATCCATTAACCCGGGATCTTCAGAAGTCAATCTAAGTCTTTGGAGAGAATCTAATCCACAGTACGACCTGGATATAACTACTATAATACTGCCCCCTATGTACAAGAATATAACTACTATAATACTGCCCCCTATGTACAAGAATATAACTACTATAATACTGCCCCCTATGTACAAGAATATAACTACTATAATACTGCCCCCTATGTACAAGAATATAACTACTATAATACTGCCCCCTATGTACAAGAATATAACTACTATAATACTGCCCCCTATGTACAAGAATATAACTACTATAATACTGCCCCCTATGTACAAGAATATAACTACTATAATACTGCCCCCTATGTACAAGAATATAACTACTATAATACTGCCCCCTATGTACAAGAATATAACTACTATAATACTGCCCCCTATGTACAAGAATATAACTACTATAATACTGCCCCCTATGTACAAGAATATAACTACTATAATACTGCTCCTATGTACAAGAATATAACTACTATAATACTGCTCCTATGTACAAGAATATAACTAATATAATACTGCCCCCTATGTACAAGAATATAACTACTATAATACTGCCCTCTATGTACAAGAATATAACTACTATAATACTGCCCCTATGTACAAGAATATAACTACTATAATACTACCCCCTATGTACAAGAATATAACTACTATAATACTGCCCACTATGTAGAAGAATATAACTACTATAATACTGCCCCCTATGTACAAGAATATAACTACTATAATACTGCTCCCTATGTACAAGAATATAACTACTATAATACTGCTCCCTATGTACAAGAATATAACTACTATAATACTGCTCCCTATGTACAAGAATATAACTACTATAATACTGCCCCCTATGTACAAGAATATAACTACTATAATACTGCCCCCCTATGTACAGGAATATAACTACTATAATACTGCTCCTATGTACAAGAATATAACTACTATAATACTGCCTCCCTATGTACAAGAATATAACTACTATAATACTGCCCCCTATGTACAAGAATATAACTACTATAATACTGCTCCCTATGTACAAGAATATAACTACTATAATACTGCCCACTATGTACAAGAATATAACTACTATAATACTGCCCCGTATGTACAAGAATATAACTACTATAATACTGCCCCTATGTACAAGAATATAACTACTATAATACTGCTCCCTATGTACAAGAATATAACTACTATAATACTGCTCCCTATGTACAAGAATATAACTACTATAATACTGCCCCCTATGTACAAGAATATAACTACTATAATACTGCCCCCCTATGTACAGGAATATAACTACTATAATACTGCTCCTATGTACAAGAATATAACTACTATAATACTGCCTCCCTATGTACAAGAATATAACTACTATAATACTGCCCCCTATGTACAAGAATATAACTACTATAATACTGCCCCCTATGTACAAGAATATAACTACTATAATACTGCCCCCTATGTACAAGAATATAACTACTATAATACTGTCCCTTGTGTACAAGAATATAACTACTATAATACTGCCTCCTATGTACAAGAATATAACTACTATAATACTGCCCCCTATGTACAAGAATATAACTACTATAATACTGCCTACCTATGTACAAGAATATAACTACTATAATACTGCCTCCTATGTACAAGAATATAACTACTATAATACTGCCCCCTATGTACAAGAATATAACTACTATAATACTGCCTACCTATGTACAAGAATATAACTACTATAATACTGCCCCCTATGTACAAGAATATAACTACTATAATACTGCCCCCTATGTACAAGAATATAACTGCTATAATACTGCCTCCTATGTACAAGAAGATAACTACTATAATACTGCCCCCTATGTACAATAATATAACTACTATAATACTGCCCCCTATGTACAAGAATATAACTACTATAATACTGTCCCCCAATGTACAAGAATATAACTACTATAATACTGCCCCCTATGTACAAGAATATAACTACTATAATACTGCCCCCTATGTACAAGAATATAACTACTATAATACTGCCCCCTATGTACAAGAATATAACTACTATAATACTGCCCCCTATGTACAAGAATATAACTACTATAATACTGCCCCTATGTACAAGAATATAACTACTATAATACTGCCCCCTATGTACAAGAAGATAACTACTATAATACTGCTCCCTATGTGCAAGAATATAACTACTATAATACTGCCCCCTATGTACAAGAATATAGCTACTATAATACTGCCCCTATGTACAAGAATATAAATATTATAATACTGCCCCCTATGTACAAGAATATAACTACTATAATACTGCCTCCTATGTACAAGAATATAGCTACTATAATACTGCCCCTATGTACAAGAATATAACTACTATAATACTGCCCCCTATGTACAAGAATATAACCACTATAATACTGCCCCCCTATGTACAAGACTATAACTACTATAATACTGCCCCCTATGTACAAGAATATAACTACTATAATACTGCCCCCCTATGTACAAGAATATAACTACTATAATACTGCCCCCTATGTACAAGAATATAACTACTATAATACTGCCCCCCTATGTACAAGACTATAACTACTATAATACTGCTCCCTATGTACAAGAATATAACTACTATAATACTGCCCCCCTATGTACAAGAATATAACTGTCAGGACAGTGTCCGGGATATGGGGGTCCCTGAGATATCCCGCAACCCCTGTCCCTGCCTACTTGCCCCCCTGGGCTAACCCCCAGGGCGACAACTGGGCGGCGGTCCCTACCCTCACTAGGGAAGCGGGACACGGGAAGACAAACAGACACTGAGACAAAACAACGGTAGAATGGTCAGACAATCCGGGTTGGCAACAAGAGGGTACGCAGTACGGAGGGGTCAGGCAAAAACGTAGTCAAGTCCAAAAGCAGGTGTCAGGAAAGCCGGGGTCACAAAGAGTAGTCAGGATAAACGCGGGTGCAGCTGGAGAACCAAACTAACACTGGCAAGGGCTGAAAGGAAAACACACATATTTAAATGCTGTCAGTGCTCCCGCCCCAGAAGCTGATTGGGGCGGGGAGCCTGACAGCAGCAGGGCTAATCAGGGAGGTGCTGGGGGCACGCCCCCAGTCTTGCTGCACAGACAGTTACTAGGGAAGCCAGCCTGGTAGTCAAGTGACTAGAAGCACCAGCTGCCTCCCTAGCAACCCGGCAGCGACCAGTCTTACAGCGGCCCGGGGAGATCACCAGAACCGGGGCTCCCCTATGCCGCACTCCTGTAACCCGGGTGGCAGGACCGGTGGTGTGGGCACGGCGGCCCCGAGAGTTGCAGGTTCTGACAGTACCCCCCCTTCTACGGGGGGACACCGGACCCCCATGGCCAGGTGCAGGCTTAAGCGGGAAAGCCCTGTGGAATGACTGGACTAGGCGTGGAGCATGAACGTCCCTGGCAGGGACCCACGTCCTATCCTCAGGGCCAAATCCTCTCCAGTGGACCAGGTACTGCAGCACACCTCTAACCCGTCGGGCATCAACAAGCCTTTCTACTTCATACTCCAGTTCCCCCTGTACCAGAGAAGGAGGGGGCGGGTTCTGGGTGGGTAGAACTGGAGTCACATACTTCTTAAGCAAGTTCTTGTGAAAAACCTTGTGGACCTTCCAGGGGTCAGGAAGTGCCAACTTATATGACACCGGGTTGATAACCTGCGAAACAGTAAATGGGCCAATGAACCGAGGAGCAAGTTTCAGGGAGGGAACCTTAAGTCTCAGATTCTTGGATGACAATAGAACTTGCTCCCCGACCACAAAAGGTGCAGAGATAGTACATCTTTTATTTGAGTATTTACGCAGTTTCTCTTGGGAACCCTGAAGGTTCTTACGAACCTGGGCCCAAACTGTGCACAGTTCCTCAGAGGATATGTCGGCGGCCGGATTGTTCGAGACCACAGGAGTGGAAAGCGAGAACCGGGGATGAAACCCATAGTTACAAAAAAAAGGTGACAATTGGGTCGACGAGTTAACATGGTTGTTAATAGCAAATTCGGCGAGAGGTAAGTAGTTGGCCCACTGATACTGGTTATCAGAGACAAAAAGTCGCAGGTACTGGATAAGTTCTTGATTCATCCGTTCCGTTTGTCCGTTACTCTCGGGATGGAAAGCGGAGGAAAAAGACAAATTGACGTTTAGATTTTTACAGAAAGCTCGCCAGAAGCGAGCGACGAACTGAACCCCTCTATCTGACACAATATCCTCGGGGATCCCATGTAACCGAACAATCTCCTTGATGAACATTTCAGACAGAAGTTTGGCGTTAGGCAACTTGCAAAGCGGAACAAAATGTGACATTTTAGAGAAACGGTCAACTATTACCCAAATGACCGTATTCCCCAGCGAGGATGGCAGATCAGTAATAAAATCCATGGACAAATGGGACCATGGCCTGGACGGAATGGGCAAGGGAAGGAGAGGACCCTCAGGACGTCTCCTGAGATTCTTCCCCCTTGCGCAAACCGGGCACGCGGACACAAATAACCGTACATCCTTGGCCATGTGCGGCCACCAATAGAGTCTGGATACTAACTCCAGAGTACCCCTGATGCCGGGGTGTCCAGCTAGGACTGAAGCATGTGTCTCCTCTAACACTTTCAATCTCAGTGACAACGGGACAAATAATTTGCCTTCCGGAAGGGCTTCAGGAGCTGATTGTTGAGCGGCGTGTATGAGAGGTGAAAGGTCGGAGGAGACAGCAGCGAGGACCACCCCAGGGGAGAGAATGCTCTCAGGCTCAGCCTCGGAAGGTTCCGGAGAACCAAAACTCCTAGACAGGGCATCAGCCTTGACATTCTTAGAACCGGGTCTATAGGTAACAACAAAATTGAACCGAGAGAAAAACAAGGCCCAGCGGGCTTGCCGAGCATTTAACCTCTTAGCGGAATCTAAATAGGTGAGGTTTTTATGGTCTGTGAGTACCGTGATCTGGTGATGGGCTCCTTCCAAAAAATGCCTCCACTCTTCGAAAGCCCACTTAATAGCCAGCAATTCCCGGTTGCCTATATCGTAGTTCCGTTCAGTGGAAGAGAACTTTCTAGAAAAATAGGCGCACGGTCTAAGGTTAGTGAGTGTGGAGGGACCTTGGGACAGTACCGCTCCCACACCAAACTCAGAGGCATCTACCTCCACCACAAAAGGGCAGGACAGATCCGGTTGTACTAGGACGGGCGCAGAAGAGAACGCCGCCTTTAGGGTATCGAAGGCCCTCAGAGCCTCAGAAGACCAGGTACTCACATCTGCTCCCTTTCTGGTGAGGTCCGTTAGAGGTTTAGCCACCACGGAGAAGTCTTTAATGAACTTGCGATAGTAGTTGGCGAAGCCGAGGAAGCGTTGAAGGGCTTTCAATGAACCTGGCTGGGCCCACTCCGTGATGGCTTTCACCTTCTCAGGATCCATCTGGAAGTCGCATGGCGTGATGATATACCCTAAGAATGATATCTTTTGTACCCCGAAAACACATTTCTCGAGTTTAGCAAACAGCTTGTTATGTCTGAGTCGAGCTAGCACAGTCTGAACATGAGTATGGTGACTCGGCAAGTCGGAGGAACAAATCAGAATGTCGTCTAGATATACAACAACGAACACCCCCATGATATCCTGAAACACTGAATTCATGTACCCCTGAAAAATGGCGGGGGCGTTACACAATCCAAAAGGCATAACTAGGTACTCAAAATGACCGAGGGGCGTATTGAAGGCGGTTTTCCACTCATCCCCCTCCCGAATGCGGATGAGGTTGTATGCTCCCCTGAGATCAAGTTTAGAAAACCATTGGGCACCAGCGACCTGGTTGAGGAGGTCAGGAATGAGTGGAAGAGCATACTGGTTTCGGACTGTGATTTTATTTAGCTCTCTATAGTCAATACAGGGCCGGAGACCCCCATCCTTTTTCTCAACGAAGAAAAATCCGGCACCCACCGGGGATTCTGAGGGCCGGATGTGCCCCTTGGCCAAGCTGTCCTGGATATAGTCCCTCATGGATTCTCTCTCTGGAACCGTAACATTATAAATGCGGCCCTTAGGAAGTTTGGCCCCAGGAATCAAGTCGATTTTACAGTCCCATTCCCTATGAGGGGGCAGAGCTTCAGATAATTGCTTGGAGAACACGTCAGAAAACTCGGAGAGGTAATCTGGTAGGGGACTCCCCTCGCAGGTGGAGATTCCCACCTTCACTGGACAAAGGTGGTTGGCACAGCGGGGACCCCACTCTACCAGTTCCAACGTGTCCCAATTTACTACCGGGTTGTGCTCCCGGAGCCAGGGGAGGCCTAGGACGACGTCCACAGACAAATCTCTCATCACCAGAAAAGTGCAGGTTTCAACGTGTAGGGCTCCTATAGTAAACCTTACTTCAGGGGTAACCAGATTAACAACCCCTGCTTGCAATGGAGTGGAGTCCACTCCTGAAACAAAAATCGGAGTCTCTAAACGTAACAAAACCCCGGACAGTTGAGCAACGAAATTAAAGTTAACGAAATTAGCAGCAGCCCCAGAATCAACAAAGGCTTGCCCAGTACGGTGGAAAGCATGAAATTCTAGGGTGCAGGGCAATAACATTTTGGACAACACAGGGAGTACCTTGGCTCCTAGACAGTCCTCCCGACAACTGCCTAGGAGCGGAAGTTTTTCCTGCCGTGGCTTCTTAGCGCAGGTTGCAATGCGGTGACCCAGCTCCCCACAGTAGAAGCAGAGGTTCTTCTTCAGGCGGTATTCCCGTCGTTGCTTGGGGTTCATGGCTCCCAGCTCCATGGCCTCGGTGGTGGGAGGTAAAAAGGTCGGGTCAGTCGAAGAAGTGGGCGTGGGGAGTGGGGTGGTCCGAGCGGCGTGTCTGGCCCTCAAACGTCGGTCGGCCCGAATAGCCAGCGACATGGCTTGCTCCAGGGTTCTAGGCTCCGGGTGGGCCACGAGTAGGTCCTTAAGACCCTCAGACAGACCGGTCAAAAATAGGTCTTTTAGGGCGGCATCATTCCACCCGGATTCTGTACAATGTTGGCGGAATAGAGCGCAGTAGTCCTCCGCCATCTTGCGACCCTGGCGCAGGGCCAGAAGCTTGGGGACTGCGTAGCCGGCCCGGTCGGGTTCGTCATAAATTTGACCCAAGGCGGAAAAAAAGGCGTCAAGGGATAGTCGGGTGGGAGAGCCAGCTGGTAACGAGAAAGCCCAATTTTGGGGCTCTCCCCTCAGGCGGGTAATTACGATTCCCACTTTCTGGTATTCAGTACCAGAGGAGTGGGGGCGGAGATCAAAGTAGAGCTTGCAGCTCTCTCTAAATGCAAAAAACTGACCTCTCTCTCCGGAGAAGCAATCCGGAAGCGTGGCTCGAGGTTCTGACATTGTTCCTGGAGCGGAAGGGGGCTGCATGGGACCTGCAGCTGCCACTTGTTCCTGTAGCTGCAAGCGGGCTGTTAGGTCCTGGGCAAGGGTCGTAAGGACCTGGACCTGGTTCGCTAAAGCCGCCACGGCCTCCATCGAGGGGCTCAAAGTTGCCGGGCGGATGCAAGGGTCTGACCTTCGTTCGGCCAGTGTTACTGTCAGGACAGTGTCCGGGATATGGGGGTCCCTGAGATATCCCGCAACCCCTGTCCCTGCCTACTTGCCCCCCTGGGCTAACCCCCAGGGCGACAACTGGGCGACGGTCCCTACCCTCACTAGGGAAGCGGGACACGGGAAGACAAACAGACACTGAGACAAAACAACGGTAGAATGGTCAGACAATCCGGGTTGGCAACAAGAGGGTACGCAGTACGGAGGGGTCAGGCAAAAACGTAGTCAAGTCCAAAAGCAGGTGTCAGGAAAGCCGGGGTCACAAAGAGTAGTCAGGATAAACGCGGGTGCAGCTGGAGAACCAAACTAACACTGGCAAGGGCTGAAAGGAAAACACACATATTTAAATGCTGTCAGCGCTCCCGCCCCAGAAGCTGATTGGGGCGGGGAGCCTGACAGCAGCAGGGCTAATCAGGGAGGTGCTGGGGGCACGCCCCCAGTCTTGCTGCACAGACAGTTACTAGGGAAGCCAGCCTGGTAGTCAAGTGACTAGAAGCACCAGCTGCCTCCCTAGCAACCCGGCAGCGACCAGTCTTACAGCGGCCCGGGGAGATCACCAGAACCGGGGCTCCCCTATGCCGCACTCCTGTAACCCGGGTGGCAGGACCGGTGGTGTGGGCACGGCGGCCCCGAGAGTTGCAGGTTCTGACAATAACTACTATAATACTGCCCCCTATGTACAAGAATATAACTACTATAATACTGCCCCCTATGTACAAGAATATAACTACTATAATACTGCCCCCTATGTACAAGAATATAACTACCATAATACTGCCCCTTATGTACAAGAATATAACTACTATAATACTGTCCCCTATGTACAAGAATATAACTACTATAATACTGCCCCCTATGTACAAGAATATAACTACTATAATACTGCCTCCTATGTACAAGAATATAACTACTATAATACTGCCCCCTATGTACAAGAATATAACTACTATAATACTGCCCCCCCTATGTACAAGACTATAACTACTATAATACTGCTCCCTATGTACAAGAATATAACTACTATAATACTGCCTCCTATGTACAAGAATATAACTACTATAATACTGCCCCTATGTACAAGAATATAAGTACTATAATACTGCCCACTATGTACAAGAATATAACTACCATAATACTGCCCCTTATGTACAAGAATATAACTACTATAATACTGTCCCCTATGTACAAGAATATAACTACTATAATACTGCCCCCTATGTACAAGAATATAACTACTATAATACTGCCCCCTATGTACAAGAATATAACTACTATAATACTGCCCCCTATGTACAAGAATATAACTACTATAATACTGCCTCCTATGTACAAGAATATAACTACTATAATACTGCCCCCTATGTACAAGAATATAACTACTGTAATACTGCCCCCTATGTACAAGAATATAACTACTATAATACTGCCCCCTATGTACAAGAATATAACTACTATAATACTGCCCCCTATGTACAAGAATATAACTACTATAATACTGCCCCCTATGTACAAGAATATAACTACTATAATACTGCCCCCTATGTACAAGAATATAACTACTATAATACTGCCCCCCATGTACAAGAATATAACTACTATAATAATGCTCCTATGTACAAGAATATAACTACTATAATACTGCCCCATATGTACAAGAATATAACTACTATAATACTGCCCCCTATGTACAAGAATATAACTAATATAATACTGCCCCCTATGTACAAGAATATACCTAATATAATACTGCCCCCTATGTACAAGAATATAACTACCATAATACTGCCCCTTATGTACAAGAATATAACTACTATAATACTGCCTCCTATGTTCAATAATATAACTACTATAATACTGCTCCCTATGTACAAGAATATAACTACTATAATACTGCCCCCTATGTACAAGAATATAACTACTATAATACTGCCTCCTATGTACAAGAATATAACTACTATAATACTGCTCCTATGTATAAGAATATAACTACTATAATACTGCCCCCTATGTACAAGAATATAACTACTATAATACTGCCTCCTATGTACAAGAATATAACTACTATAATACTGCCCCCTATGTACAAGAATATAACTACTGTAATACTGCCCCCTATGTACAAGAATATAACTACTATAATACTGCCCCATGTACAAGAATATAACTACTATAATACTGCCCCCTAAGTACAAGAATATAACTACTATAATACTGCCCCCTATGTACAAGAATATAACTACTATAATACTGCTCCTATGTACAAGAATATAACTACTATAATACTGCCTCCTATGTACAAGAATATAACTACTATAATGCTGCCCCCTATGTACAAGAATATAACTACTATAATACTGCCCCCTATGTACAAGAATATAACTACTATAATACTGCCCCCTATGTACAAGAATATAACTACTATAATACTGCCTCCTATGTACAAGATTATAACTACTATAATACTGCCCCCTATGTACAAGAATATAACTACTGTAATACTGCCCCCTATGTACAAGAATATAACTACTATAATACTGCCCCCTATGTACAAGAATATAACTACTATAATACTGCCCCCTATGTACAAGAATATAACTACTATAATACTGCCCCCTATGTACAAGAATATAACTACTATAATACTGCCCCCTATGTACAAGAATATAACTACTATAATACTGCCTCCTATGTACAAGAATATAACTACTATAATACTGCCCCCTATGTACAAGAATATAACTACTATAATACTGCCCCCTATGTACAAGAAGATAACTACTATAATACTGCCTTCTATGTACAAGAATATAACTACTATAATACTGCCCCCTATATACAAGAATATAACTACTATAATACTGCCCCCTATATACAAGAATATAACTAATATAATACTGCCCCTATGTACAAGAATATAACTACTATAATACTGCCTTCTATGAACAAGAATATAACTACTATAATACTGCTCCCTATGTACAAGAATATAACTACTATAATACTGCCCCCTATATACAAGAATATAACTAATATAATACTGCCCCTATGTACAAGAATATAACTACTATAATACTGCCCCCTATGTACAAGAATATAACTACTATAATACTGCCCCCTATGTACAAGAATATAACTAATATAATACTGCCCCTATGTACAAGAATATAACTACTATAATACTGCCCCCTATGTACAAGAATATAACTACTATAATACTGCCCCCTATGTACAAGAATATAACTACTATAATACTGCTCCCTATGTACTAGAATATAACTACTATAATACTGCTCCCTATGTACATTGTCAATAACATCCCTCTCCTTGAAGTTGTCGGGATGATACTCCCCGTGAATGTTGATATAATAAGGCCTCCCTCACACATAAACCTGCCAAAGCGCCACATTGCTGCGATTTTGCTTTTTCTTTCGCCTGACAGCATGTTTTAGTGCCCTCCCTCATTCTGATGGGTTATGAGGTGCGCCAAACGGACAAAGATAGAGCAGATAGCGCTCGAAGATCACGGCGCTGTCATCGAACACGTCTGTTTGGCTCTATTGATTTCTAAAGCAGAGTTATACCGCGATTATTGCCGTGTTGGTAAGACTGCGTTATTCACAATGAAAAGAGGCTGAATGAGAGAAGAAAGGATCATTTAATGTGCAAATCTGCCCCCTGGACAGAAGGCTCTAGTACCCCGTTATACCACCTATAGCTTGGATACAAGATGTTATACAGGGGGCAAGGATGCCCTAGTAACCTTTTGTACCACCTCTAAGTTGGATACAATATGTGAAGTGGACGGGCTTGGAGGCTCTATTACCCTGTTGGACCATCTCTAGCTTCGATACAAGATATAATACAGAGGCCATGGAGGTTCTAGTACCTTGTTGTACTCCCTCTAGCTTGGATACCAACTATAGCTTGGTTATGAGATATGATACAGGCGGACATGGAGGGTGCAGTACTGTGTTGTACCACCTCTAGCTTAGATACAAGATGTGATCCGGGCAGGCATGGAGGCTCTAGTACCCTGTTGTACCGCCTCTAGCTTGGTTACAAAATGTGATACAGGCGGGCATGGAGGCTCTAATACCCTGTTGTACCTTCTCCACCTTGGATACAAGATGTGATACAGGCAGGCACGGAGGCTCTAGTACCCTGTTGTACCACCTCCAGCTTGGATACAAGATGTGATACAGGCAGGCATGGAGGCTCTAGTACCCTGTTGTACCGCCTCTAGCTTGGATACAAGATGTGATGTGGGTGGGCATGGAGGCTCTAGTACCCTGTTGTACCACCTCTAGATTGGATACAAGATGTGATGTGGGTGGGCATGGAGGCTCTAGTACCCTGTTGTACCACCTCCAGCTTGGATACAAGATGTGATACAGGCAGGCATGGAGGCTCTAGTACCCTGTTGTACTGCCTCTAGCTTGGATACAAGATGTGATACAGGTGGGCATGGAGGCTCTAGCACCCTGTTGTACCGCCTCTAGCTTGGATACAAGATGTGATACGGGTGGGAATGGAGGCTCTAGTACCCTGTTGTACCACCTCTAGCTTGGATACAAGATGTGATGTGGGTGGGCATGGAGGCTCAAGTACCCTTTTGTACCACCTCTAGCTTGGATACAAGATGTGATGTGGGTGGGCATGCACGCTCTAGTACCCTGTTGTACTGCCTCTAGCTTGGATACAAGATGTGATACAGGCAGGCATGGAGGCTCTAGTACCCTGTTGTACCGCCTCTAGCTTGGATACAAGATGTGATGTGGGTGGGCATGGAGGCTCTAGTACCCTGTTGTACCACCTCTAGATTGGATACAAGATGTGATACGGGTGGGCATGGAGGCTCTAGTACCCTGTTGTACCACCTCCAGCTTGGATACAAGATGTGATACAGGCAGGCATGGAGGCTCTAGTACCCTGTTGTACTGCCTCTAGCTTGGATACAAGATGTGATACAGGTGGGCATGGAGGCTCTAGCACCCTGTTGTACCGCCTCTAGCTTGGATACAAGATGTGATACGGGTGGGAATGGAGGCTCTAGTACCCTGTTGTACCACCTCTAGCTTGGATACAAGATGTGATGTGGGTGGGCATGAGGGCTCTAGTACCCTGTTGTACCACCTCTAGTTTGGATACAAGATGTGATGTGGGTGGGCATGAAGGCTCTAGTAACCTGTTGTACCGCCTCTAGTTTGGATACAAGCTGTGATACGGGTGGGCATGGAGGCTCTAGTACCCTGTTGTACCGCCTCTAGCTTGGATACAAGATGTGATGTGGGTGGGCATGAAGGCTCTAGTAACCTGTTGTACCACCTCTAGCTTGGATACAAGATGTGATACGGGTGGGCATGGAGGCTCTACCCTTGTTGTACCACCTCTAGCTTGGATACAAGATGTGATACAGGGGGGGCATGGAGTCTCTAGTACCCTGTTGTACCACCTCTGGCTTGGATACAAGATATGATACGGGTGGGCATGGAGGCTCTACCCTTATTGTACCACCTCTAGCTTGGATACAAGATGTGATACGGGTGGGCATGGAGGCTCTAGTACCCTGTTGTACTGCCTCTAGCTTGGATACAAGATGTGATGTGGGTGGGCATGGAGGCTCTAGTACCCTGTTGTACCGCCTCTAGCTTGGATACAAGATGTGATGTGGGTGGGCATGGAGGCTCTAGTTCCCTGTTGTACCACCTCTAGCTAGGATACAAGATGTGATGTGGGTGGGCATGGAAGCTCTAGTACCTTGTTGTACCACCTCTAGTTTGGATACAAGATGTGATACGGGTGGGCATGGAGGCTCTAGTACCCTGTTGTACCGCCTCTAGCTTGGATACAAGATGTGATGTGGGTGGGCATGGAGGCTCTAGTACCCTGTTGTACCACCTCTAGCTTGGATACAAGATGTGATGTGGGTGGGCATGAAGGCTCTAGTAACCTGTTGTACCGCCTCTAGTTTGGATACAAGATGTGATACGGGTGGGTATGGAGTCTCTAGTACCCTGTTGTACCGCCTCTAGCTTGGATACAAGATGTGATGTGGGTGGGCATGGAGGCTCTAGTACCCTGTTGTACCACCTCTAGCTTGGATACAAGATGTGATACGGGTGGGCATGGAGGCTCTACCCTTGTTGTACCACCTCTAGCTTGGATACAAGATGTGATACAGGGGGGGGGGGGCATGGAGGCTCTAGTACCCTGTTGTACCACCTCTAGCTTGGATACAAGATATGATACGGGTGGGCATGGAGGCTCTACCCTTATTGTACCACCTCTAGCTTGGATACAAGATGTGATCAAGGTGGGCATGGAGGCTCTAGTACCCTGTTGTACCGCCTCTAGCTTGGATACAAGATGTGATGTGGGTGGGCATGGAGGCTCTAGTACCCTGTTGTACCACCTCTAGCTTGGATACAAGATGTGATACAGGGGGGGGGGCATGGAGGCTCCAGTACCCTGTTGTACCACCTCTAGCTTGGATACAAGATATGATACGGGTGGGCATGGAGGCTCTAGTACCCTGTTGTACCACCTCTAGCTTGGATACAAGATGTGATACGGGTGGGCATGCACGCTCTAGTACCCTGTTGTACCGCCTCTAGCTTGGATACAAGATGTGATACAGGCAGGTATGGAGGCTCTAGTACCTTGTTGTACCGCCTCTAGCTTGGATACAAGATGTGATACGGGTGGGCATGGAGGCTCTAGTACCCTGTTGTACCACCTCTAGCTTGGATACAAGATGTGATACGGCTGGGCATGGAGGCTCTAGTACCCTGTTGTACCACCTCTAGCTTGGATACAAGATGTGATACGGGGGACATGGAGGCTCTAGTACTCTGTTGTACCACCTCTAGCTTGGATACAAGATGGGATACGGGCAGGCATGGAGGCTCTAGTACCCTGTTGTACCGCCAGAGTGTTGCTATTAAAATATACCACTCGGCCCACACGAATGTTACCTGCTGCTTCAGTGAATTATGGTTTTTGCAATGTGACAATGGAAATCCCTTGTTCCTTTGGGCAGAATAGTCCGGTTACAGGGGGGTTAAAGAGGAAGCACCCAATGGTTTCTCTCAGCCACTTTGTCTTGTACGACAGTTCTTCCGTTTCTCGTGCCTCCCGATGTCCCTGTGTGAACGGGTATTATCAAGTCCTGTACGGCCCGCGGTTGGCCAACGTCTCAGCGCAGCGGGATAACTAACCGTCTCTTGGTGGAGATGACACACGCTGCTGCCTGGAAACTCGCTACGGCATCTTTAACTGCGTTCTGGGCGCTCGTGCGCGAACGTCATAACATTGCCCTGACAATGGGCAGAAGGTGACGGGCAGACATAGCAGGACGGGGCGCGATATTGGGCCTGTAACCAATGGCGACAACAACGTGTATGAAGTGGCGGCTAATTGTTCCCAGTCAGAACCTCTCGGCTGCTGTTGACCCTGCTGTGTTTGCATCTACCTCATCCGTCCCTAATACAGTGATGTATGACCTCACAGCAACAACCGAGGCCCCCGGTGTCCACATGGCATTGCTGCAGGGTGGATTATGGCGTGCACAGGGCATTGCTGCAGGGTGGATAATGGCGTCCACATGGCATTGCTGCAGGGTGGATTATGGCGTGCACATGGCATTGCTGCAGGGTGGATTATGGCATGCACATGGCATTGCTGCAGGGTGGATTATGGCGTGCACATGGCATTGCTGCAGGGTGGATTATGGCGTCCACGTGGCATTGCTGCAGGGTGGATTATGGCGTGCACATGGCATTGCTGCAGGGTGGATTATGGCGTGCACATGGCATTGCTGCAGGGTGGATTATGGCGTGCACATGGCATTGCTGCACGGTGGATTATGGCGTGCACATGGCATTGCTGCAGGGTGGATTATGGCGTGCACATGGCATTGCTGCAGGGTAGATTATGGCGTGCACATGGCATTGCTGCAGGGTGGATTATGGCGTGCACATGGCATTGCTGCAGGGTGGATTATGGCGTGCACATGGTATTGCTGCAGGGTGGATTATGGCGTGCAAATGGCATTGCTGCAGGGTGGATTATGGCGTGCACATGGCTTTGCTGCAGGGTGGATTATGGCGTGCACATGGCATTGCTGCAGGGTGGATTATGGCGTGCACATGGCATTGCTGCAGGGTGGATTATGGCGTCCACATGGCATTGCTGCAGGGTGGATTATGGCGTCCACATGGCATTGCTGCAGGGTGGATTATGGCGTGCACATGGCATTGCTGCACCGTGGATTATGGTGTCCACATGGCATTGCTGCAGGGTGGATTATGGCGTGCACATGGCATTGCTGCACCGTGAATTATGGTGTCCACATGGCATTGCTGCAGGGTGGATTATGGCGTGCACATGGCATTGCTGCAGGGTGGATTATGGCGTGCACATGGCATTGCTGCAGCGTGGATAATGGCGTCCACATGGCATTGCTGCACGGTGGATTATGGTGTACACATGGATTATGGTGTACACATGGCATTGCTGCAGGGTGCATTATGGTGTACACATGGATTATGGTGTACACATGGCATTGCTGCAGGGTAGATTATGGCATGCACATGGCATTGCTGCAGGGTGGATTATGGCATGCACATGGCATTGCTGCAGGGTGGATTATGGCGTGCACATGGCTTTGCTGCAGGGTAGATTATGGCATGCACATGGCATTGCTGCAGGGTGGATTATGGCATGCACATGGCATTGCTGCAGGGTGGATTATGGCGTGTACATGGCAATGCTGCAGGGTGGATTATGGCGTCCACATGGCATTGCTGCAGGGTGGATTATGGCGTGCACATGGCATTGCTGCAGGGTGGTTTATGGCATGCACATGGCATTGCTGCAGGGTGGACGTGGGATTTTCTAGAGCGGCTCTAGGGAAATGGTATGTAATGCGGAAGGACAATTCCAGAACCTGGGATGATGATGTCTCGCCATACTGCGGGATAAAAGTGTGTTCACATTATTGTATGGGTCGTTGCACATGCAGCAATATCCAATGAGTCGGTTTTTACATTCTTTTTAAACAAAGAAGGGAAAGTGAGCAAAAAAGGGTTGTTGTTTTCTTTTACGTTTTATGTCCCTGTAGGAGACTTGAACCTGTGATTTTATGATTGCTTTGATGATACACTGCGGTACTTGGGCTCTGTGGTGGGTCCGATGCGGAGGACTGGGGAAGAGAGGGTTAAGGTGGCCCATAAAATCCCTACCCGCTTGTGCCGGTAGTGGAAATGGAGGACTTAAGAACGCAGAAAGGGCTTCAGTCAGTGGAAAAAAGAAAAATCTAGGTTGGTGGCCAGTAGAGGTGCTGCTGGTCATCTCCCAGTCGGAGGGGGGGGGGGAGCAATATGGCGCCAGGTCCCATCTATGGTGGCTTGACTGTCCCTCCTGTGTTCCTGGGTTGCAGTGGGTGGTAGCCAAGCCTGCTAATCCTCCCACACGTGCAAACAAATGAGTCCAGAAGTCGTACTGCTACTGGAGGCTGTGGGACTGCAGATCCCAAAGCAGCTCAAATGGGCGGAGCAATGACTAGTAATGACTACTGGGGTCTGCGATCCCTAAAAAGACTGTTAACAGGGCTAAAAACAAAACCTGTCCTGGTCCAGTGAGTGCTGGCAGGGGTGTGGAGAACAGGCGGAATATAAGAGTTGGTACCCCTTGTGCCCCCTTGGCTGCCCTTTTGCCCGCAGGGGTTCCCGATCCCCCATCTACTGTACAGTGGGAGGGGGGAGCAATATGGCGCCAGGTCCCATCTATGGTGGCTCGATTGTCATTTTACCTTGAGGCCTTAGTCACACGGGCGTTTTTTCACGCGATTTGCGCATCGCATGACGGATTCGCATGCGCAAATCGCGTGACCGGCGCCGAAAAATCGGCCCAAAAATCGCCCGAAAATCTGCTCCTAGCCGCGTTTCATTAGAAACGGGCCGGAGCTGTCCAGCGCATTGCATTCAATGGAGACGGCGATACAGCGGCTCCATTGAATGCAAGCGCTGCGGGCGAGTGTGGGATGAATTGTCGGGAAGGGGTTAAATATATAACCCCTTCCCTGCAATGCATCCTGAAAAGTGAAAAAATAAAAAAAATGTATGTACTTACCTGCTCCCGGCAGCTGGAGATCCCGGCGGCCGGCCTGCAGTGGGTGTGAAGGGGGTGTGACTCAGGCTTGCCCCTGATTGGCTCAGCGCTGAGCCAATCAGAAGCAAGTCTCAGTCACACCCATTCATGAATTCATGAATGGGTGTGACTGAGATCAGCCTCTGATTGGCTCAGGCTGAGCCAATCAGGGGCAAGCCTGAGTCACACCCCCTTCACACCCACTGCAGGACCGCCGCGGGGATCTCAGGCTGCCGGGAGCAGGTGAGTACATCCTTTTTTTTTAATTTTTTCACTTTTCAGGATGCATTGCAGGAAAGGGGTTATATATTTAACCCCTTCCCGACAATTAACCCCGCGCACGCCGGCAGCCCATTGCTTTCAATGGAGCGGCTGTATTGCCGCTCCATTGAATTCAATGGGCAAACATCGTTCTTCTCTGCCACAGCTGTTCCAGCTGTGGCAGAGAAGAATGATTTATCTTCTATATGTTCTCATTGGGGTCGGCGCTGCTGCCGCCGGCCCCATTGAGCGCATATAGAGAAGAGAACAGGAATCGCAGATCGCAGATAGGTGCGATCTGCGATTTCTGTTCTCTAATTTATCGGACGAGCGCATAAAAAGCGCTCATGTGTCCGATACCATTGCAAAGCAATGGTTTTAAAAAATCGCCGGACGCATGCGCATGCGCAAATCGCGGCAATAAACGCCCGTGTGACTGAGCCCTTGAAACTGAAGTTGGCCAATCCTGAGAGCCCTCTCTGCTCTAACGCTCCTGGTTTGGCAGAATTTAGGTTGCAGCAGATACATAATGTTGGCCTTTTTCAGTGACGGCCCAAACTGGTGCAGGTAAGTCCCATTTGAAGGAACTGTAATTGTAGCCGTTTTTCCTGATCTTTTCAGTGAGCGGCCGGCGCATGCAATGACTCTTTCTTTACCTTCTTGTATTCGGCTTAGTACTGCGCCCGAACCTGTGAAGCTGGCGTCTGTGTATGGATTGTATGGGCGGGCACAGTCTGGGGAAGCAGACAGGAGAGGATGCTCATTTTCCTTCCAACATCTGACATGCTTGTTCTTGTTCCTTCCCCAGTTTATGGACTGCGGTCTTTTTTGACTTTCCTTAGGATGTCCTCGCAAAACGTCTTGGAGAGCGGCTGAAATTTGTGCTAATTTGGGAATGAATCTTCTGTCGTACCCCACAAATCCTAGGAAGCTCCTGATGTCTCTGAGCATTCTTGGGTCGGCCAGTTGTGTGCTGCAGCAGTCTTATCTGGATCTGGATCGCCTCCCTCCGCACTGGCGATATGTCCGAGGCAGCGCACGCTGGTCTGTAGCAAAGGGCATTTGGAAGGTTTGATTTTTAGGCCATGGTCTATGAGGATTGGAAATACTTCTCAGAGACGTTGGAGATGCTCTGCATAACTCTTCGAGTAGACTATGATGTCATCTAAATACCGCAGGACAGATCCAAAGTGCCGGTGATGTAGACGTTTCTTCATCAGTCGTTGAAATGCGTCGGGGGCACTGCAGAGATCGAATAACCCCATGGGGTGGTGAAGGCAGTCTCTACTCTGACGGGCACCTGCCAATACCCACTGGTCAGATCTAGGGTGGAGAAGTAGGCGGTAGTACCTTGGGCTGTTAGAGACTCTTCAATGCGGGACAATGGACAGGCTTCTTTGTGCGTGGCACTATTGATCTTGCGGTAATCCACACAGAAGCGGATGCCTCCATCTTTCTTTTTAACAAGCAGCATGGGAGCGGCCCCGGGACGAGGACTTTCTCGGATGATTTGCTTATCTTTCATTTCCTTAATCGTATTTTTTCTTGTTGATAGGAGGTGGAATGGGCCTTTATACTTCCTTTATGGGAGCGTGACCATTAGTCGGAATAGACTGGCCTATGTCTCTGACTCTGCTACAATCCATGCTATGCTGACTAAAGGCGCCCTGTTTTTCTATAGGTACATCTTCACCCCCTGTATCTGGTCAGCAGAGGTTTGTGGGTCCCTAATGTGAAGGTCAGTAAGCCAGGAAGGAGGCTTAGCAGAATCTGGCTGGATGGATGGATGGTGCCCCCTGGTGGACGCTGTCAGTCTCTTTAAGTACATCGCCCGGTGACAGTTGGGCTACCTGAGCTACAGCAGGATATTTCTTTAACTGCACAGGGACATTCCCAATATTGATCAGGTGAATTAACCCTTTGCTGTCTCTGACAGTGGCCAGGCTCCGGGCAGCCAGGAAGAATGGAGGACCATCAATGGGAATGGGCTCACCGAAGGCCTTGTACTCGCGACCATGTAGATCTGGACGTGTTTGGCACCATAGAATGAACTCAGACTCCGGCAGCACGAAGAACGGTCTGATATCTTGTACACGGGCTCTGCCAATGTGCCCCTGTGGGTTAGTAAACCGTTGCTGAGCCGCGAGCGCCCTAATGGCCGCCTTTAGTACAGCGCGCTGAGCCTGGGGTGCCACAGGGATATGACTCTGGAGGGCCTCCAGCATTTCTGCATAGCAGGTTCTGAGGATATTCATGCCCAGGGTTACGATTGGTGTACTTTATCTGATACGTCCACCACTAGGATTCCTTGAGGGTATAGCCCCGCTTTACCGGCTATGACTGTAGGCTCCCAGCACCCAACTATTGGTACGGGTATGAGCTGCTTGGGCGGGCAGCTGAGGACCTCAGGGGACCAGGACTTCTCAAAATCACATTTCCTAATGGTGGTCACCTGTGAACCTGTATCAAACAAGGCGGGCAATGGCATACCGTCTACATATATTATTACTTCTGGACGGGGGCCGACATATTTAGATATCCCTTTCGGGGTGTGGGGACCTATTGTTTGTCCTCCCGGGGGTCGCCCCCTCAGTGGCGGGTTTCTTCCCCCCTCTCAGACCCCCCGGGCAGGTTCTTTAAATGGTCTAATCATTTAATTTCAACTAATCTTCCAGTTGCGTTCCATAACTTTCTCATTTCCCACTGACACGGCCGTATGAGGGCTTGTTTTTTGCGGGACAAGTTGTACTTTTTGATGGCCTCATTTTTGGGTGTATATAATGGATTGTATAACTTTTGTAAAAAAATTTGCAGGGAGATTGGGGGAAAAAAAGGAATTCTGCCATTAGTTCTTTGGATTTCCTTTTTCTGGCGTTCGGCACTCAGAATAACTAGTGTGATAACCTTATTCTCTGAGTCGCACGATTCCGGCGATATCAGGTTTATACAGTTGTTTTATGTTTTGCTATTTTTGTACATTTAAAACATTTTTTTTCTTAAAGGTTTGCTTTTGTGTCGCCACATTCCAAGAGCCGTAATAATGTTATTCCCATTACCAGCGCTCCAGACGGCCGTGTTTATTGCGGGATGAACTCCAGGCTTCATTTATCTCATTTTTTGGGAACATGTAAAATTTTGATCGCTTTTTATTCCATTATTCAAAATCTGTAATTCTGGCATGTTTTTTATTTTGCCCTGAATTCTCTGAGCAGTATAAATAATACATTAAAGTCCTTCTACGGGCCGCTGCGATTATGCCAATACCTAATTGTAATAGTTTTTTTCTTTTTCGCAACTTTTTCACAGTTTAAAAAAAAAAAAAAAAAAAAAAATTTACATCACCCCCTTTTGCCATATCTATAATAAAAAAAATCTAAATCATAAAAGAAAAATACATATTTGGTATCGCTGCGTCCGTAAATGTCTGATCTATCAAAGTAGCGCATTATTTACCTCGCATGGTGAACGTCGTCTGAAAAAAAATAAAGAACGCCAGAAATGCACTTTTTCAGTCTCCCTGTCTCCTAGAAAAAATGCAATAAAAAGCGATCAAAAAGTCGTATGTATTCTGAATTAGCACTAACGAGAACTACAGGACGTCCCGCAAAATATGAGCCCTCGCACAACTACGTCGACGGAAAAATAAAAAAGTTATTGTGCGCAGAAGATGGCGGCAGAAAATAACTGAAAAAATTAAATGTCTTTGAAAAAAAATACAAGTAGTACAGCAAAAAAAACTCTACAAGTAATCGTAATCGGTAATCGTACTGCCCCACAGAATAACGTTATCAGGTTGCTTTTGGTGCAGTTTGTGCGCCGTAGAAACAAAACGCACCGAGAGATGGCGGAATGTCGGGTTTTTTTTCATTTTACTCCACTTAGAATTTTGTGAAAGTTTTTCAGCACATTATACGGTACAATAAATAACACCAGCGAAAAGGACAACTCGGCCCGCAAAAAACAACCCGCGGACCGCGGCGATGGATCTTTATTAAACGGGGGAGGGAAAAAAGAAAAGGGGGAAACGAAAAAAAGGGCCGCGTCCTTAAGGGGTTAAATAATGTAGTAACTTCCTCCTCTGGGTCATTACGATGCACGGATACCTGGGATTTTGTTTTTTTACAAAGTAAAAGGGAGAAAAGTATTTTTATTATTTTTTTAAATAATTTTTTTGCTTTTTTTTAAACTTTTTAAAAATTTTTTGTCCCTTTAGGGGACTTCCACAGAGACCCATCAGATTCTCCAATCTCTGCTGTGTATGAGCTGGTGCCCGGCTATCCTCTAACAGAGGGAGCCCCCTCCCTCTGTCAGCCCTTTACATGCTGTGGTCGTATAGACTACGGCATGTAAAGGGTTAACACAGCAGATCTGAGGTTTTCTCCATTCTCTGCTGTAAGAGCTGGTGCCTGGCTATCCTCTGACAGACAAGCACCAGCCCTTACCCTGCCACAGAGACCATGGGCTGGCTTCTGACAAGCCGATGGTCTCTATGGCAACCTGTAAACAAAGCAGTGCAGGAGTTTGAAAATAGAAGCGCGAGATTGCCAGCAGATCGGTAATATATTCCTGCTTATTTTTTTAAAGTCCTGCTCTGCTCTGTGTGGGTCTGTGCAGACAGAGCTCACTACCACAGCTTATGACATTGTGCTCTGCAGGTCCCATAATGAGACATAGCCTGGAAATCTTCTGGGCTATATCGCTATGGGCAATGGAGCTCGTCCCGGAAAATTTCTGGGCGTGCCACTCAAAGGGTTAAACGGAAGCATGTATTAAAGGGGTTGTCCCGCGAAACAAAGTTGGGTCTATACACTTCTGTATGGCCATATTAATGCACTTTGTAATGTACATTGTGCATTAATTATGAGCCATACAGAAGTTATTCACTTACCTGCTCTGTTGCTGGCGTCCCCGTCTCCATGGTGCCGTCTAATCTTCAGCGTCTAATCGCCCGATTAGACGCGCTTGCGCAGTCCGGTCTTCTCCGTGTTGAATGGGGCCGCTCGTGCCGGAGAGCTG
This sequence comes from Eleutherodactylus coqui, assembly GCA_035609135.1. NCBI lineage: Eukaryota > Metazoa > Chordata > Amphibia > Anura > Eleutherodactylidae > Eleutherodactylus > Eleutherodactylus coqui. The sequence goes on along the minus strand of CM069414.1, from coordinate 1,496,217 downwards.
CTCCTCGTAGCTCCGCCCCGTCACGTGTGCCGATTCCAGCCAATCAGGAGGCTGGAATCGGCAATGGACCGCACAGAAGACCTGCGGTCCACCGAGGGTGAAGATCCCGGCGGCCATCTTCGCAAGGTAGGTAAGAAGTCACCGGAGCGCGGGGATTCGGGTAAGTACTATCCGTTTTTTTTTTCAACACATGCATCGGGTTTGTCTCGCGCCGAACGGGGGGCTATTGAAAAAAAAAAAAAACCCGTTTCGGCGCGGGACAACCCCTTTAACCTCATGCCCGTATTGGAGGCAATGTTCACAAAATGGCCACGAGGGGTGTGGATAACTTCCGATCGGCTGAGGTGGTCCAGGCAGTAACCTGCACTCGGGTAGTGATGGCTGGGGGGCAGTATGTGAACTTTCCAGCTCTTTAACTTTTTTTTTACACAAGGCTGCAGCACTGCGAGTCAGCTCAGTCATCTGTTGGTGCATCTCTAAAAACAGTCCAGGGGGTCGTTGCTAGATTGCTCAGCCTGTCTGTAGAGGTCACGCCTACGAGGGCGGGACAGTTTATCGTCACACAGGAGGTACATCCCGTTTAGGCTCCTCCCCCTCAGTGGTCCCGGGGCTCTGTACCCAGAATAGTTATGGCCAACTCTTTGAATTCTACAAACGTGCTGTCGGGATGTTGTACCGATAACATTTTCAGTTAATGAGCCCTCAATAAGTTGTTCTCAGGCCGGATCAGCACCGACGGCCTCCTTAGGGAGGCACTGCGGCCTTCATGTCCTCCTGTAAGGATAATGAGTACTTCCTTAAAGTCTCCCCAAACTTCTGTTTCTTATTGAAAAAACGCTTTTTGATTTCGGACAAGGTGTGCATGTCGGAGATAGTTTGTAATCCTTCAAAAATGACCTCTACCGGTTTTTTTATGTTGACGCCGACAGGTTTTGACTTCTATGGCAGCGGCGCCCTCTAATTGTCCCATAAGGATTTTTACTTTCTGTTCTGTTGCTAACGAGTATAAGCGGAACACCGCTCCCATCTTCCCCCTAAACTCTCTGAGGGTATGGCGCTCACCACTATATTTGGGTAGCCAGGGTGCTCCTAGACAGTGGGGCATGGTTATAGGCACAAAACTAGAGGGGCAGCATCTGCAGGCACTATGACAACTGGTGTGGCACCAGGCGCTGAATCCAGAGGGACTACCGGAGCATCTACTACAACTGGTTGGATGCTGGCGGGGTTATATCCATTATCCAACATTTTGGGATGAGGATTATTTGGAGTTTTGAATTTTCGAAAATGGTGGTTGCAATTGAGGTTTTTTGCATTACCGCATCCACATGAATGAGGCACAGAGGCAGCTTTATCCTGTTCGTTCAAGGCTCAGGGTATGCAACAGTTGAGCGGAGCGTGACAAAGTGGGGGAGACCACGGGGATTGCAAGATGGTTGTCACAGGTAGCTCTGTAATCCCTCCCGACAGTGGCGATAATGGGGCTCTGCTCAGTGGTTGCACAGTGGCAAGAATAATGTAGCAGAATATGTTAGAAACATACAATTGTTTTGTCACGGGTGACGCCAGTACTCCAACCTGAACTGCCAAGTGTAGTGATGGCGAAATAACTTAAGACGAGTCCAGTAGCTTGTTTTGGTAAACTGGGAGCACGCAGGTTAACTGAAGCTTTTGTGGTAACAAATTAAATACAGTTGAACTTTGCAGCATTAAGGATGTAGCCGTGCCAGCAATGATGCAGTAAATTAACACATTGGACCGACAGTAGATTTGCACTTTAAACCCTTTTCTTCAATGCTCTCTCCCTCTACTTCCCTAGAGGTGATTCAGTAACAATCTCCCCTCAGTATTAGTTAGCTGCTGGGTTTACTGGAAGTATATGATGCAGGTGTCAGAGGGGAGTTAAAGATGGCCGCCGAACTAATCCTGGCTTTGAATTCACCAGGTAGTTAAACTCACTGTTCTGTGGAACGCTGACCTCTAACTGGGATCGCCTCACTGCAGGAAGGACAAGGGAGCGGAAAGGACCTGGCTACCCTTGCTGAAACACTGCATACATAGCTGTACTGCTAACACACCTCCTCCTCCGACCACAACTTGCTGCAGACTCTCCTCACCTCCGGGCACGACTTGCTGCAGACACCTTCACTTCCTCTCTCTCTTCCCGAACTTTTTCTCCTCTCCACCCACTCTGCATAGGGACTAATGTTAAGGTTTCCCACCCAGAACTCACTCACCAATCAGTGGAGGCGTGACAAACAGCCAATAGGTAACCAGCTATTGCCAGCACTAAGCTCTCAGCTTAGGGAGGGGAGAAACAGGGTTTCTCTGACACGCGGCACCTTCTATGCCTAAGAGAAGTGCATAGACAGGACAAAAGTTGATGTGACTATTCTGAAGGACCCTCCGGGCCACTACAAGGGCACACAAGGTGACCGGGCTCAGGACGACCCCTACAGACCACCAGTAGAGAGGAGCGTCTGACCAGACTGTTAGGGGGTCTTGGGACCAGTGGATGGGGGCACACAAGGTGACCGGGCTTAGGACGCCCCCTACAGACCACTAGGAGAGAGGAGCGTCTGACCAGACTGTTAGGAGGTGTTGGGATCAGTGGATGGGGGCACACAAGACGGCCTGGGCTCAGGACGCCTCCTACAGACCACCAGTAGAGAGGAGCGTCTGACCAGACTGTTAGGAGGTGTTGGGACCAGTGGATGGGAGCACACAAGGTGACCGGGCTCAGGATGCCCTCTACAGACCACCAATAGAGAGGAGCGTCTGACCAGACTGTTAGGAGGTGTTGGGACCAGTGGATGAGGGCACAGAAGGTGACCGGGCTTAGGACGCCCCCTACAGACCACTAGGAGAGAGGAGAGTCTGACCAGACTGTTAGGAAGTGTTGGGATCAGTGGATGGGGGCACACAAGACGGCCTGGGCTCAGGACGCCCCCTACAGACCACCAGTAGAAAGGAACGTCTGACCAGACTGTTAGGAGGTGTTGGGACCAGTGGATGGGGGCACACAAGGTGACCGGGCTCAGGATGCCCCCTACAGACCACCAGTAGAGAGGAGCGTCTGACCAGACTGTTAGGGGGTGTTGGGACCAGTGGATGGGGGCACACAAGGTGACCGGGCTCAGGACGCCCCCTACAGACCACCAGTAGAGAGGAGCATCTGATCGTCCGACAAGTACCAGCAGCTCCAACTGCTCCGTTGTCCACCATCCAGAGACAGGGGGCGCCATCATTACACCCCTGTGTTTGTCGGAACCATTTACAGACGCTTGGCTGAAGGACATTTGGTCCCATGGCCCCCATTATGTATACGGCCTCTGACCCCCACTGTTGCCTCTGTTTGTATTGGTGATGTGACGTCAGTGATGAATCCAGGTTTAGTTTTGGCGCTGACGATGGCGGTGTTTGTGTCTGGAGACCTCAGGGTTAGCGCCTCAATCCTGCCCCCTGCTGGTGTAATGGTCTGGGGGTCATCACATATGACAGAAGTGGAACAAGGGACAGCGACAGCTCACTTCGGCAGCATACCCATTCTTATATCATGACTGACACTTTGATAACCCGCAGTGACCGTCATAAATACATGCCCCGGGGCAGGAAGGGGTTAATATATGTGTACGTCTTCAGTGCAGTTCTCATTCTACCCAGGAAGAACTGCATGAACAGAGCTGGAGTGTAGATTGTTTAGTCCCTGATGGCGTCACGTGTCGGCTTGATATGGACTTTAAAATCCACAATATAAAACTGTCCTGCAGTAATACGTCTGGCCAGCAGAGGGCAGCGCAGAGCCTTGTAGTTTTCTATCTCAAAGCTGATCATTGGGGCCCGTCTATCCAATATTCATAAAAGATGAATAAATGGGATTGCTGAGGATGGGGATTCTTCTCCCATGCTTTACAGTGCAGCTTTACTAGTTCAGATCATCTGCAGTTAATGTCCTGTGATTTGGGATTGATATATTAGATATGGGGGGGGGGGGGGGGGGGACTGGTCAGGATATACAATGAGATGGCTCCAAGCAGAGCCTCCCTTTATTATACTGACCATAAGGTGGCGCCAGCTTTTTTGATGCCTCTTGTTGAATTGCTGTATATTTCACGGCGTTTCCTTTTGGCTCCATTATCAGATGATTACACCATCTGCTGTTTTCCGCTGGCTGCACTGAGCACTGGTGTAATAAAGTCATAAACCTGCGTCACGTATACAGCACTGTGCACATGGGGAGTCCAGGCGCCGCTCATCAGCAGCCCTTGTGTTAATAGCTCTGCTCTCAGTTTCTCCATTTTTCTGACACAGAGCTCAAAGTGCCCTGGATAGACTTAGAGTTACGGGATAAAATCCTCCCTGCCTGCTGCCACCACTAGGGGGAGCTCAGGAGATTACTGTATACTGTCTATACATGGAGCTCAAAGATAACACAATATGCAGGGATCTCTGGAGCTCCCTCTAGTGGTGAATGCAGGTAGACAGAATTCTATCATATCACTCCATGTCCATGCAGGGAGTTTGGAGCTCTGTATCAGAAAAATGAAGCTCTGACTGAGCTATAGTGCATTTAGAAAGTCCACACATCCTCTCATAGAATCATAGACTGGTAAAGTTGTAAAGGAACTCCGGGGTCATCGGGTCCTCCAAGTTCATCAGGTCCTCCGGGGTCATCGGGTCCAACTCGCTTCTCAGTGTAGGATCACTAAACCATCCCAGACAGATATTTGTCCAGCCTCTGAAGACTGCCATTGAACGAGAACTCCCCACCTCCCGTGGTAACCTGTTCCACTCATTGATCCCCCTCACTGTCTAATATCTAATCTGTGTCTCTTCCCTTTCAGTTTCATCCCATTGCTTCTAGTCTTTTCTTGTGCAGATGAGAATAGTGAGGTGCCCAGAACTGGACCCAGTATTCCAGATGAGGTCTGACTAAGGAAGAGTAGAGGGGGATGATGACCTCACGTGATCTAGACTCTATGCTTCTCGTAATACATCCCAGAATTGTGTTTGCCTTTTTGGCTGCTGCATCACATTGTTGACTCATGTTCAGTCTGTGATCTATTAGTACACCCAAGTCTTTTTCACATCTGCTGCTGCTTAGCCCAATTCCTCCCATTCTGTATGTGCTTTCTTCATTTTTCTTGCCCAGATGTAGGACTTTGCATTTCTCCTTGTTAAATACCATTCTGTTAGTCGCCGACCACTGTGCAAGCTTTTCTAGATCTTTTTGAATCCTCTCCCTCTCTCTTCCCTAGTGTTAGCTATCCCTCCTAGCTTTGTGTCGTCGGCACATTTGATCAGTTTCCCATCAATTCCCTCCTCCAGATCATTTATAACAATGTTGGCCAACACTGGGCCCAGGACAGAGCCTTGTGGTCCCCACTTGATACAATCTTCCACTTGGATGTGCAGCCATTTATGACCACTCTTTGATCACTCAGCCAGTTGTGAATCCACCTAACAGTTGCCTTGTCAATCCCAGATTTGGTCAGTTTCTCAATAAGTATGATATGAGATACTTTGTCAAATGCTTTACTAAAGTCAAGATATACTATATCTGTAATGCCCAAAGAACTTACTGTAGGTATGGCCAGAAGCCTAAACCTTGTCATGGTAACGCCACACTCTAGTGTATTGCCAATAACAGGTTAACTTCACAATTCTCTGAAGACATATTTGAGCAGGTATACAAAGATGAAGTCATAAGCAAGTAAGATACAGCAGTGTTGTATTGATGATGCTCTAACTTCAACGCTCTCTCTCGGAGGTAGATAGACAAGACAATTTTCCCCACAGTTAAATTTAGATGAACCAAGTAAATTGGATTTTGACTGAAGGTATTTATAAACTTTATGAAGCACCGAGACAAGTGACTGTACGCTAATCCTGGCTTGTACGTCACCTGGTAGATGTAACTCACTGTTAGATGAAGATGGACCTCTGAAAGGATCTTCTCTTCTCTGCGGCTGGATGCCAAGGGAGCGGGTTGTCCACCACACTCTACCTTGCGTAACTGATAACTCGCTGGACTACTCTTCCTCGCCGACTACGGAACTGCAACCTCTCCTTGTTCACACCTGGCTGAGTCTGCCTAACTGTTCTGCGTCACTTCCTTTTATAGCCTCTCCCTCTCCTGCATAGGGACTTGTATATCTGCTTCCCGCCCTTGGACTTGCACCAGTAAGAGTAAACCTAACTGTCGGCCAATGAGAGACCAGCTGACATCAGGGTTGAGTTCTCTGCTTAGAGCAAAAGGGGCGACACAGGGTCTCTCCCACAGATGGCACCTTCTGGATCCAGGTACCGCATCCAGACAGGTGAGACATGACAAGTGTACTGAGAGTGTTCTGTAGGACCCGCTGGGCCACTATATATCTATCTACCGCATTTTCCTGATCGACCCAGTTGATGATTCTGTCATAGAAGGACATTAGATTCGTCTGGCATGACTTGTTTGTTACAAACCATGCTGGCTCTGGTTAATTACTCCATTCTCATCCAAGTACTTGCATACATGCTGTTTAATTATTTGTTCAGAGATCTTTCCTAATATAGAAGTCAGGCTCACAGGCCTGTAGTTTCATGGATCCACTTCTTCCTTTTTTTTGAAGATAGGGACAACATTTGCCCTTCTCCAATCTTCTGGGACTTCTCCTGTTCTCCAGGAATTTTCACAGATTATGGCGAGTAGTTCAGCAATTACCTCCGCTGCTTCCTTTAGTATCCTAGGATGTAATTCATCTGGACCTTGAGACTTCAATTCATGTAAGTTAGCTAAGTGTTCCCTCACCATCTCTCGGCTTATAGATAGCCTGCGTTCTTGTATTTCCCCAATAGCACAGGGAAGATCAGCTGATGTAACATCTACTTTCTGAGAGAAAACAGATACAAAATAGGAATTTAAATCTTCGTCCTTCTCACCATGATTCTTAACCAATTCACCATTTTCATCTTGTAAGCATCCAATAGTATCTTGGACTTTTCTTTAATTTGACCCCCCAAATCCTCTCACTGTCTTACATGTTATGTTGTGTCCTTGTGTTTCCCGTCATTTTGTACTCAGTACCCCATAATGACAAAGTGACAACAGAATGGGAGAAATCTTTGTAATTTTTTTAATGAAAAACTACCATTTTGCATTGACACACTTTGGTATGACACTTGAAGTTCTGGGGGCGTCTTAATCATCTTTTAGATGTTTCACCACCTTGATTGGAGTCCCCTATGGGAAATTCAGCTGATTGGACATATATAGATGGGGAAGGTGGTGGTGGTGGTGGGGGGGTTAAGGTATTACCGCTCACAATGCAGATCAAAGCCAAAACCAAGCCAGGAGGGGGTCAGAACTGCCTACAGAGCTCAGAGACAGGATTGTGTGGAGGCTCAGATCTGGAGAAGCTGCAAAAACATTTCTGCTGGTCTGAAAGTTTCCAAGAGCCCAGCAGCCTCCATAATACTTACATGGAAGAACAACCAGGACTCTTCCTAGAGCCGCGGACCCACCAGACTAAGGGGAAGAAGGACCTTAGGAGAGGAGACCAAAAACTCAATGGTCAGCCAGAGTGACAAAAAAAAAAACCCAAAGGAGCCTCAGACTGCGAGAAACAAGATTCTCTGCTCTGAGGTCACCAAAATGGAACCTTTTGGCTTCTAAGCGTTGTGTCTGGAGGAAATCAGGCGCTGCTCATCACTACAGTGAAGCCTGATGGTGGCAGCTAGTCAGAGGGCCTGGCAGCTGCTCATCTCCTGCATATCTCATACAGCTACACAATCTTGTCAGCGGGGAGACATCTTATGTTTTTGAGGCTGTCATGAAGGAAGGCTGGGGCAGATAGACTCTGACCTTTCCAGTCCTACTGCAGCCAGCAATCTGTAAGCACCAAGGGGCAGCGGCAGGTGATGTCCCGTGTGTACCATGTGCTGGTCAAAGGGACTCATGTGTGATGTCACACCCCTAATGAAGAAGAGAGGGCTTCCTGGAATGTGTCGGAAGTGGTGGGCTTTTTTGGACTAGTCGGTCTCCATAGAAGTGGAGTGTGACATCACACACCAGCCTCTGTGAACTGCACATCGTGCACGTAGGACGCCACTGTTCGCAGTGCCTCATTGCTTTCAGATCGTTGACTGCATTCATGAATTACCCATCACATGCAGCCACCAGGCATTACGGAAACAGTGTAGCACCACGAGCTATGCTAAGGTGACCAGACATCTTGATGTAGGCAGGGCAGTCCTGCTTTGAGACCCTATGTCCCGCTTTACCCTGGGACCCCAGCAGGACAGCCATTTATCCCGCTTTCGGGACATTTGGTGATCATTAAAGTGATTACCAGCTAGGGTGCTTCAGCTCCCCGGCTGGTAATAATTTTGCGGCGTTGCGGCTAGATGCGCACACTGATGGCAGTGTGTGCATCCAGGATCTTCCTCCCATCCTCACCTGACCTCTTCAGGAGAGGGAAGGAGGCACTGGGGTGGGTGCAGACACTTCCACCTGCAACAGCAGCGTGCTGAAGACCAGGAGGAGGTAAGTATATCACTGTTACTACTGGGGTCAATATAGGGGACACTATTAGTAATAGTGTCCCCTATATCAGCCCCAGTAGTAATGGTTTTACTACTGAGGGCCACTGTGGGGGTCACCATTACTACTGAGACTACTGTGGGAGTCACTACTACTACTGAGGTCACTGTGGGGGTTACTACTACTACTGAGCTCACTATGGGGGTCACTATTACTACTAAGGTCACTGTGGGGGGGGTCACTACTACTACTGAGGCCACTGTGGGGGTCACTACTACTACTGAGCTCACTATGGGGGTCACTATTACTACTAAGGTCACTGTGGGGGGGGAGGGGTCACTATTACTACTGCGGCCACTGTGGGAGTCACCATTACTTCTAAGGTCCCTGTGGGGGGGGGGGGGGTCACTATTACTACTAAGGTCACTGTTGGGAGTCACCGTTGCTACTGCGGCCACTGTGGGGGTCACCATTACTACCGAGGCCACTATGGGGGTCACCATTACTACCAGGGCCACTGTGAGGGTCACTATTACTACTAAGGTAACTGTGGGGGACACTATTACTACTACTGTGGGGATCACCTTTACTACTGAGGCCCCTGTGAGGGTCACCATTGCTACTAAGGTAACTATGGAGGACATTATTACTACTAGGGCCACTGTGGGGGACACTATTACTACTGCGGCCACTGTGGGGATCGCCTTTACTACTGAGGCCACTGTGAGGGTCACCATTACTACTGAGGCCCCTGTGGAGGGGGTCACCATTACTACTGAGGCCACTGTGGGGGGGTCACCATTACTACTGAGGCCACTGTGGGGGGGTCACCATTACTACTAAGGCCACCGTGGGGGGCACTATTACTACTAAGGCCACCGTGGGGGGGGCACTATTATTGCTGGGGCCACCGTGGGGGGTCACTATTATTGCTGGGGCCACTGTGGGGGTCACTATTACTACTGGGGGCCACTATGGGGGGACACAATTACTACGGGGGCTAATATAGTGAACACTACTACTACTGCGGCCACTCTGCATGTGGCAGCGTACCTCAAGCTGACATACGTTATCTTTACACATGGTGGAAATACTGCAGAATGTCCACAGCGGAAATTTCTGCATCCAAAAAACTGTCAAAATCTGTACCATATGAATCCACAGCTGATGTCACAGCCTAACCCCCTCTGCAGGCTTCCCGCTGTCAGCACGCCCCGGCTTCTGGTTCCCAGCGGCCTAGTCAGGTGATACTGGTCAGGTGCGGCATCGTTGGTCAAGTGATGCTGGTCAGGTGCGGCCACTACAGGCCGCTGGGAACAGGAAGCCTTTGGAGGAGGTGAGGAGGAGCGCCACATAGTGTGACATCAGCTGCGGACACCAATGGTGCGGATATTGAGTTTTTTTGGAAGCAGAAATGCTGTGGAATGTGCTCCTGTCTTTTCTGAAGCGCCCTGTATTTTTTAGAATGAGGAAGGTAAAATAATACGCTGTGATAAGACCCGCCTTGATCACACCCCTCTGTCCTGCCCTGACTACACCCTGGCATCTCACCCCTGACCACACCCATCTGCCATGCCCTGACCACACCCGCTGTCCCACCCATGACCACACCCCCTCTGTCCGCCCCTGACCACACCCCTCTGTCCCGCTATGACCCTGGGAAAACCTGGTCACCTTAGCTATGCTGTTTCTGCAGCCCAGAGTCACAGCGTTCGCTCAGCGCTTCCTAAAGGCCGTATTTTCACTTTTTATTTTAAAAATCACATTTTCACTACAAATGTGAAGCGACTCACGAGAAAACGACCCCTCGCCGCTGAACGCGCGATTTTCACGCACATTTTCACACGTCCTATAGGAAAACTGTTTTTTAAAAGAACCGCCCCGCAGTCGTCTGAGCCTCGGCTGCACACAGGACTGCGATGTCATTTCTAAGTCATCCGTAGCAAATAATGGGTGAAACTGCGATCTCACAGAAAAATAGGAGGCGCTGCGTCACGCTTGTCTCACTGCGAGAGGAAAAACGCAAAAACCCATCGAAAGCAATGCGTTCTATTTCCGTGGGAGTTTTGTGAGTCTCGTGTAAAGATGGTGGACGGCGGTATTCACATGGACAAGCGCGATGGCGCTTACAAACATGCGATTTTCCACATGATTTTGCACATTATTTCAATATGAAACATTCTAACCGGCATCGCACTTACGTGAAAATCACAGCTGCTTGCCGGCACAATGTCATTTTTTTAGCTCTCATAATAGAAAACAAAGTCCGATATCGCCCCAAAATAGAAGAATTGCAGCCGTTCTCTCAGCATCGCAAGAAAAATCACCCGGGGAAATAGCGCCGCCGCAGTATGGACGCCCCTGTGAATGGAACGCACAAAACACAGCCTGAGTCCCCCCACCACTGGGCGAGGGTGGTAGGGGTGGGTCCAGAGGTGGAGCCTCGGGTGGTAGGGGTGGGTCCAGAGGTGGAGCCTCGGGTGGTAGGGGTGGGTCCAGAGGTGGAGCCTCGGGTGGTAGGGGTGGGTCCAGAGGTGGAGCCTCGGGTGGTAGGGGTGGGTCCAGAGGTGGAGCCTCAGGTGGTAGGGGTGGGTCCAGAGGTGGAGCCTCAGGTGGTAGGGGTGGGTCCAGAGGTGGAGTCTCAGGTGGGAAGACCCCTTGAAGTCTTTGGGGGCAGCTCATGTGTCTCTTCAGGATTGGATAGATTACACGTCAATCATCTTGGTCATTTGTTGCCCCGAGATAAGCGGCGTGGTTGGTGTCCGGCCGCCGCTTATCTCCCTCCCTTATGGACAGATTGTGTCTGTGTGCCAAGAGGTCCAGCCCAATGGCTCGCGAGCTTTAGAGTAGCAGAAGTCTCTTTCGGGGTCCTCCGGGGCAGACGGATCGGATCGCGGTTTTCATTCCGTCCGTGGTTTAGCCACTTGTAAATATCGGGGTCTCTGACTCACGAATTCCCTGGCAAAGGTGATCGATCACAATACACTTGTAGTGCCACAGAAACAACATCACCATGAAAGCGAGGACCAACATGGCCGCCATCACCACCGCCACGCGGCCCCTCAGGTTGAGCCCCTGGCATATCTCCGTGGCTTTAGCGAGGAGCCGCTGGGAGGCCGCACCCTCCTGTCCATCTTGGATGAGCAGAATCTCAGCCTGTATTGGAGGCATCGTCAGGGCGATCGCAGGGCGTTATCTGCTCGCCGCTCTTCGTATCCTGCATGGAGAAGGATGGGAGATATGAGGACTTCAGAGCTGCTTTATGGCGGCCTCAGCAGTCAACACACAACTGTGCTAGAGTCCTGAGTGACAAAAGTGCTAAATGTCATGGAAAATAGAGCGACTCCTGCTCTGGAGGACCCAACACTACATGAAGCCTACTGATCTCAATGGACGGCATGCAATTCTTCATTTCACCTGTGGGGGTGCTGCAGGGAACTCTAACCCTTTGGATCATTACAAACTGCTGCAGCCCCTCGAGATCAGCTCATTTCTGGGGACCCTTAAAATAGAAGAAGAGACTGTCAAAAGTGGACATCCCCCTTTAAGAACAGTCATAAGACAACAAGTGTGTCATCGACAAGAAAGACTCCTCCCCAGCTAATCTGCGCAATGACGTGTAAATACGAGTCTGCGATGGATCGCTCGACAATTACCTCTGCCATTCAAGGAACACAGAAGAGCCCGGTGACAAGCGTCAATGGTGGATATCTGGGTTGTCACTCATTACCATATGCAAAACTAAGGGGTGACAGCATATAGCTGTATACGAGTACCGAGTCTATCAGTGGGGTGACAGTATATAGCGGTATACGGGTACCGAGTCTATCAGTGGGGTGACAGTATATAGCTGTATACGGGTACCGAGTCTATCAGTGGGGTGACAGTATATGGCAGTATTCGGGTACCAGGTCTATCAGTGGGGTGACAGTATATAGCAGTATACGGGTACCAGGTCTATCAGTGGGGTGACAGTATACAGTGGTATACGGGTACCAGGTCTATCAGTGGGGAGACAGTATATAGCAGTATACGGGTACCAGGTCTATCAGTGGGGTGACAGTATATGGCAGTATACGGGTACCAGGTCTATCAGTGGGGAGACAGTATATGGCAGTATACGGGTACCAGGTCTATCAGTGGGGTGACAGTATATGGCAGTATACGGGTACCAGGTCTATCAGTGGGGAGACAGTATATAGCAGTATACGGGTACCAGGTCTATCAGTGGGGAGACAGTATATAGCAGTATACGGGTACCAGGTCTATCAGTGGGGTGACAGTATATGGCAGTATACGGGTACCAGGTCTATCAGTGGGGAGACAGTATATAGCAGTATACGGGTACCAGGTCTATCAGTGGGGAGACAGTATATGGCAGTATACGGGTACCAGGTCTATCAGTGGGGTGACAGTATATGGCAGTATACGGGTACCAGGTCTATCAGTGGGGAGACAGTATATAGCAGTATACGGGTACCAGGTCTATCAGTGGGGAGACAGTATATGGCAGTATACGGGTACCAGGTCTATCAGTAGGTAACAGTATATCTGAAAGCAAGAAGAAGTAACAATGTATCTGAAACGCTAAATATTTGGTGTTGCCATAGCAACGAGAATGTAATTTTGTTACTGTAATCCACATAATTGTTCTGTAGTCTCCGAGTTCAAGTGCTTTACACTGCAGCCCTGATTTCTTGAAATCCCTCAGCACTCAGATGGCAGGGATCTAGGAGGGGATCTCTTCTGACTGGAGTTCCTCTTTAAGTAACTTGGGGGTTGCAGCCTTTTAATAAACCAAAAAGAAAAAGTGAGTCGTCCCCGTCAACCAATAGAATCCTAGAACGAGTTGGAAGGACCCTCCAAGGTCATTGGGTCCGACCCCCTGATCACTGCTGCTATCATGTCATAGCCCACCCTGGCCAAGTAAGAGCTGAAGCCTGATTGGCTGCTGTCGGGGGATCTATAATGACTCTGGGTCTGCATTTGGCTTCTATTACTCCAGCGCTCAATCATTAGAGGAGAGCAGATAGCGCTGTGCGGGATGGACGGGGGCAGTGAAGGGTTAATGATTAACCACAGACTGATAATTACCCAGAGAGGAGAAAAAGGCGAAACATTACATCATGGAGGTGAGCGGGCAGCCTTCCAGGTAGTGACAAAGGTCAGATGCATCCCGCACTGGCATATCCTCATATGTAATAATAGTGGCGGATACCGAGGGCTGTATCCATCCTGCACACCTGGCCAGATGCTACTGAGCAGTATATACCTGCCTTCACATTCAGGGGGCTGCAGCCTAGACGTGCACAGTACTGCATATACAGTACTACTACTACACAGCCTAGACATATACAGTACTACTACTACTACTACTACTACTACTACTACTACTACACAGCCTAGACATATACAGTACTACTACACAGCCTAGACATATACAGTACTACTACTACTACTACACAGCCTAGACATATACAGTACTACTACTACTACTACACAGCCTAGACATATACAGTACTACTACTACTACTACTACACAGCCTAGACATATACAGTACTACTACTACTACTACACAGCCTACACATATACAGTACTACTACTACACAGCCTAGACATATACAGTACTACTACTACTACTACACAGCCTAGACATATACAGTACTACTACTACTACTACACAGCCTAGACATACAGTACTACTACTACTACACAGCCTAGACATATACAGTACTACTACTACTACTACACAGCCCGGACATATACAGTACTATTACTACTACTACTACACAGCCTAGACATATACAGTACTACTACTACTACACAGCCTAGACATATACAGTACTACTACTACTACTACTACTACTACTACACAGCCTAGACATATACAGTACTACTACTACTACACAGCCTAGACATATACAGTACTACTACTACTACACAGCCTAGACATATACAGTACTACTACTACTACTACTACTACACAGCCTAGACATATACAGTACTACTACTACTACTACACAGCCTAGACATATACAGTACTACTACACAGCCTAGACATATACAGTACTACTACTACTACACAGCCTAGACATATACAGTACTACTACTACTACTACACAGCCTAGACATATACAGTACTACTACTACTACTACTACTACACAGCCTGGACATATACAGTACTACTACACAGCCTAGACATACAGTACTACTACTACACAGCCTAGACATATACAGTACTACTACTACACAGCCTAGACATATACAGTACTACTACTACTACACAGCCTGGACATATACAGTACTACTACTACTACACAGCCTAGACATATACAGTACTACTACTACACAGCCCAGACATATACAGTACTACTACTACTACACAGCCTAGACATATACAGTACTACTACTACTACACAGCCTAGACATATACAGTACTACTACTACACAGCCCAGACATATACAGTACTACTACTACTACACAGCCCAGACATATACAGTACTACTACTACTACTACACAGCCTGGACATATACAGTACTACTACTACTACTACACAGCCTAGACATATACAGTACTACTACACAGCCTAGACATATACAGTACTACTACTACTACTACACAGCCTAGACATATACAGTACTACTACTACTACACAGCCTAGACATATACAGTACTACTACTACTACACAGCCTAGACATATACAGTACTACTACTACTACTACTACTATACAGCCTAGACATATACAGTACTACTACTACTACTACACAGCCTAGACATATACAGTACTACTACTACACAGCCTAGACATATACACTACTACTACTACTACACAGCACTACTACTACTACACAGCCTAGACATATACAGTACTACTACTACTACACAGCCTGGACATATACAGTACTACTACACAGCCTAGACATATACAGTACTACTACTACTACACAGCCTAGACATATACAGTACTACTACTACTACTACACAGCCTAGACATATACAGTACTACTACTACTACACAGCCTAGACATATACAGTACTACTACTACTACTACACAGCCTAGACATATACAGTACTACTACTACTACTACTACACAGCCTAGACATATACAGTACTACTACTACTACTACTATTACACAGCCTAGACATATACAGTACTACTACTACTACTACACAGCCTAGACATATACAGTACTACTACTACTACTACACAGCCTAGACATATACAGTACTACTACTACTACACAGCCTAGACATATACAGTACTACTACTACTACTACTACTACTACTACTACTACTACACAGCCTAGACATATACAGTACTACTACTACTACACAGCCTAGACATATACAGTACTACTACTACACAGCCTAGACATATACAGTACTACTACTACTCAGCCTAGACATATACAGTACTACTACTACTACACAGCCTAGACATATACAGTACTACTACTACTACACAGCCTAGACATATACAGTACTACTACTACTACTACTACACAGCCTAGACATATACAGTACTACTACTACTACACAGCCTAGACATATACTGTACTACTACTACTACACAGCCCAGACATATACAGTACTACTACTACTACTACACAGCCTAGACATATACAGTACTACTACTACACAGCCCAGACATATACAGTACTACTACTACACAGCCCAGACATATACAGTACTACTACACAGCCTAGACATATACAGTACTGCGTCTGACCTGTGCTAGGAGGGGTGCCGCTCTCAGGATCTCTTCTGCATCTATACATCGGGGTTGGGGAAGTTGCACTTGGCTTTCTCAAGCACAGGAAAGGCAATACTGGCCGTATACAACTATATGCAAAATGTGCCAAAACCTAATAATGACTCCCATCATATTACAAAGTGCTTTCAGCATGCAGAGTAAATCCCGAATCTAATGACAGCAGTAAAGACTGACACAGCTCAGGAGCGGTCTGGGTGGTTCTGTCTCTGGCTGGGGTGTATACAGGTCCTACCTGATCCTGATGTGCAGCAGTGACACTGAGCTGCTCCCAGGTGAGGCGGCAGGTATTTATGCAGGTGACAGCCCTCCTCCATCAGCCCTCATAGGATGACACCAAATAAACCAGACTTGCTGGAACTTCTAGTCCACGCAGAGGTGGAGAACCAGTCCTACCCTGAGGCTTCTCACTGCTGAGAGTTTGCTACAATTGTATCTAGTCTAAACAATCTTCTGTGTTCACAACAGTCTACACTGCCACAATGTGCTGGGCCGGACACATTGTAACAGCTCTGCAGCTCTGGGAAGTATGAGGTCTAGGCAGCTTTTCCGTCTGAATTTCTCCATTCACTGCCAACAAAGAAGGATTAAACGAGAGCAGACCTAATGCTTCTCACAGCTGAGGGGTTGTTACAATTGTGTCCAGCCTAGACAATCCTCTGTGGACTCTGGACTGATACATGGTAGCAAACTCGCAGCAGAGGAGAGAGCTTTGTGGTGCTGTTGGCTGTGGCTCTTGTGCAGGCTGCATACAATTGTAGCAAATGCTCAGCTGTGAGGAAATATTAATCCTCTGGATGTAGCGTCAAATAAACTCCATTTACTGACAGCAAGCAGAGATCCTGAAGATCCCAATAGTGGGCGTAAGCGTACTTCCTATGGATGGCTTGGGTACAGAAGCTGAGCCTGCACCGCCTGCAGTGGGAGCCGGCAACAGCAGGGATCGATGAGAAGCAAATCCCCACCGTTAGCCCCTTACATGCTGCCATCAATGTGGATTGCAGCATTTAAAGTGTTTGCAGAGGGAGAGCGCTGCCGCTGTGATGTCATCGACCTCCGTCTTGTAAGCGCAGAGGGAGGGCGCTGCCGCTGTGATGTCATCGACCTCCGTCTTGGAAGCGCAGAGGGAGGGCGCTGCCGCTGTGATGTCATCGGACCAACGTCTTGTAAGCGCAGAGGGAGAGCGCTGCCACTGTGATGTCATCGGACCAACGTCTTGTAAGCGCAGAGGGAGGGCGCTGCCGCTGTGATGTCATCGGACCAACATCTTGTAAGCGCAGAGGGAGGGCGCTGCCGCTGTGATGTCATCGGACCAACGTCTTGTAAGCGCAGAGGGAGGGCGCTGCCGCTGTGATGTCATCGGACCAACATCTTGTAAGCGCAGAGGGAGAGCGCTGCCGCTGTGATGTCATCGGACCTCCGTCTTGTAAGCGCAGAGGGAGAGCGCTGCCGCTGTGATGTCATCGGACCTCCGTCTTGTAAGCGCAGAGGGAGAGCGCTGCCGCTGTGATGTCATCGGACCTCCGTCTTGTAAGCGCAGAGGGATGATGGGTTGCATGGCCTGTGATTGCTTTAAGAAGCAATGAGGCATTGCAGTACAGAAGCAATGCAATGTGTTATCAGACCATAGCATCACAGGTTCAAGTCCCCTTCAGGGACATAACGTCCGGAACGCCCTGCGCAATATATTAAACTCACATGGCGAATGCTGTAAAAAAAAACAGACAAAATGCCCGGATTGTTTATTTTGTCTCAAAAAAATCTTAATAGAAGTGATCAAAAAATCTGCATGTACCCCAAAATGGTAGCAATATAGACTATAGCGCCGGCCGTGGAAAAACAGACAGAGCGCCGACCGTGGAAAAACAGACAGAGCGCCGGCCGTGGAAAAACAGACAGAGCGCCGGCCGTGGAAAAACAGACAGAGCGCCGGCCATGGAAAAACAGACAGAGCGCCGGCCGTGGAAAAACAGACAGAGCGCCGGCCGTGGAAAAACAGACAGAGCGCCGGCCGTGGAAAAACAGACAGAGCGCCGGCCGTGGAAAAACAGAAACTTCTGGAACTTTAAACAATACAAAAAAATAAATAATTTCCAAAAAAGTGTTTTTATTGTGCAAATGTCAAAATACTTATATATATAATTTTGCTTTTGTTGGGATCGCCCCGAACCGCAGAAAACACGGATCTATCATTTATGCTGCATGATTGGTTTTGTTTTTCTACAATGTTAATGTCAGAATTGATGTTTTTCTCCCTGCTCTAAAAAAATGTAATAAAAGTTGTACAATACATGACATCTCCCCAAAAATGGTACCAATAAGAACTACCGCTCGCCGCGCAAAACATAAAGATGATGGCTCTGAAACATTGGACATTAAAATCTCCCCAAATTGCTGTGTCTTTAGGTCCAAAGTACGAATTGTATGGAAAGGGAGCAGCCAAAAAGAGGCGGTATGATTAAGGGGTTAAATAAACCTCTGACACGTCATAGCGACACGTCTGAAGTGCTTATCAGCGGGGGTCCGGGTGCTGAGACCCCCCACAATCCCTAAAATAGATGGGCCCGATCCGGTGTTATCAGCGGGCATAGACAGAGCAGGAAGCAGTGGAATAGGCGC
The DNA here is from genome assembly GCA_035609135.1 of Eleutherodactylus coqui. Taxonomy (NCBI): domain Eukaryota; kingdom Metazoa; phylum Chordata; class Amphibia; order Anura; family Eleutherodactylidae; genus Eleutherodactylus; species Eleutherodactylus coqui. Next base: position 1,477,294 of record CM069414.1, on the reverse strand, counting down.
TGCGCTCAGATGAAGGCTTCTGCGGTCGGTGGGGGTCTCGGCATCCGGACCCCACTGATCAATACTTCGGACGGGTCTATTACCCTGCTTACCAAATGCCGCCTGACTGCAGGCGATAACGGCGTCATGTGACGGTGGACAGGCAGGACCCCCAGTGTCTGCACAGGGGGCATCTCAGGTGAGTGCGGTTGGGCAGCTGACATACTCGGGCTGCACCTGCTGGTGGATTCGCAGTATTTTGCTCGGAGTTCTATAAGAATAATACAGCTATTATACACCAGTAAAACGAGTTCTCGCTGGCAGCCTGACAACGATGATAACAGGGAGGATGAGGACTACATCCAGGACAGCATGTAGGACATACCAGACACGTGCACCGCCACTAGGCACACAACGTCATGTCTCCCAACTTTAGGACAAAGAGGAGAGGGGCAGCTGTAAAGTTTAATGACAGATCACGCCCTCTGTATCCCATAATGGGGCCCTTCAGTAATAGTGACTCCCATAGTGGCCCCAGTTGATTCTAATAGTGGGCCCAGTTGTAATAGTGACTCTCCTAAATGCCCCAGTAGTAATATCGACCATTAGTGGCTCCAGTAGTAATAATGACCCCCACAGTGGCTCCAGTATTAATAGTGACCCCCACATTGGCTCCAGTAGTAATAGTGACCCCCACAGTGGCTCCAGTAGTTATACTGACCCTGTTAGTGGCCCCAGTAGTAATAGTGGCCCCCCACAGTGTCCATAGTAGTAATAGTGACCCTCATAGTGGCCACAATAGTAGTAGTGACCCCTACGGTAGCTCTAGTAGTAATCGTGACCCCTACAGTGGCTCCAGTAATAATAGTGACCCCCACAGTGGCCCCAGTAATAATAGTGACCCCCACAGTAGCCCCAGTAATAATAGTGACCCCCACAGTAGCCACAGTAGTAATATTGATCCTCGCAGTGGCCGCAGTAATAATAGTAGCCCCCTAGTGACCACAGTAGTAGCAGTGCCCCCCATGAGGGCCCCAGTAGTAATAGGGAGCCCCACGATAACTGTAATTTAATTGATGACGCCCTAGGTGACTTTGCGGCGATCTGCCCCTTTAATGATGCCCCCGATTGAAATCTACCTACAAACCATGGTGTCTTTTAGGAATTGCATGCGGACCTCCCTTACTTAGCTCCATGGTTACTGGAACGCAATCCAGTGTTCCAGACCCATATGCAGGGAGGATTGCACCTCCCCGGAAACCCAATCCAGCCGCACCCATGATAACTTTAGAGGGGACTGCACTCATTATAAATAGCGCTCCCTGTCATTGTCACATTCAGGCTGAAAAGATGTGTTCCCCATCACTGCTGACCCTCTTGTCTGTTTTGGTTTTTCATCTTTGGACTGTATTTTTGTGTCGGGGTGTGATAATGAGTATTGGGGGTCCACACTGCACTGAACTCCCTCCACCCGAGCTGGTGGACACACCACTCTGACGAATGGCCTGCCAGGATTAGGAGGGGGGGGGGGGTTCTCATTGGAGCCCCCCTGTGAAGTAAGTTCTTCAGTTCATTCACTGTCTATATTTGGCTTACCTCCTGGAGGGCTGGAGCTTTTCCTCTGTTGTCTATTTGCAGTAATTACATCTGAGTACTGATGGGCTCTTTAACAAGTAAGCAGGTAATCCTCGCTGGCCTCCATGCTTTGCCCTCCTTTTCACTCTATTTCTTTAGGTATGAAGTTTAGTTATTGATACTTTTAGGACTTTGGGGCCATTTCTTGCTTTTCGTGATCGGTTTCCTTTCTCTATCTTCTTTCTCTTACTGAAAATCCTGCTTTCTATAATTTCTCTTCTCTCCAAATCTTACGTGACATTTATACTCACTAGAGGTGAGCGCGCACGCTCGGATAACTGCATCAGATTGGGTAGAATAAGGGGGCTCACAATACCCCTAAAGACCCCCAGAGGGGGTCAGTAGTGGCTATGGACCAATCTGTCTCTAATCGATCTACCTTTATCGGGCAGCTGGGCAGAAAGCGGGCGGACCCCATTATAGTCAATGGGGTCTGTGCAGCACTGTTCGGTTCCATCCAGAGACGGAGCTCAGCCGCGGGGATTCCCACTTTCCTGCTCCAAGAAAAAGAGTCTCTTGTTTGTAGTGCAGTCACTTTCTTCCAGGGCAGCCCCTGCCTGATGCTTATCAGACACCATCTTGAGAGTGAGATCCTTTAGTTTCACTTTCACATCTATCCCATGATACATCAACACAGCATTAGCTGAGGCTGTACCATTTCTACCTGCAAGGGGGGGGGGGTGTTAATTATCATTACCCCCTATATTCACTTAAATACTCTACAGCCAATAATTATACAGTCAGGAGGCTGAGCTGTGATCTCCTCTATTATACCCGTGTGAACATTATCAGTACCTGCGACAAGAATGACTGTGCCCCCCTGCAGGCTCACTGAGAATCTAACTAGCATCAGATATCATAATCCCAAGTAGATCTCAACTGGTCGGAACTGATATTATATGACCATCTGCTGAAAAAGTGACAGAGAGAAATGACCAACCAAGCTTAGCCGACATATATATATATATTGTAACAGTGCAGGGGAGACACACCAGGCCACGACCAAATGCTGAGCGTCTTGTCTTTATTCAGACTTGATGAACAAAACAAAGTTCTGGCATTCTCCAGATAACAGAACAAGCAAGGAAAGTCCTTTTAAATCAGCAGTAGTAACACAAAAGTCTTTGTAAACTCCAATAGGGCAAAGTAAAGCAAACCTTCCCAGCATCAGGGTGCAGGGTCTCCAGCTCGGTGCGGGGTCTCCAGCTCGGTGCGGGGTCTCCAGCTCGGTGCGGGGTCTCCAGCTCGGTGCGGGGTCTCCAGCTCAGGGCTCCCTCAGCCTCTGCTGCTCACACAGTACATCTCCTCCCTGACCTTGTCAGCTGCACCAATATATACCCATCACCTGTCCTGCTCAGGTAGAACTCTGTACCGGAGTGAGGAACGGACCGGATCTACATCACAGATGCTAGTAACCACCGCGATATATACCTCCTGTCCCTCACTTCACTTCTCACCCTGCTACATCCCCCCCCCCTCCCCCCTCTGCTCCAAGCCGGGGGGCTGGGCACCAACCTCTACCCAACAGCTGACCCTTGACAGGGCATCCGCATTGCCATTTGCCTTTCCTGGCCTGTGTTCAGCCTCAAAGTCAAACTCTTGTAAGGCCAGGAACGACCTTGTTACCCTGGCGTTGCTCCCTTTCCTTTTGTACATCCACTTCAGAGTGGCATGATCCGAAACCAGCCTGAAGTTTCCTCCCAGGAGGTGATAGCGGAGTGAGTCCAGGGCCCATTTTATCGCCAACCCTTCCTTCTCAATGACCACGTATTTTTCTTCACAGGCCGTAAGTTTTTGGCTTAAGAACATTACAGGATGTTCCTCGCCGTTAACCTCCTGCGACATTACTGCTCCTAGCCCTACAGCTGATGCATCCGTATGGACTACAAACGTTCTTGTGAAGTCAGGCGCCACCAACACGGGCAGCTGACACAATGGACGCTTTAGATCCATGAACGCTTCTTCTGCTTCTGGTGACCAGTGGGCCATTCCCGATTCCCCCCCTTTTGTTAGCTTCGTTATGGGGCTGCCATCGTAGCAAAATTAGGGACAACACATCGGTAATAGCCGACTAACCCCAAGAAGGCTCCCACCTGTTTCTTTGTCAGGGGCCAGGGCCAATTCTGTATTGCCTCTACTTTATTCAGTTGGGGCTTTACCAAACCCCTTCCCATGATGACGCCCAGATACTTGACCTCTTCCATCCCTAAGGCACAGTGTTTGGGGTTTATTGTGAACCCAGCCTCTCTGATTGAGTCCAGTACAGCCTGGACTTTACTCAGATGGCTCTCCCAATCACGGCTAAAGATGACAATGTCATCCAGGTAAGCCGCTGCGTATCTTTTGTGGGGACCTAACAACCTATCCATTGTGCTTTGAAATGTAGCCGGGGCACCTTTCAACCCAAAGGGCATTCTCAAATATTGAAAACAGCCTACTGGGATGGAAAAAGCCATCTTCTCCCTAGCTTCTGCTGAGAGAGGAATCTGCCAATACCCTATTGTTAAGTCCAGTGTGGTTATGTACCTGGCGGACCCTGACCTCTCAATCAACTCATCCACCCTAGGCATGGGGTAGGCATCCGACTTCGAGACCTCATTGAGTTTTCTGTAGTCATTACAAAACCGCCATTCCCCAGAGGGTTTTGGCACCAGCACTATTGGCTTGACCACCCACTTTTAGATGACTCAATTACCTCTAGTTCCAAGATTCGTTTGACCTCTACCGACACTATTTCCCTACGGGCTTCCGGGATTCGGTATGGTTTCTGGCAGACCTTTACCTGAGGGTCCGTTAGGATCTCGTGTTCAATGATCTTGGTGCAACCAGGCAGATCAGTGAACAAATCCTTATTGCGCTTCAGAAACTCTCTACCTTGTTGTGCCTGGGATCTTGAGAGCGTTTCGGCTATCATCACATCTTGGATGCCACATCCTGACTCCATAGCCAAACAAGGTCCGACCAGAGAGTCTCGCTCCTTCCAGGCTTTTAACAAGTTTACATGATAGATCTGTATGGGCTTTCTTCTACCTTGTTGGTGTATTTTGTAATTAACGCCCCCCCCCCCCCCCCCGCGCGCCTTTTCCAGGACTTCATACGGCCCTTGCCACTTGGCCAGGAACTTGCTCTCTACTGTGGTACTAGGACCAGTACCCGATCCCCCGGACTGAATTCCCGGACCTTTGCAGACCTATTATATATCCTGGCTTGCCTCTCCTGTGCCCTAAGAAGTTGCTCCCTGACCAGCGGCATGGCTTTTGCAATCCTATCCTGCATTTGGACCACATGCTCAACCACACTTTTATGTGGGGTAACCTCACTCTCCCATGTCTCTATTACGATATCCAGCAGCCCCCGGGGTTGTCGCGCATATAACAACTCAAACGGCGAAAAACCCGTGGGCGCTTGTGGAACCTCTCTTATGGAAAATAAGAGGTAGGGGAGCAGACAGTCCCAGGCTCGGCCATCTGTCTCTACCACCTTTTCCAACATATTTTTTAGGGTTTTATTAAGCCTTTCTGCCGGCCCATCAGTCTGGGGGTGGTAGACAGAAGTCCGCAACTGCATGATTTTCAGCAGTTTGCAGAGTTCCTTCATCACCTTGGACATTAACGGCGTCCCCTGGTCTGTCAATATTTCCCTAGGCAGACCCACCCTGGAAAATATGTACCAACTCTTTCCCAATACATTTGGACGAGGTATTTCTCAGTGGAACGGCTTTTAGATACCTGGTTGCGTAATCTACCACTACCAGGATGTACTGATGACCCCTGGTCGGCTCTACCAGAGGCCCTACGAGGTCCATGGCAATCTGCTCAAACGGCACCTCAATTATGGGTAATGGAACCAAGGGACTCTTAAAATGGGGAGCCGGGGCAGTCAGCTGGCAGGTGGGACAGGCCTGGCAAAGATCTGCTATTTCCTTATAACAGCCCAGCCACAAGAACCTCTGCAGAATGCGCTCCTGTGTCTTCTCTGCCCCCAAATTGCCTCCCAACACATGTGAATGGGCCGCGTGTCTATAGCAACCCGGTACCAGAAGTTGCTCCACCACCTCCTCTCTAATTTTTGTCATTCTGAATAACAACTCATTATTAATAGAATAATGAGGGCACCTCCCCTCGACCCAGGCATCTTGAGGAACACCATTCAATACAGTTACATTCTCAAAGGCATGTTTTAACGTGGGATCATTACGTTGTGCAGTCCCAAAATTACCCCGTGATACCTTGAGATCTGGGATCTGAGGTTCTGAGGATAACGCCTCTTCCCCGGTCAAACCGGCGAATGGCAACTCCTGATCAACCGCCTCATTGTTTAAAGCAACCTTGCTGTGTCCTGGCGCACCGTCCTGAACAATGGGGTGCGACAGCTCAGCCCACAAGCTCCAGAACTGAGGAAAGTCTCTTCCAATTATCACTGGGTGGGGTAAGTTCCTCACCACCCCAACCTTGTGTACAGAAACTCCACAGTCAGTGCTTATAGACATGTTGGCAATCGGATAGCCTTTAGTGTCCCCATGGATGCAGATAACCCCCACCTTTTCTCCATGAACCACCACATGCAGGAGAGAGGTGGCGATTAAAGTCACCAGGCTCCATGAGTCCAACAATGCCGCCACTCTTGCCCCATTTACCGTTACCTTACACATTTGTGGCTGCGGGTCTTGGGACGGAGCTGCACTGCAGACAGGTGCAGCGCCGGCCATATGTACACTCCATTGGCTTGGCACGGGTAGGGCAGTGGGCTGCAATATGCCCAGGAGCCTGGCACTCCCAGCAGACAATCGGGGTGGCTTGGCTCCTCCTGGCAGGTACTGCTCCCTGTGGGTTCTTTGGCCTCTCTTTGACGTTGGTCGTGGACTCCCTCCTCCGGGCCTCCACCCCAGGATTGGCGCCACGATGAATGGACCTTGTAGTAGGAAACATCTCCTCTCCTGTGAGGTATCTCTCCACAAGGGCCACTAACTCATCGGCATTCCATGGGTCTCCCTGGGCAACCCACGGCTGCATGGGCCTAGGCAGGGACTGCACGAACCGTGGGTCTTTTAATACCAGCGCATCCTCCAACAATTGTAGCAGTGCAGGGGGAAACACCCCAGACCACGACCAAATGCTGAGGGTCTTGTCTTTTATTTACACTGGCAGAACATAACATAAAGTACTGGCATTCTCCAGATAACAGAAGACACAAGGAAAGTCCTTTTGAATCGGCAGTCCAGTAATAGTAACACAGAAGTCTTTGTAAACTCCAATAGGGCAAAGTCTCAGCCAACCTTCCCAGCAGCGTGGTGCGGGGTCTCCAGCTCAAGGCTCTCACTCTCAGTCCTTTGCTGCTCACACAGGACATCTCCTTGAACTGGTCAGCTGCACCAATATATACCCACCACCTGTCCTGCTCAGGTGGAACTCCGTACCGGAGCGAGGAACGGACCGGATCAACATCACGGATGCTAGTAACTAGAGATGAGCGAACGTACTCGTTTCGAGTAATTACTCGATCGAGCACCGCGATTTTCGAGTACTTCCGTACTCAGGTGAAAAGATTCGGGGGGCGCCGGGGGGAGGCGTGGCGGAGTGGGGGGTAGCAGCGGGGAACAGGGTGGAGCCCTCTCTCTCCCTCCCCCCCACTCCCCGCTGCAACCCCCCACTCACCCACGGCGTCCCCCGAATCTTTTCGCCCGAGTACGGAAGTACTCAAAAATCGCGGCGCTCAGGCGAAAAAGGGGGGTGGCCGAGTACGCTCGCTCAACTCTACTAGTAACCTCTGCGATATATACCTTCCATCTCTCACTTCACCTCTCACCCTGCTACTATATATGTATATACACATACACACACATATATATAGACACACATATATACATATACTGATCTGGACACCAATCTCTCCAGCAGGTTCTGGGGTATTCTGTAGCTTCCTAATTGCAAAACTCTGATATACGCACGTAAGAACTCTGAGACTGAGACACGTGTCCAGTATGAAGCTTACAGAGTTCTGATAGGGAAAACAATCCCAGAACTTCTTATATTGAAACACATAAAACCTGCCCTTTATGGGCGTATAACACATGACATCAATAACATATATGTATTTTTATTTGTTTAGCCATATAGAACCCCCCCCCCCCCAGGCCCCGTACAGGCCAGCCTTTGTCTCCTCAACATGTTGTTAGGCGAAGACCAGCTTCTTTGTTTAGTACATACCAATGTAATTTAACCCTAAAGGGGCTGCAGAGGAGCTTTACATTAGACTAATGTTATAGCACACACCTTTCACCATGCCATTGTCCAGCAATTACCATAATGAAAATATGCAGCCATTAGCCTCTACAGAGTTAAATCACTACAGCTGTGTAATATATCTAGTTTATACACATCAATAGACATTTTACGCCAAATAATCATCATTTCTACTACAATACATGGACACACAATTATATATATACACTCACACACATATATATATATATATATATATATATATATATACACACATATACGTACAAATACTGGGGGCCAGCTGCGTAATGAATGAATAACCAAAAAATAAAAATCACCATTATGGTTCTTTAAGGCAAAAATTTCTATTTTGGCCTCATCTCTCCACATAACCTTGCTCCAAAGACTTTTGTCTTGTCCAAATGATCTTTAACAAACTGCAGACAGGCAGCAATATTCATCTTGGAAAACAGCAGCTTTTTCCTTGCAGTCCTGCCATGCACACCGTTGTTGTTCAGTGTCCTCCTGATAATATGAGAAAAAGCCTTTTATTGCTTAGAGGTGACCTTGGATTCCTTTGTTGTTGTTAGCCATTTAGTCGTTCATGACCCTCGGCGACTCTAAAGGTTCCCTCTCTCCATGTTTTTAGGTTTTACTTCTTTCCGTTATGTGATATCCATGCCAGTATCAGCTCTGACAGTATCAGCCGTCGTGTCCTTTGGTGTCCGGGTCTTCTTTTCCCACTGATCTGTCCAAGCATTATAAATTTTTCTAGCGACTCTGCTAGCATTAAATGGCCAAAATCCGTGAGTCTGAGTCCGGCCATCTTGCCCTCCAGCGAGTCTGAGCCCGGCCATCTTGCCCTCTGTGAGTCTGAGTCTGGTCATCTTGTCCTCCATGAGTCTGAGTCTGGTCATCTTGTCCTCCATGAGTCTGAGTCTGGTCATCTTGTCCTCCATGAGTCTGAGTCTGGTCATCTTGTCCTCCATGAGTCTGAGTCTGGTCATCTTGTCCTCCATGAGTCTGAGTCTGGTCATCTTGTCCTCTGTGACTCTGAGTCTGGTTATCTTGCCTTCTGTGAGTCTGAGTCTGGTCATCTTGTCCTCCATGAGTCTGAGTCTGGTTATCTTGTCTTCCATGAGTCTGAGTCTGGTTATCTTGTCCTCTGTGAGTCTGAGTCTGGTTATCTTGCCCTCCAGCGAGTCTGCATCCTGCCATCTTGTCCTCCGCTAGTCTGAGTCTCGTTATCTTGTCCTCTGTGAGTCTGAGTTTGGTTATCTTGCCCTCCAGCGAGTCTGTGTCCGGTCATCTTGTCCTCTGTGAGTCTGAGTCTGGTCATCTTCCAGTGATATATCGGGTCTTATACAATTCAGGATGTCTCCTGTTTGTTCCTCTCGCCATCCAGGGTATACCCAGCAGCTCAAATGCATCAATCCCCCTTCTATCAGTTTCCCTCAGTCCCGCTCTCACATCCATACATGGCTCTGGTGAAACCGGTGGTTTGCACTATCCTGCATTTAGTTGCTATGCCGATATCCCCACTTTTTCTTTGTTACCCATGGACTATTATATGCCTCGCTCTCGCTGTGATCTTCATTGGTCGGCCACTCCAGGGGAGGGTAATAATGGTCAGGAATTTCCTCTATTTGCACACAATCTGTCTGACTGTGGATTGGTGGAGTCCCAACTCTTTACAGATGGTTGTATACTCGGGCGTACGTGTTACGTGTCCTGTGTATTATACATGTATTTTTTGCACATGTAGAATAAGCACTACACAGCAAGTATGTCTGTACATGTGTATTTCCTGCATCCCTGTAGCCTATATCAGTGTGCAATACGCAGCAAAACAGGACAATGCAGGTGTGAGCGGCCCAAGAAAAATGAATGGGCAGCGGCACATTATACCCGCGACATACGTGTGCGTGCGCCGGATGAGCATCAACGACTCCTCAGAGATCTCCTTTGTGCCATGATGCTCTGGTAGATCGCTGTTCTCTTCATACAACAGGTTGCCCGCTCACACCCGATTGTTGGCCCGTTGACTGAAAATGCCCCCAAATATCTGCTTCTCCTAAAGGTTCACATACTTTTACCGCTCACAGATATTGGATCATTTTCCTCAATAAATAAAAGTCTGATATTTGTGACTCTTTATCTACTTTTTGGACTTGAAAAAGTGTGACAAGTTAATGTTGTTTTAGGTCAAATATAAGTAAAAATATGGAAAATTCTGAAGGGTTCACAAACTTTCAAGCACCTGTATAGAGTTGCCAGATAGAACTAAGAAACCGTTGACCAGAACCTGACAGAACGGTCCGGGCTGTAAACGTCTGTCATCACGCCGCAGGCGGAGTACAGCGCTGCCCGGGGTGTGAGGGTACAGTCGCTGCTATGAGCCGTCGCACAGAAGCCTTCTATCTCTCACCTATCTGCTGTGTGGCCCCACACCTCCAGCCCCTCCCCTTGGGGGCCCTTTTTTCAACTGATGACCTAGCCTCTAGATAGTAGTTGATGGACAAGGGTCCGCCGAAGGGAACAGATAGGCAGAGGGCCCCCATAAGCAGAGGCAGGCAGAGGGTCCCCATAAGCAGAGGCAGGTAGAGGGCCCCCATAAGCAGAGGCAGGTAGAGGGTCCCCATAAGCAGAGCCAGGCAGAGGGCCCCCATAAGCAGAGCCAGGCAGAGGGCCCCCATAAGCAGAGCCAGGCAGAGGGCCCCCATAAGCAGAGGCAGGCAGAGGGCCCCCATAAGCAGAGGCAGGCAGACGGCCCCCATAAGCAGAGGCAGGCAGACGGCCCCCATAAGCAGAGGCAGGTAGAGGGCCCCCATAAGCAGAGGCAGGCAGAGGGCCCCCATAAGCAGAGGCAGGCAGAGGGCCCCCATAAGCAGAGGCAGGCAGAGGGCCCCCATAAGCAGAGGCAGGCAGAGGGCCCCCATAAGCAGAGCCAGGCATAGGGCCCCCATAAGCAGAGGCAGGCAGAGGGCCCCCATAAGCAGAGGCAGGCAGAGGGCCCCCATAAGCAGAGGCAGGCAGACGGCCCCCATAAGCAGTGCTCTCAGTTAATGCCGCAGGCCTGAGAACACCATTATAAAGTAAGATCAAAGCCAACACTCCGAGCGTCCGAGACTGGCGGGACTTACCCTCTAAACCCGCTCCCCAATAAACAGAAGACCAATACAACTATATGCTGGCGTATTGTGGGTAGGCCACAGCCTTTATTTAACCGTATAAGATTTACCCAGTAATCCTTTCTCTTCTCTCCTTCCATGCCAAATACTAAATGTCCAATTGTAACCGAAAATTAACTGTAAAAAACGAGGCGTAAGAAGGCCCATAACGGCCTGACAAGCCCTTCCATTCCTTTGCTGGCATGGAAGTCCTAAAATTCCGCCACGAAGGATGCAGCATATTCCTATGCTGCACTCCGCCCCCCACATGCCAGCCAAAGAGCCGACTCTACCCCATCCTGCAACCTGGACAAAAAGGTGTCTAGCCCTATATCACTAAGATGCACCCCGTCACCTCGCATCATCCCGCGCTCTCGCCTTTCCAGCTCCCAATGACGTATGGCCACTCCTCCTAATGCTTGTACGTGCTTTGACAATCTAAAATTCACGTTCTTCCGAACTCGCTCGATCGCTTCGTTGTCTCTTGCTTCCCTCCAAATTCTTCTGGCCACGATATCCGACCACACTATTACCACTCTCTTAAAAAGCGATATATGTCTTCTTTCATCAACGCAATGAGCTCCGCTACTTTAATCCTTCCAAGATCGTTTCCTCCTGCATGTATCACCAGAATCACTCTATCTCTTGTCCAGCTGCTGATTTTTAAGACCTCCTGAAGCAGCCTGGGCCATTGTAGGCCTCTGATTCCGTGCCACCTTACTTGAACATTTAGGCCTAAATTCGCAGCGGTCGGCCTATTTCAGGCTCTCCTTTCAGCCCAGTATATATGAGTGGCCTACCACCCATACCGTCCAATCCGATACTGCGAATAAAACAAGAAAGAAAACACCGGAACACAAATCGCAACACATTTACAACTTTTCATAAAACTCTCAGATCCGGTCGAACGTATGACCGGTACGCATCTGATCTCCAACGACCCACCTTTTTAACTCCCTCAATACCCATACCGCACGTAAAAGCCGACGTCGCTGCTCCGATCCTAAATGAGTGAGACCCGAATTCCACTGGATTGAGGCCTAACCTGTTTAGGCTAGCACGCATAACTGCCGTAAATTGGAATTTCGTTAGAGGGAGGCCCGACGCGTGTCTCAAAAACGGGCCCGTCCCGCAATGCCGCGCTAGAAATTCTTTTATAAGTGAAACCGGGCACCACTTTGTCCCCAATTTTCCTATCCTGATCCAGTCTCCCATCCCGTATATATCAGTTTTTGATCTTCTAATACAGATCTTGATACAGTCTCCGTCAGCTACCACGTCTGCGAAAAGAAGGCCGCCGGGTCTTGCTTTACACGCCGACACTAACTCCCCTATCCGCAATGCTGCGAAAAAGGCAAGTGAAAAGGCCACGCGGAAAAGCTCGGTCTCAGAGCCCTCCGTGCAGACTGCTTCTAGCACGTCGAGTATAGCATTTAATAATTCAAACGTAATCGGGCGCCTGCCATCCTTGGTCGCCTTGTCCTTCTTCCATCCTTTGATAATTTGCCCGAAAACGAAATCCTTGGTCACGTCTCTGGAGCCGTGCAATCGTAACAAAAAATCTATAGCCGACAGCTGTTTTTTCGCCGCGTCTGCCGACGCCCCTTTTTTCCGCATCGCCGACAGGATATCTAGTGTTACCGCCCTCGCTCTCTCCTCCGCTGGAAAAATTCCTCCCGCCGCCGCTGACCAGTCCCTCCATACGTTGCTATACCGTTTCCATGTGGTACTTGTTACTGACGCTTTAACGAGAGCTAAGAGCTCTCCTCTATCGTCTCCCACAAGAAAGCAGGGCAACGTACCCCCTCGACATCCGCTGTCGGGTGCAGCTCCCTGAAATTCGACATCTGAAAACGAGAAAGAGCGTCAGCTGTAACATTCAAATATCCCGGGACATATCTCGCTTTAAACTTAACGTTGTGCTGTAAACACCGTAAGATCAGGTGGCGTAATGCTGCCAGCACCAACGTCGACGAAGACGATTGTTTGTTGACCGCCTGTACTACCGTTTGATTGTCAGACCAAAAACAGATATTACTATTGGCCAGCCTGGGGCCCCATATTTCCATAGCCACCATCAATGGGAAAATCCCCAATAATGCCGTGTTCTTTATCCATTGTCTCATTACCCATGTTCCCGGCCATGCGGCACAACACCACCGGTTACCAAAGATCACTCCAAATCCATATGAGCCAGCTGCGTCCGATACCAAACCGATGTAATACGAACCTCTCATGCTCGCCTACAGGACTTCACCAGAGCAGCACCCATCCTCTGGAACGCTCTACCCCAAGGCATCCGGACAATTCCCGATGCACAAAAGTTCAGACGTGCCTTAAAAACGCACCTCTTCAGGGAAGCATACCAAATCTCCTGACCCAGTCCCTCGCCCCTCCCTATGGTGCTCCACCCTGTTTGCCTTCTAATAAATGATCTGTACATGACATTTCCTATTGCCTGTGTTCCCCACCCCCTGGCACCTCCTGTACCACCCCCAACCCATTTGTGTCTAACCCAATGTATCTCACATTGTAATTGTTGTATTGTTTTGCCTTTATCCATGCCTGAAAGCGCTGCGGAATAAGTTGGCGCCATACAAATAAAGATGATTATTATTATTATATTTATCCAGACATATAACCTGCCCGTTCAATGAACTAAGAAAAACTTTCCAGATGTGCAGGTCCAACCTCATCCCCTTCGTCACTCTGACGAAATGATGGGGTTCCCTTGCCCCTCTCGTCGCTAGTGACAACCGACGGGAAACGCTCACCCCATAGGGATGACCCTGCACGCGAAGTTAAGTAAGCCTAACAAAACTTGTAGTTGGTGCAGTGTGACCTTTCGCGAACTGCCGATCAACTCCACAACTTGCCGCAAACGTGCCACCTTGTCGTCAGGCAGGCGGAAAATCATTTCCTCTGTGTCAATCTCTATTCCTAAGAAGCCTAACCGCGACGCGGGTCCAACCGTTTTCTCGTCCGATAGTGGAACCCCAGCTTTCTGCATTAACGCTCGAAAAGACGAAAGTAGGAACTCACAGACCGTCGAATTCGCCTGTCCAACAAACAAGAAATCATCTAGATGAGCTGCCCGTCTCCACTCTTAACATCCACTCCAAAAAGGAGCTGAAAACCTCGAAATAATAACAAGAGATGGAGCAACCCATCGGTAAGCACATATCAACAAAAAACTGACCCCCGATGCTGCACCCCAGCAGATGAAAACACTGCGGATGCACTGGCAACAGATTCGATATCGACCTTCGCTAGCCAAGTGCCTCTGCCCGCCTGTCTAAACAACTCAACCGCGCAATCGAACGACGCATATTACACCGCCGCTTCCTCTTTCGATATGCCGTCATTGACTGATTCACCCGACGGATAGGATAAGTGATGGATAAGCCTGAACTTGCCCGTTTCCTTCTTCGGTACTAGTCCCAAAGGGGAAACCCGCAAGTTCCCAAATGGCGGCTCCTGGAAGGGCCCGCCATTTGTCCCAATTCCACCTCCTTGAGCAACTTCTCCATCACTAACTCTTTATTATCTCGCGCGGATTTTAAATTGTGACAGAAAGACACCGAGGAAGACGGGGAATGTGGAATAAAGAAGCCTTCGGCAAAACCTGCTCTAAGCAGGTTTGCTTCCGGTCTCCGGGGGTACCTGTCGAGCCACGGCTCTAGGTACCGGACGTTCACTGGCGTTCGCTCCTGCGCTGGGAACCCCGGGTGATGCTCGTTGGCGCCGGAAACAACGCAGCGCTGCGTGCGAGCCTCCGCAGATTGAACATTCATGCCGAAATTTGCACGAGGCATAAAAATGGCAGTGGCCTTCGTTAAAGGCCCAGCATGAACCGGAGGGCTTTGGGGCCACAGGGGCCTGCTGTCCGCTGGCGCCTGTGGCGTCCCTTGAAAAAATGGTTTTGTCGGTTTCTGCGCCAGTATCAGCTGGATCCACACGTCCGTTGCCTTCGACGCCCAGCTAATGTTTTTGGAACCCGAGATCCTGCGACGAAAATCCTCGTCGTAGCGCCACCAAGCCGATCCACCATGCAGTTTATATGCACTGTGGATCGTGTTGATGTACACGAGCAGCTCCGGGCCCTTGTGCGGATGCTGTTTGCATACCACGTGTGCCAAAATCAGGAAGGCCTGAAGCCAATTCCCAAAAGTTTTTGCTACCTTAGGTTTCTTATCGCCTCCACGCTCCGCGAAACGTTCCTTATCGACTGACAGGTGCTCGACGGATAGTAGAGACCATATATCCACATAACATCCGCTTGTTATTTTACCCAACACCCTGATCCTCCAGACCCGCGTCCAACGGGGCCACACCACAAAACAGCGAGTCTGCTAGTTTTAAAGCCCCATTCGCCCCTGCCCCCGAAGGCAGGCACCTTTGTCCTTGTAGCGGACCACCAACCTCGGGCGAGCCCGACCTCCCCGGTTGAGTATAGGACACTAGTAGTCCTTTATCCTTATCATAACCTTCCACCAGGGCTCTAAGAGCCGCCATAAAATCATCCTTCCGGCTAGCGCCGGGCACATTATCCCCTTTGTCATATTGCACCGACTCACCCGCCTCGTTGACCTCCGGCATAGCCAAGGGAAAATTGATGGCGGGCAGTGACGATTGGCTGTAGACTCCTCGTGCCGTGTGTCGTTCCGTGCGACCATCTTGGGTGACACCCCAGCGTCTCGGACTCCTCGGTCTCGCAGCCCCGTAGGCTGAAACCCCGGCGTTAGGTCTGCTCCTACTCGCTCCTTCTCTAATATCTGCGGAAGAAGCCGGTGAATGTGAAAAGAGGTGCCTTGAGACCCGAGTGTCCGACCCTCGGCTGCTCTGCCTGGCCCTACGCGACACCGCTTCTGACCGACCGCTCGCTGCGAGGCCTCGCGGGACATTGCTCCTCCTACTCTCCACTCCTGCCGCTGGGGAGGATGAGCTGCTACACTGCTCCCGCTGGCTATCTATGTGCCTCCATTCCGCTGCTGTTTGCCGCCTAAACCTAGCTTGAGCATAATCCCTATGGCTGGCATTGCGATCGCGCCGTGTGCTGAGGTGTGCTGCGCAATCATCTAGTGGGGCCCTCTCTACACTGCTGCTAGCTGAGGCCTTGTCCTCCCTGCGCCTTGCGGTAGCCCCCCCGGGGTGCCTTGGGCCCCCCGCACTATGGCACGAAAATTCGCTGCCTCCTCCGCCCTGTCTGCATGCCCCCCCTTATCTCACCTTACCTGCTGTTGTCCCTGACTCCTTCGCCCCTTAGCCTGCTGTAATCTGCTCATTTCCCTCCCACCCCGCCCGCTGTCCCCCCCGCTGCTGTCCTCCCATGAAGAGGGAGACGCACTTTCTGGCATCTCTCTCCTAACGGCCGCCGCAGATCTACGGCCGGATCTACTTTCGCTGCGCATATCCCTACGGGCGCCTGCCGCTCCATGTGGGGAGCGCTCCGGGACCTCGCTCCTCGTTCTGCCGTCAGCTGCGGGGATACCTCCCCCAGCGCTGGACTTACCCGACCTGCACCCCGCCGGACCTCCGCAGGTTGGTGCCACTCTCCCAGCTACCTCTGTCTCACCGACACACGTGCGACCTGCCGGCTCCGCTTCCCTGCCGCGCTGCGACCGCGCGGCGCCGCTCCTTACTGGTTGTTCCGTCCTGGGACTGCCGGTACGTCCGCCTCTCTTCGCCACCGGGCTGGGGCTCAGACGTGCTGGTGGGTTTCTTCTCCGGGTCGGTCTTCCGCGGGGCTCTTCACTGCTGGGCAAATCTGGCTGGGTGCTACCTGCCCCGGCTTCCACCGCTGTCATCCCAGATAGATCTTCAGCCATCTTCACAAGCCAGCTAGTGCCCTGGGTGGCCACCACGTCCTTGATCCTCTGCATAAGCTCCTCCGTTCTTCAGTTCTTCTGGGTCCGCCTTCACTCTTCTCCACGGTCCAGACTGATCCTCCTCTTCCTTCTTCTTCCTCTCACTCTGTTAACCCCTCCCCTACCCCTGGTCGCTTCCTCTCTTCTTGGCTCCTCCCCCCCAGTCCTCAGCATCTTCACTAGTACGTTTTGCTGCTATCTAAGACAATAACTCCCATAAATAGCGCATCCCGGCAGTGAGGAGGTTAATGGGCCAGAAAATCCATTTCTGAGAGCAGAAATACAAAGTCCACATGAAAGAGAAAGTAAAAGTCATTAACCGTTCATACTCGGCAACACTGCTGACACTCTAATAAAAGGGGAAAACAGGCAATAAAAAACTAATTCACAGAAAAGCCAAGAAATGGCGTCCGGTGCGAGGACCGCGGAGCTGCAGGAAGCCCAGCGCCAGGCGGGAGCCACAAAGGAGCAGCTCTCCTCTGACAGAGGTCCTCGGCTTCGGCCGGTCGGTTTCCTGTAAGTGTTAGTTGTTACGCGCCCATAGAGAGCAGCGGGCTCCCGCAAAATACAACATGCGCAATTTGTACACGCAAATGTGAGCGAACCAGCGTACGGCAATGTATATGGCATGATATAGCGTGTTCCCATAGACAGCAGCGGCAGAGAGGGTCTACAGCCAGGTGGGGGCTGTAAGTGCTTGTGAATGTGGCGCCAAGATGGCCGACAGTGCGGATGGTGCGAGGCTTGGGATTTTCAACGGAGCAACCTTGCTGAAAACAATCCGGCGTTTCCTGAAGCAGGCCATCTTTTCGTGAGTCCTGGACTCCACAGACTCGCTCCCCTCAGTCAGTCACCCCCTCATCGCTCCGTGTGACCCCTATATATCAGTGGAAACTCCCACAAACCTTCTTAGGGTCTCCGTATAAAATGACTGAATTGCTGCTGGTCTCTGGTAGCCTCAGAGCAGACATCCTACTGCAGCTTCTCCAGCGCAGGGAAGTGATAGGGACATATTGATACATTGTTCTTGGGGCATTTCCTGAGTTGTAGAACAATTCCCAGATGATACTAGGTGGCCGGCCAACGAGAGAGGCGCCAATGAGACAGGTGTCAACGAGAGCAGCGCCAACCAGAGAGGTGCCAACGAGAGCAGCGCTCACACCGTTCACACAGACGTTTTGTCTAAGCTGGGAACCCGGAGCCCCAACTAATGCCACAAACAGGGCCCCAACGTTAAGAAGCCAACGTACTTCTTCGCAGACCGGAAGCCGTTTTTTGTTTCTTTTTCGTACAGATAAGAGTTCTGGGTATTTTATACACAAGTGAGATGGAGGTCGTTCCATCCGCTACTGTATACAGATCCCCAGGGGGTCCTCACAGCCGTGGTCCGGTCGTGGCTGGCCACACACCAACATGGCGGCCATTGCAGCCCCCCTCTACCTGCACAGAACTAGGCAGATGACCCCCAGAGCTCCAAGGGGGGTCCATCCATGGCGGTGATGTAAGAGGTCACTAATTACGGCGTACTCTCTAGGGACTTTTAGAAAATGGGAAAATGCTTGAAGAATTCCCAACCGTCCAACGCGCTGCGTTTAGGAAGAAAGCCAGGAACCCAAAAAATGACCCAAATGTAAGAAAAACACAAAAAAAAACATTCAGGGGAATTTATAAGTTTTTATGCCAGAATTCTGTCTTTAAGAAGTTTTTCATGAGTTTCAGCTGCGCAAAAATGTGCGTTTCGTTTTTTTTTGCCTGCCTTGTAAAAAGTGGATGGGTCTCGGAGGAAGGGGGCGGAGCCCCAGGGGGCCAATCACGGTCACTGTCATTAATGTGAAACTGGCATAAACTCAAGCAGAGACGCAGAATTAACGCTGAATGCTCCCCTGTGGATCCCCCGTGGGTGCGGCCCTCGGGCTGCGTTCACACCTGATTCTGCAGCCACGAGCCGCTCCGTTGTTTGGATTCTGAGACGGATGTTGGAGCGGATCCACAACTGATCGCACCCAATCGGAGGCCGAAGTCTGCGGAGCCGCAGCGACGGCGCAAAATGGGACACGACTAGTGATGCAGAAATGTAGAAAATCTGCAGCCGTTCTGGAATGTGTGAACGTACTGAGGGCCCCGCAAAGGGATTCATCAGCTCTGTGGCCCCGCACAGTGCAATTAGTCCCCCTTGTGGCCCCCGCACAGTATAATTAGTCCCCCTTGTGGCCCCCGCACAGTATAATTAGTCCCCCTTGTGGCCCCAGCACAGTGTAATTAGTCCCCCTTGTGGCCCCCGCACAGTATAATTAGTCCCCCTTGTGGCCCCCGCACAGTATAATTAGTCCCCCTTGTGGCCCCCGCACAGTATAATTAGTCCCCCTTGTGGCCCCCGCACAGTGTAATTAGTCCCCCTTGTGGCCCCCGCACAGTGTAATTAGTCCCCCTTGTGGCCCCCGCACAGTATAATTAGTCCCCCTTGTGGCCCCCGCACAGTATAATTAGTCCCCCTTGTGGCCCCCGCACAGTGTAATTAGTCCCCCTTGTGGCCCCCGCACAGTGTAATTAGTCCCCCTTGTGGCCCCCGCACAGTATAATTAGTCCTCCTTGTGGCCTCCACACAGTCTAATTAGTCTTCCTTGTGGCCCCCGCACAGTCTAATTAGTCCCCCTTGTGGCCCCCGCACAGTGTAATTAGTCCCCCTTGTGGCCCCCGCACAGTATAATTAGTCCCCCTTGTGGCCCCCGCACAGTGTAATTAGTCCCCCTTGTGGCCCCCGCACAGTGTAATTAGTCCCCCTTGTGGCCCCCGCACAGTATAATTAGTCCTCCTTGTGGCCCCCACACAGTCTAATTAGTCTTCCTTGTGGCCCCCGCACAGTCTAATTAGTCCCCCTTGTGGCACCACACACCCTTAAAGGGGTTGTCCCGCGGCAGCAAGTGGGTCTATACACTTCTGTATGGCCATATTAATGCACTTTGTAATGTACATTGTGCATTAATTATGAGCCATACAGAAGTTATTCACTTACCTGTTCCGTTGCTGGCGTCCCCGTCTCCATGGTGCCGTCTAATTTCAGCGTCTAATCGCCCGATTAGACGCGCTTGCGCAGTCCGGTCTTCTCTGTGTTGAATGGGGCCGCTCGTGCCAGAGAGCGGCTCCTCGTAGCTCCGCCCCGTCACGTGTGCCGATTCCAGCCAATCAGGAGGCTGGAATCAGCAATGGACCGCACAGAGCCCACGGTGCACCATGGGAGAAGACCTGCGGTCCACCGTGGGTGAAGATCCCGGCGGCCATCTTCGCAAGGTAAGTAAGAAGTCACAGGAGCGCGGGGATTCGGGTAAGTACTATCCGTTTTTTGTTTTTTTTTAAACCCCTGCATCGGGTTTGTCTCGCGCCGAACGGGGGGGCTATTGAAAAAAAAAAAAAAAAACGTTTCGGCGCGGGACAACCCCTTTAATCAGACCATAAGCTCCACCCTCAGACTGTGACTGCTTATTATTGTACCTGCTCCTTCCTCTCATCGGCGGACTACAATCAACATCCTGCCCTCCACATCTGTCAACTCCTCTCGGTTGGAGGGCCCTTGGACACAGTGGCCCTGGCCCTGCTCAGATTGGCTTGGGGTTGTTGCACAGTTTGTAGTCAGTGTCTCAGTCTATGTGATGCTGTTACATGGATCTACCACTAGAGGGGGACACAGACACTCCTGTCACAGTTACTGATCCACAGCAATAATAGAGGAGATGACAGCTCATCCTCCTGACTGGGTACTTAGGGTCTGTATGTTATTTAGGTGAATACAGCATGTAATAATAATTAAACTGTCACCACAGCAGGCAGAAATGGTACAGCCTCAATATGGTGCCTGATAAGCATGCTGCACTGCATGAAAGTAGCTGCAATATACAGAGGAGACCTCCAGAGTGCGACAGGTATCAGGTGAGGGGGGGATGAACATACTTTTGCTGGAGTGGCCCTTTAAGAAGATGCTACTGATACATTATGTTATGACACAATGTATAAGTATTCCCACCCTCTTACGGAGCGCTGCCCAACATACTGCGTAGTACTGTCTACTGCTGCACCGCGCCATTACCACCAGACACGTCCGAGCGCACTTCTAAGGCTGCTCTCAAACTGGCTGCTTCTTCCCGTGAGTGCGGCGCCAACTGCCGTACGACGCTGCCTCTGATTCCAATGGGGCCTTGCCTGATTTTCGGGCGCCGCCTTTCTATTCTTCTGTTTTTGTGTTTTATAACGCACCTGACCGCCCATTACAGTGATGGGGCGCGGTACAACACCGTGACGTCAGATACGCTGCGATTTACGGTGCTTTCTGAACGCTTGTGTGAGAGCGGCCTTAAGTCATGTGGAAGTGGTGCGTTATCTTATCATCCTGAGCCGTGTATCTAATCCTATCCTGGGTGATACTGCCTGCTGAGCCGTGTATCTAATCCTATCCTGTGTGATACTGCCTGCTGAGCCGTGTATCTAATCCTATCCTGTGTGATACTGTCTGCTGAGCCGTGTATCTAATCCTATCCTGTGTGATACTGTCTGCTGAGCCGTGTATCTAATCCTATCCTGTGTGATACTGTCTGCTGAGCCGTGTATCTAATCCTATCCTGTGTGATACCGTCTGCTGAGCCGTGTATCTAATCCTATCCTGTGTGATACTGTCTGCTGAGCCGTGTATCTAACCCTATCCTGTGTGATACTGTCTGCTGAGCCGTGTATCTAATCCTATCCTGTGTGATACTGTCTGCTGAGCCTTGTATCTAATCCTATCCTGTGTGATACTGTCTGCTGAGCCGTGTATCTAATCCTCTCCTGTGTGATACTGTCTGATGAGCTGTGTATCTAATCCTCTCCTGTGTGATACTGTCTGATGAGCTGTGTATCTAATCCTATCCTGTGTGATACTGTCTGCTGAGCCGTGTATCTAATCCTCTCCTGTGTGATACTGTCTGCTGAGCCGTGTATCTAATCCTCTCCTGTGTGATACTGTCTGATGAGCTGTGTATCTAATCCCATCCTGTGTGATACTGTCTGCTGTATCTAATCCTCTCCTGTGTGATACTGTCTGCTGAGCCATGTATCTAATCCTATCCTGTGTGATACTTACTGCTGAGCTGTGTATCTAATCCTATCCTGTGTGATACTGTCTGCTGAGCTGCTGTATCTAATCCTATCCTGTGTGATACTGCCTGCTGAGCTGCTGTATCTAATCCTATCCTGTGTGATACTGTCTGCTGAGCTGCTGTATCTAATCCTATCCTGTGTGATACTGTCTGCTGAGCCGTGTATCTAATCCTATCCTGTGTGATACTGTCTGCTCAGCCGTGTATCTAATCCTATCCTGTGTGATACCGTCTGATGAGCCTTGTATCTAATCCTATCCTGTGTGATACTGTCTGCTGTATCTAATCCTCTCCTGTGTGATACTGTCTGCTGAGACGTGTATCTAATCCTATCCTGTGTGATACTTACTGCTGAGCTGTGTATCTAATCCTCTCCTGTGTGATACTGCCTGCAGAGCTGCTGTATCTAATCCTATCCTATGTGATACTGTCTGCTGAGACATGTATCTAATCCTATCCTGTGTGATACTGTCTGCTGAGCCGTGTATCTAATCCTATCCTATGTGATACTGTCTGCTGAGCTGTGTATCTAATCCTATCCTGTGTGATACTGTCTGCTGAGCCGTGTATCTAATCCTATCCTGTGTGATACTGTCTGCTGAGCCGTGTATCTAATCCTATCCTGTGTGATACTGTCTGCTGAGCCGTGTATCTAATCCTATCCTGTGTGATGCTGTCTGCTGAGCCGTGTATCTAATCCTATCCTGTGTGATACTGTCTGCTGAGCCGTGTATCTAATCCTATCCTGTGTGATACTGTCTTCTGAGCTGTGTATCTAATCCTATCCTGTGTGATACTGTCTGCTGAGCCGTGTATCTAATCCTACCCTGTGTGATACTGCCTGCTGAGCCGTGTATCTAATCCTACCCTGTGTGATACAGTCTGCTGATCCGTGTATCTAATCCTCTCCTGTGTGATACTGTCTGCTGAGCCGTGTATCTAATCCTATCCTGTGTGATACTGTCTGCTGAGCCGTGTATCTAATCCTATCCTGTGTGATACTGTCTGCTGAGCCGTGTATCTAATCCTATCCTGTGTGATACTGTCTGCTGAGCCGTGTATCTAATCCTATCCTGTGTGATGCTGTCTGCTGAGCCGTGTATCTAATCCTATCCTGTGTGATACTGTCTGCTGAGCCGTGTATCTAATCCTATCCTGTGTGATACTGTCTTCTGAGCTGTGTATCTAATCCTATCCTGTGTGATACCGTCTGCTGAGCCGTGTATCTAATCCTCTTCTGTGTGATACTGTCTGCTGAACTGTGTATCTAATCCTATCCTGTGTGATACTGTCTGCTGAGCTGTGTATCTAATCCTCTTCTGTGTGATACTGTCTGCTGAACTGTGTATCTAATCCTATCCTGTGTGATACTGCCTGCTGAGCCGTGTATCTAATCCTATCCTGTGTGATACTGTCTGCTGAGCCGTGTATCTAATCCTATCCTGTGTGATACTGTCTGCTGAGCCGTGTATCTAATCCCATCCTGTGTGATACTGTCTGCTGAGCCGTGTATCTAATCCTATCCTGTGTGATGCTGTCTGCTGAGCTGTGTATCTAATCCTATCCTGTGTGATGCTGTCTGCTGAGCCGTGTATCTAATCCTATCCTGTGTGATACTGTCTGCTGAGCCTTGTATCTAATCCTATCCTGTGTGATACTGTCTGCTGAGCCGTGTATCTAATCCTCTCCCATGTGATACTGTCTGCTGAGCTGCTGTATCTAATCCTCTCCTGTGTGATACCATCTCCTGCGTGGTGTATCTAAGCCTCTGACGTGGCCGCCCCCGGGGTGTTATCTGTTCTTGGTGATTTCTCAGAACTTGTCTTCCAGTAACGAGGATCTTCCGCTGATGTTGTGACCACAAACACTTCTCCTCGCAGCCAGGAATAGAGGAGGGGGAGCGCCGCAGCGTGTGAAGGGTTAAGTCCGCTGCTCTCCGGATGCTACCAGATCCATATAGGCGGTTTTTCACACAAGTTGAGCTTAACCCCTTCAGGACCAGAGACTTCGCCCTTTTTTAGTTCGGTTCTTCTGTCCAGGAGACGATGTGTGAAGCCGCAGGGGGTGATGGGGCTCTGTGCTGGTTGTCCCAGGGGGCCTTCAACAGCCTCCGACTGCACTGCTGACTCCACCCGCTGACTGTTAATAGACTCCTAGTCCGCTTTGACCGCAACATCTGAACAGTTATCATGGCGGTTACCGGCAACTGTCAGGGGCAGCTGCTAGCTGCCAGGTATGCCGCTGACTCGGCTGCTGCGCCCCTCCGGACACACTTCAAGACTGCAGGACGTTTATGGTCGTTAGGTGGTCCTGAAGTGGTTAAACGGCGGCCGCACCTTGATACAACTTGTGCAAATCCCTTTATTTACCAAAAATGGCGGGTGTGCTGAAAAATTGCTGTAGTGAGTGGCCACCGGGGGGCTCCCTTCCTTCGAATTCTCTGTGTATTTGTGGCACCCTCCGTATGGCCCACAGACAGGGTTTCTCATGCAGGCTCTTTGGCCATACGGAGAGTTCGGCATCCGAAGGTTTGGCGCGACTTTCTGTGTAAGTATAATGGCAGGATTTGCTTACTATCTCTGGACTCGCTGGAGCTTTTCCCCATTTTTATGGTTGTAGAAGTTTGGGGGAGGAGCCTCAGTAACCGGAGGGGGTATTTTGGACGGACGATATGAGTGTCATTCACTGCATCAACCATCTGACTTCTTCTCTGGTTTTCTCCCTCCTTTGACGCCTTGTGCTTCGGGTTCATTATTTTGTCTCGCTTCCATTGGCAGGAGTTGTGGGAGTTACATCCGTTGGTGGAGGCCAGGCGTTGCCCACCAGATGAGCAGAAAATAGAGATGGAGGGGAGCTGCTACCGTTAAAAATTTCCTTCTTTATTGAATAAAATAAAGCATACAGCTCACAAGTGCACGCTGAACGCGTTTCGGCAAAAGCCTTTGTCAACAGCCATGCCCACCAGAGCTCTGGAGCATCATGGAAACCAGCTGATGTCCATGGTGAGAGCGTCAGTCACCCCGGCTACCTGTAGGCAGCACGGAAAGGCTCTATCGCCTAGATGACACGAGCGATAAGTTGCGCTTGGAGGATACACAGGAGTACTTGATCCACTTGCAGAGTTTAGGGGTATCAGGTTAAGTAGCCCTCTTGTCTGGGGTGGCGTTTCATTTTCAGTTGTTCGGTTGGTCCCCTTCATCTGTAGGTGTGTGGACACCTGAATCTCATGTTGTCCATCGGTGCACAGACGCCTGAATCGCCTCATGTCCGTAGGTGTGTGGACACCCGAATGGAAAACACTCTGTGCAAAACATTCATCTCCACCGAGATTCAAGCTTCAGAGCTGGGAGTTCTGCAGAAACTGTTTGGGTAAGAATACAAGGAGAGAACAACAGAAGGACACCATTGTAGGCATTTACTATAGGCCGCCTGGACAAGCAGAAGATATGGAGGAACTCTTTCTACATCAGATGGCCAAGCTCTCAAAGAAGCCCAACATGGTGATCATGGGAGATTTTACCCATCAGACATTTGTTGGGAATCTGTCAGGTAAAAGTAATGGATCCAACAGATTCTTATCCGCTCTTGCGACAACTTTATCTTCCAGAAGGTAGAAGAGAAAACAAGGGGATCTGCTATCTTGGACCTAATTCTTACCAGCGGGGAGGGAATGGTTGAGGAAGTAAGGGTGGCTGGGACCTTAGGAGGCAGTGATCATGATATCCTTGGATGTTGGATAACAAGGGAAGGAAGACCTGAGAAGACTCAGACCTCAAGGTTGGATTTCAGAAAGGCAGATTTCAATGAACTCAGAAAGAGGAAGAATCCAATGGCTGGATGTTCTTAAGGACAGAAATGTCCAAGAAGGTTGGGAGATATTGTGGAGTGAGATTCTCAAAGCACAATCGTTACCAATCCCTAAAGAAGGAAGAATGGGAAGCATTTAAAGAGACCGGGATGGATGAACACAGAACTTGTACACATGTTAAAGAGGAGGAACATATGTTTATCAAATGGAAAGAGGGGAACATATCTAAAGAAGAATATAATGGGGTCTGCAGAAACTGTAGGGCAAGGGTCAGAAAAGATAAAGCTGATAATGAATTGAGGCTTGTAACAGAGGCCAAAAGCAATAAAAAAGGATTTGGGGGTCAAAAGCCAAAGAAAAGTCAAATATGCTGATGAATGCTTACAGGATGAAAATGATGAATTGGTTAAGAATGATGTTGAGAAGGACGAACTTTTATATTCCTATTTTGTATCTGTTTTCTCTCAGAAAGTATATGGAACATCAGCTGATCTTCCCTGTGCTATTGGGGGAATAAAAGAATGCAGGCTATCTGTAAGCAGAGAGATGGTGAGGGAACACTTAGCTAACTTAGATGAATCCAAGTCTGAAGGTCCAGATGAATTACATCCTAGGATACTAAAGGAAGCAGCGGAGATAATTGCTGAACCACTCACCATAATCTGTGACAATTCCTGGAGAACAGGAGAAGTCCCAGAAGATTGGAGAAGGGCAAATGTTGTCCTATCTTCAAAAAAGGGAAGAAGATGGATCCAGGAAACTAAAGGCCTGTGAGCCTAACTTCTATACCGGGAAAGATCTTTGAACAAATTATAATTATTAAACAGCATGTATGCAAGTACTTAGATGAGAATGGAGTAATTAACCAGAGCAAGCATGGGTTTGTAACAAACAACTCATGCAGGACCAATCTTATTTCCTTCTATGACAGAATCAACGACTGGGTTGATCAGGAAATGCGGTGGATATAGTATATCTTGACCTTAGTAAAGCATTTGACAAAGTATCTCATACCAGACTTATTGATGAAATGACCAAATCTGGGATTGACAAGGCAACTGTTAGGTGGATTCACAACTGGCTGAGTGATCGTACTCACAGAGTGGTCATAAATGGCTGCACATCCAAGTGTGAGAATGTATCAAGTGGGGACCATAAGGCTCTGTCCTAGGCCCATTGTTGGTCAACATTGTTATAAATGATCTGGAGGAGGGAATTGTGGGAAACTGATCAAATTTGCTGATGACACAAAGCTAGGAGGGATAGCTAATACTAGGGAAGAGAGAGAGGATTCAAAAAGATCTAGAAAAGCTTGCACAGTGGTCAGCGACTAACAGAATGGTATTTAACGAGGAGAAATGCAAAGTCCTACATCTGGGCAAGAAACATGAAAAAGCATATACAGAATGGGAGGAATTGGGCTAAGCAGCAGCACATGTGACAAAGACTTGGGTATACTAATAGATCATAGACTGAACATGAGTCAACAATGTGATGCAGCAGCCAAAAAGGCAAACACAATTCTGGAATGTATTAAGAGAAGCACAGAGTCTAGATCACGTGAGGTCATTATCCCCCTCTACTCTTCCTTAGTCAGACCTCATCTGGAATACTGGGTCCAGTTCTGGGCACCCCACCCCATAAAAGAGAGACAAACTGGAGCAAGTTCAGAGAAGAGTCACCAAGATGGTGAGCGGTCTGCAAATCATATCCTATGAGGAACGGTTAAAGGATCTGGGAATGTTTAGCAGAAGAGAAGGCTGAGAGGAGACTTAATATCTGTCTACAAATATCTGAAGGGCTGTCACAGTGCAGAGGGATCAGCCCTATTCTCATCTGCACAAGGAAAGACTAAAAGCGATGGGAGGAAACTGAAAGGGGGGAGACACAGGTTAGATATTAGACAGAATCCCCCCTCGTCTGTAGGTGCATGGACACCCAAATCCCCACTCGTCTGTAGGTGCGTGGACGCCTGAATCCCCTCTTGTCTGTACGTGCATGGACGCCTGAATGTCCTCTTGTCCATCAGTGTGTGGATGCCTGAATCCCCTTGTTTCCATAGGTGTGTGGACTCCTGAATCCCCTCGTCTGTAGGTGTGTGGACACTTGAATCCCCCTTAGTTCATACATGTGTGGACACCTGAATCCCCTCTTGTCCTAGGTGCATGAACGCCTGAATCCCCTTCCATTTATATGTGCGTGGACGCCTAAATCCCCTTTTGTCTTCAGAACATGGATGCCTGAATCTCCTCTTGTCTGTAGGTGCATGGACGCCTGAATGTCCTCTTGTCCATCAGTGTGTGGATGCCTGAATCCCCTTGTTTCCATAGGTGTGTGGACTCCTGAATCCCCTCGTCTGTAGGTGTGTGGACACTTGAATCCCCCTTAGTTCATACATGTGTGGACACCTGAATCCCCTCTTGTCCTAGGTGCATGAACGCCTGAATCCCCTTCCATTTATATGTGCGTGGACGCCTAAATCCCCTTTTGTCTTCAGAACATGGATGCCTGAATCTCCTCTTGTCTGTAGGTGCATGGACACCTGAATCCCCTATTGTCCTAGGCTCGTGGACGCCTGAATGTCTTTTTGCCCATCGGTATGTGGACGCTTGAATCCCCTCGTCTGTAGGTGTGTGGACGCCTGAATCCCCCGCAGTTCATACGTGTGTTGACACTGTGGGGTGTCACCATTACTACTCAGGGGCCACTGTGGGATGTCACTATTACCACTGGGGATGCTGTGAGGGGTCACTATAACTGCTAAAGCCTCTCTGGGTGTCACTCTAACTGCTGGGGCTGCTTTGGGGGGTCACTATCACTGCTGGGATATGTTTACATGAGGTGGAAATGCTGCAGAATGTCCTCAGCGGAAATTTCCGTGGCAAATTCTGCAGCATTTCCGCATCCAAAAGCAGTCACAATCTGCACCCGGTCTATTGTGAAACAGCCCTGTCCTTTTAAGAACGACGGAGGTGAAAATCATACGTGGTGATAAGCCCCGCCCCCTGACATGTTGGCACTTTGTGATAAATCAGTGGGTTTTGGGTTGCAGTTTGGGCACTCGGTCTCTAAAAGGTTCGCCATCACTGCCCTATAGGATCATGCACCTGTGGCCAGGTAGTGCCTATTTGATTATTGGTTGTGCTGTTCTCCATATACCTCTCTTCATACCAAACGTGGTGGTGTCTGTTCTCTCTAACCTGCTCTGTTTGGCGTGATTGGTGCTGGGAGAGTTTGGAGATGGGGTTAGAGGGAGAAGAAGAAAGTTGGTAGTGTAGGCAGGAGGCTCCCATCTAAGCCCAGGCCTAGGCAATCCCTGTGAGCTGTGGGATGCGCATTCGATAACGGAGACTGGTAACAACGTATTCCAGGGAGGAAGGGATCGCTTTGAAGTGTGAAGGAGGAAGTATACAAAAGTTGTTATGTCAAGAACGGCCGCGGTGTTATTTTTGGAAAATCAAGGTTGGAAGCATTTAGTAAAGACCTGTATGCCCCGGTTTCACCCCTTTTGACTGTGGGCTTGATTACTTGACTCTAATGTCTTACTGCCTGGAGGGGACACAGGCATCTCGGGAACCGTAAGCTATAAACCTTCTGGGCACAGTTGCTGATTTCACCCCCTATGGATGGACATATATACAGGAAGTATGAAGGAAGGTTAAACGAAGAGGGGAGGGGGCAGCCTGAAGATATTTACACCAATAGTATTACTGCTTATCTTCTGCATTTATTTTAAACCAGAACATAGACACGTTTCAAGGCTAAAAGAGCCTCTTCCTCAGTACTCAGACATAAAATATAGTGAGAAGAACTGTAACAAGGGGGCGCTCTAATCACTATGTATAGATATCAGGGGTCAGTACAGAGATCTCTCCCATCATGTATTATACCCAGGACTGTAACAAGGGGGCGCTCTAATAACTATGTATAATATATCAGGGGTCAGTACAGAGGTCTCTCCCATCATCTATTATACCCAGGGCACTGTAACAAGGGGGCGCTCTAATAACTATGTATAGATATATCAGGGGACAATACAGAGATCTCTCCCATCATGTATTATACCCAGGACTGTAACAAGGGGGTGCTCTAATAACTATGTATAGATACATTAGGGGTCAGTACAGACAGCTCTCCCATCATCCATTATACCCAGGACTGCAAC
Organism: Eleutherodactylus coqui; assembly: GCA_035609135.1. NCBI lineage: Eukaryota > Metazoa > Chordata > Amphibia > Anura > Eleutherodactylidae > Eleutherodactylus > Eleutherodactylus coqui. The sequence goes on along the minus strand of CM069414.1, from coordinate 1,447,323 downwards.
AAGGGGGGCGCTCTAATAACTATGTATAGATATATCAGGGGTCAGTACAGAGATCTCTCCCATCATCTACTATACCCAGGACTGTAACAAGGGGGCGCTCTAATAACTATGTGTAGATATATCAGGGGTCAGTACATAGATCGCTTCCATCATCTATTATACCCAGGACTGTAACAAGGGGGCGCTCTAATAACTATGTATAGATATATCAGGGGACAATACAGAGATCTCTTTCATCATCTATTATATCCAGGACTGTAACAAGGGGGCGCTCTAATAACTATGTATAGATATATCAGGGGTCAGTACAGAGATCTCTCCCATCATCTATTATACCCAGTACTGTAACAAGGGGCGCTCTAATAACTATGTATAGTATATTGGGTCAGTACAGAGATCTCTCCCATCATCTATTATACCCAGGACTGTAACAAGGGGGTGCTCTAATAACTATGTATAATATATCAGGGGTCAGTACAGAGATCTCTCCCATCATCTATTATACCCAGGACTGTAACAAGGTGGCGCTCTAATAACTATGTATAGATAGATCAGGGGTCAGTACAGAGATCTCTCCCATCATCTATTATACCCAGTACTGTAACAAGGGGCGCTCTAATAACTATGTATAGATATATCAGGGGTCTGTACAGAGATCTCTCCCATCATCTATTATACCCAGTACTGTAACAAGGGGCGCTCTAATAACTATGTATAGTATATTGGGTCAGTACAGAGATCTCTCCCATCATCTATTATACCCAGGACTGTAACAAGGGGGTGCTCTAATAACTATGTATAATATATCAGGGGTCAGTACAGAGATCTCTCCCATCATCTATTATACCCAGGACTGTAACAAGGTGGCGCTCTAATAACTATGTATAGATAGATCAGGGGTCAGTACAGAGATCTCTCCCATCATCTATTATACCCAGTACTGTAACAAGGGGCGCTCTAATAACTATGTATAGATATATCAGGGGTCAGTACAGAGATCTCTCCCATCATCTAATATACCCAGGACTGTAACAAGGGGCGCTCTAATAACTATGTATAGATATATCAGGGGTCAGTACAGAGATCTCTCCCATCATCTATTATACCCAGAACTTTAACAAGGGGGCGCTGTAATAACTATGTATAGATATATCAGGGGTCAGTACAGAGATCTCTCCGGTCATCTATTATATCCAGCACTGTAACAAGGGGGCGCTCTAATAACTATGTATAGATATATCAGGGGTCAGTACAGAGATCTCTACCATCATCTATTATACCCAGGACTGTGACAAGGGGCGCTCTAATAACTATGTATAGATATATCAGGGGTCAGTACAGAGATCTCTCCCATCATCTATTATACCCAGGACTGTAACAAGGGGGCGCTCTAATAACTATGTATAGATATATCAGGGGTCAGTACAGAGATCTCTACCATCATCTATTATACCCAGGACTGTAACAAGGGGGCACTCTAATAACTATGTATAGATATATCAGGGGTCAGTACAGAGATCTCTCCCATCATCTATTATACCCAGGACTGTACAAGGGGGCGCTCTAATAACTATGTACAGATATATCAGGGGTCAGTACAGAGATCTCTCCCATCATCTATTATACCCAGGACTGTACAAGGGGGCGCTCTAATAACTATGTATAATATATCAGGGGTCAGTACAGAGATCTCTACCATCATCTATTATACCCAGGACTGTAACAAGGGGGCTCTAATAACTATGTATAATATATCAGGGGTCAGTACAGAGATCTCTACCATCATCTATTATACCCAGGACTGTAACAAGGGGGCGCTCTAATAATTATGTATAATATTTTTTTTCACCCCACTTAAAAATTTGTTAAAGTTTTATAATACATTAAATGCTACCATTAATAGATACAACGTATCCCACAACCCCTCCCTCATGCGTCTCGGTCACCAGAAGAATAAAAAAAGTTATAGTTCTTGTAATAAGGGGATAAAAACAGGAGAATGAAAAACCCAAAGAGCGTCCGGCCTCTGAGGGGGTCAAAGCGCAGCAGCCGTCCAGCAGGACACTCGTGACGTCAGCGGATCACGCTTCTGCAGTTGTTACAATCCTTCAGCTTTTTGTTTCTCAATATACTGAACGGTTGCAGTTTGCAGAGATCCACTAGAGGGCGGTGCAGGTCCGCTAGTAGCTCCCCGAGTGCCGCACGCCGCGCCCCGGTCGCGAACTATCATTTATTTGTAGCACTAGCTTTTCTCTCTAGAACTTCAGTGTTTTGCTCACATCACCCCTCGTTGGGCGTGTCGGCAGCGGCCGCCTCCAGCTGGTTAAGCGGTTTTGGTTTGTAAATTTGGGTTGCTGACACAAAAACTCTCCTCACCCTCAGGATTCCTAAATGGGACGAGTGCGATTTTGGGCCGTGTGATGCGTTTTCCTGTCCCATTGAAACCAATGTTGATGTGTTCCGAGGAACGCAAAAAGATTTTTCCTGCCTTGCGATTGGCATATGGCTCTTGTATTTGGCTCCATTCAAGAATTCCATATTCGTGCGTCTTGCAAGGTAAAAATCTTGCATGATTTTCTAGGTCGTGTGAAAGACGCCTAAACAAAAACTCTAGCTGCCTGCATGAGATCGGCCCCAAGGTAAAGCATTTCTGTGTTGTTTTTCAGCAGTCTCTTATATTGAGAGGTCTATGTGTGCAGATGGGAAATCAGCAGCTCTCTCTCCATCTCTCCCAGCAGGAAGTCCCAGCAGGAGCTCAATCACAAATCTGCTCCAGGTAACCAACTCCTTGCACCTGTACCCTGTGCCTACCAGACGGAGGACCCCCTCACAGTCACTGATATGCACTCTACCCGGCTGCGAAGGCCCGGTGACTTAGATGGACTTGTGTTGCAGTTCCTCAGCGGAGTGGGTGATTAGAGCGCCACTATGCGGGGAAAGATGATAAAGGGGCTGCAAATTTTGGGATCGCTGGGTGTCACAGAGGTTGGACCTCCACAAATCATACAGTAATGGCATATCTGAGATGGGGGTCTTGGAGATCTACTTAAATAATACGGTAAGATTGCCTCCTATGATATCACCATAAGCTATCATCATCGCAGTTCCAGGAGGAGCGAGATTGTCGCAGGCTGCAGCGCTGTGCGGATCCGTTAGTGGCACACTTGATGCGCCCAGCAACCTCTGACAGAACATTTCATCCAGCTGTAGTGGCCGGACTTCGGGGTCCCCTCCAGCACCTCAGAATACATGACTTTGTGACTGTCTTCTGCATTCTCTTGTATGTTGAATGCATCAGTTATGTGTATTGAGTGTCTGCAGGCAGGAATGGGTTAATGTCTGGTCCTGTCTGCAAAATGTATTGTTTTGTCCTGTGTGTCATATAAACGTGTAGTCATGCGAGGGAGAGAGAGAGTTCTAGGGGCTCCAGCCTGGGGGGAAGGAGTCAAGTGAGTTCCAGGGAGAGAGGAAGTACGAGCTGGGAGACATGGAGGAGGCAGAGAGGTGGTCTGCCGTTCCCGAGACACTCCCTGCACCAACAAAAATGGGAAAAGGTTGTTTTTTTAACTTTTACTACCTTTTTATTTTTTTAATAATTGATAAAACTTTTAAACACATTTTTGCTTTTTTTTTTGATTCCCAGAGGGGACGAGAACTTGCGGTGGTCTGATCGCTGCTGCAGTGTGATGTAATACCATAATATTACATTAAACCACGATCTCACAGGCAATCATACATAGCAGCACTGGGGGTCCTCAGGACACTCCCGGGTGCCATGGCAATGGCAACTGAACGGCATCTTGCAGTCTCATTGTGGGGGGAGAGGGGGGTCTGTTCGGGACCCCTGAAGTCCCACGAGGGTATTTAACTCCTTAGTGACGGCCCAATAGTGTTTTTACGTCCTGCCATTACTGGACGTGTATGGAGGGAGATAGTGCCGCTACAGCTGACACCCGCAGGCAATAGCCGTGTGTCCGAGCAAAAATACATGTTTGGTATCGCTGCGTCCGTAAAAGTCAGATCTAGCAAAGTAACGCATTATTTACCCCGCATGGTGAACGACGTCAGGAAAAAAATAATAAAAAGAACGCCAGAAATATACGGATTACTTACCGGTAGTCCCTTTTCCAGGAGTCATTACGATGGCCCCATTTACAATGGAGGTTGCCCTCTGACCTCAGTAGGGACAGGAAGAGCCCTTAAAAGCACCTCCCCTTCCACCATGCTTTAGTGACTTACAGATTATTACGGTGGACAATGTTTACTAAACCATAATTTTACCTTCATTCGGTCATATTTACATTGAAAGAACATAAATATTCTATAAGGGAGGGAACTATGGGCCGTCATGATGACTCCCGGAAATGGGACTACCGGTAAGTAATCCGTATCTTTCCAGGGCGTCATCCCGACGGCCCCATTACATATGGAGTATACCAAATTATACGTGGCCCTAGGGTGGGACTACTGCCTGGAGGACTTTTCGTCCATAGCCTAGGTCTTTGTCCGACTGGACGTTAACCCTGTAGTGTCTGATTAATGTGTGTATGCTAGACCAGGTGGCTGCTTTGCAGATTGGCTCGGCACACGCCTGGCCTTTTTCTGCCCAAGAGGAGGAGAGAGAGCGTGTGGAGTGGGCTCTGATTTTCCCCGGGGGATCGAAGCCCCTGGCTTTATATGCCTCTTGGATGACAGTCTTGATCCACCTCACAATGGTGCTCTTAGATGCCGTCTTTCCTTTTTCCGGCCCCTGAAATTGGATAAAGAGGTTATTATTTTTACAGAAGGAGCGGGTAGCCTCTAAATACACTAGAATGGCTCTCCTAACATCTAGGCTATGAAATTCTCGTTCTTTTTCATTGCGGGGATTTTGACAGAAGGAGGGCAGAGTGATCATCTGCTCCCTATGGAATCTTGACACTACCTTCGGTAGGGAGGCTGGGTCCAGTCTAAAGGTAATCCTGTCATCTTGTATTACCATGTATGGTTCAATACAGTATAACACTTGTAATTCCCCTATTCTCCGAGCCGAAGGTATAGCGAATAAAAGGGTAACTTTTAGTGTGAGTAGTCTCAGGGAGAGTTGGGAGAGGGGTTCAAAGGGGGGTTGGCAAAAACTAGTTAGGACTAAGTTTAGGTCCCAGGTAGGGAAAGTTTCTCTAACGAAGGGTCGAAGTCGTTCTGCCCCTTTGAGAAATCTACGCACCCAGCGGTGTTCTGCCAAAGGGAAGTCTAGGTAGGACCCTAGTGCTGCTGTATGAACCTTAAGGCCTCCTTCCCACGAGCGTGACGGGCTCCGCCGCGTAATATTACGCTGTGAAGCCCGTCACGGCGCCCCCCAGAGCCCCTATACTTACCTGCGGGAGATAGCGTGAAATCGCTTCCCCGCCCACCGTCGCCGCGTCACCGCCCGTCACCGCCCACCGCCGCCGCGTCACCGAGCGTGTCACGTGACGCGGCCGGCCGCGTCATATGGCGTCATATGACGCGCGGCGGTGGGCGGGAAAGCGTTTTTTCACGCTATCTCCCGCTGGTTACAGCGGGAGATAGCGTGAACGGACGGCTTCCATTGACTGCAATGGAAGCCGTCAGTGCGTACAGCCCGTCCTCACCCGCAGAAAATAGAGCATGCTGCGGGTGAGGACGGGAGAAATCGCGGTGCGTAATTCCGCGGTGGAATTACGCATCGTGAGCATTGTGCTATTAGGTTCAATAGAACCTAATAGCTGCGGGCAACGCAGCGGATTTTCGCCGCGAATTACGCGGCGGAAATCCGTTCGTGGGAAGGAGGCCTAAGGGTTCTTGGGCTAAGGCCTTTCTCTAGGCCTGCCTGTAAAAATTCCAGGATTACAGGTATGTCAATCCCTGGGATTTTCCCTGGATCTATTTTGCAGAAGTCTGTGAACTTCCTCCATATCCTATCATAGATGGCTGTAGTGATAGGTTTACGACTCTTTGGTCAGGGTGGTAATTACATTATGGGAGAGTCCCTTCCCACGCAGTATCATGCTTTCAGCATCCATGCTGCTAGATTCAATTTTTCGACCCCCGGGTATGTTAGCGGGCCCTGGAGCAGGAGATCTTCCACGGCTGGTAGTAGGAGTGGACCCCGAATAGTCAAGGCTTTTAGTAGGGGATACCAGGGCCTTTTGTCCCACATGAGGGCAACTAGTATGACTGACACCCTGCTGGTCTGGATTTTCCTGAGGGTGCGGGGGATCAGTGGGAAAGGGGGAAAGGCGTAGGCTAGGTCCATGTCCCAGCTTTGGGACAGGGCATCTACCCCACACGGGTTGTCTCTTGGATTCAGCGAGTAAAAGTCCCGGCACTTTGTATTTCCCCTCGTGGCGAACAGGTCTATCTGCGGTTCTCCCCACTGGCAGCTTAGTTGGTCGAAGACTCGCTGGTTCAGCCCCCATTCTCCTGGAAGGATGCTCTGTCTGCTCAGGAAGTCGGCAGCGACGTTTGTGGACCCTTTTAGGTGGATCGCTGAGAGAGACAGCATGTTGGATTCCGCCCAGCGGAGTATCTTTATCGCCAGTTGTTGCAGGTGTGGGTGTCGCGTTCCCCCCTGGTGACGAACAAACGACAGAGCTGTCATATTATCGGTCAGAATTTTGATATGCCTTCCTCTTACAGGGGGTTCTGCCGCCTGAAGGGCCTCCCAGATTGCCCTTAATTCTCTGTAATTTGATGATCGCTTAGCTACTTGGACTGGGGACATTAACTTACTTACCAGCTCACTTACCTAATAAATAACGACTGTCTACCACTTCTTGCTGTATAAACGTGGGGTAGGCCACAGCTTTATTAATTAAAACAACCTTAATAATAACTTTTAACGATTAAGACCTATCCATGCTGTCCGCAGATTAACTTTATCAGTCCGTAAACCGTCCTCCGAGGACGTTCGTAAGCCCCGGTCCTTCGGCTTGCAAACCTTCCTCTATTCCCTAACCAGCATGGACTAATTCCGGGCCAAACACCAGCTGTGACAACTTCCAACAACTGCCATTTGCTACAGTCCTTTCTCCTCCCCTACCCAGACCTTCCACGCGGGTGGGCGGGTGTCTTCTCATCTCCTATCTTCCTTCTTCTCTTCGTGTGTCTCCTCTCTGGTCTACTTCCTCTCCCCTCCCTCTTCGCTTCCTGTCCTAGCTCCACCCCCTCTAAGCTCGCTTTTCTTAACCCTTCCTATGCCTGTCCCCAGTCACATGCCGTTTTCTTAACTCAGTTCACGGCATACGAGGAGTCCCAGATTCCCTGTAGATTTTGGTTGGCTACTTGCGCTCCCCATCCTGTTTTGCTGGCATCTGTTGTGATGGGTACAGTAGGTTCTTGCGACCAGGAGGTACCTTTGCTTAGGTTCCTCTGTGAAGTCCACCAGCGTAGGGACTCTTTGACTCGGACGGACAGGCTCACCTTCTTATCCAGGGAGGTCTGCCGTTTGTCCCACCTGGCAAGAATGAACCCTTATAGTTGTCGAGTATGGGCTTGTGCCCATGTTACTATCTGTATGCAGGCTGTTAGGATGCCCAGCACCTTCATTGTTTCCCTGATAGATATAGTCGTAGCCTGACAGAGGGAGGTTACTCTTTGGATGAAGTCTTCCTTCCTAGATGATGGAAGCCGAGATTCCTGGATGTGGGAGTCTAGTAATACACCCAGGTATACCTTCTGTGTACCAGGGTTCAGGTCGGACTTCTGTTCGTTGACTATCCACCCTAAACTGTTTAGGGTAGACAAGACCATGGATAGGTCTATACGTATAGTCTTCTCTGTCCTTGACACTAACAAGAAGTCATCCAGATATGGGAATATAGGGATTTGGTTCCGTCTGAAATAGGCTACCATCTCTATTATGATCTTTGTGAACACCCGAGGGGCGGTGGAGATTCCGAATAGAAGGGCCGTGAATTGATAATGCTGGATCCTGTCACCCTCCCGCAGAGCGAATCTCAGGTACTTGTGATGGGCTGCAGCTATTGGGACGTGGTAATATGCATCTTTGAGATCTATAGTGCACATTACACTATCCCGGTCTATTAGTGAGACAATAGAGTTCACTGTTTCCATCTTGAATTTTTGGTATAAAATAAATTTATTTAGGGCCTTAAAGGGGTTGTCCCGCGGCAGCAAGTGGGTCTATACACTTCTGTATGGCCATATTAATGCACTTTGTAATGTACATTGTGCATTAATTATGAGCCATACAGAAGTTATAAAAAGTTTTTTACTTACCTGCTCCGTTGCTAGCGTCCTCGTTTCCATGGAGCCGACTCATTTTCGCCCTCCGATGGCCAAATTAGCCGCGCTTGCGCAGTCCGGGTCTTCTTATCTTCTCAATGGGGCTCCGTGTAGCTCCGTGTAGCTCCGCCCCGTCACGTGCCGATTCCACCCAATCAGGAGGCTGGAATCGGCAATGGACCGCACAGAAGAGCTGCGGTCCACGGAGGAAGAGGATCCCGGCGGCCATCTTCACCGGTAAGTATAGAAGTCACCGGAGCGCGGGGATTCAGGTAAGCGCTCCGGTAAGCTTTCTTTAGGTCCCTGCATCGGGGTTGTCGCGCGCCGAACGGGGGGAGGGGGGGGGTTGGAAAAAAAAAAAAAACGTTTCGGCGCGGGACAACCCCTTTAAGGTTAAAGATAGTCCTAATGGAACCGTCTGGTTTTTTGATTAGAAATAGGGGGAATAGAATCCCTCACTCCTTTCATGATCAGGGACTTGTGCAATGACCCCTAAGTCCTTGAGTTCCTGTACACCTTTTATGAGGTTCCCTTGTTCTTGTAGGGACCCAGGGGAGGTTATGAGGAATCTTCCAGGGGGTAGAGAGTGGAACTTGATTCGGTACCCTGCTTCGATTATTTGGAGTACCCAGGGGTTAGATGTTATCCCCTGCCACTGGCTTAGATAGCCCGCTAATCTACCCCCTGTTTGTTCAGGAGAGGGTTGAGATTCTTTACCCTGACCTCCCTTGGGGTATGACCATCTTCCAGTCTTCCCTTTTCCTTTAACTTCGGGAGGTGGCTGGCGTGTCCTCCTCGGAAAATATGGTTTCCTGTAAGGTTGTCTGTCTGGAAGGGTCTTGCTCTTGTCGCCGACTTTCTCTAGGATTTTGTCCAGGACGGGCCCAAACATGTATTCCCCTTGGAAGGGGATGGCGCAGAGCTTGTTTTTAGATGTTATATCTGCGGCCATGTCTTCAGTCATAATGCCCTTCTTGCCCATTTTTAGGAGGGGAAGACAACTGGCTATCTCCTCTCTGGGGGCCCAACCTTTGATGGAGGCTTCCAGCCTGTTTATCCATAGCACCATGGATCTGGCCACAGAAGTTGAGGCTATGTTGGCCTCAATGGTAAGGGATGTTGCCTCCCAGGCTTTCTTCATTAATCCGTCGATCTTTTTATCCATCGGATCAGACACCTGAGAAGTGTCCTCAAAGGGCAAGAGGGTTTTCTTGGCCACTTTTGCAATTTGTATATCCACCTTAGGGGTCTCCCTGTAAAGGCGGACGTCCTCAGTAGCAAACGCGAGCCGGTTTCGGATTTCTCTTGATACCGCTATTCTTTTCTCAGGCTCCTGCCATTCGTCTGCAATCACCTGTTGCAGGGTCTGATTGACCGGGAACATGGTCTTTCTCCTGGACCAGAGGCCGCCGAACATTTCATCTTGGATTGTCCTGGGCGGGTTATCCTCTTCTATTTGCATTGTCTCCCTCACCGCCTTGATGAGGTGCGCAATGTCGCTTGATGAGAAATAATATTTTTTCTCATCCTCTACAAGTACTGGTGGGTCCTCTAGTTCTCCTTCGGACAGGAGCTCCAGTGATTCACCGGAGATTGAGCTCGCCGATTCGGTCTGCCTTGGCCTTTTAGGGACCCATGACGGACCTGGCTGGGCCTGGGAAAGGGACGCCATGGAGGCCTGCAGTTCTTCCATGATCATACAGCGGATGTCAGATTTAAATGCCGCTTTTTTTCCCTGCAAGTATCTTCCCCGTGCATTCCTTGCATAGGGGCTTTTTATAATTTTCCTCGAGCCTTTTGCTGCAGAGGACGCATTTTTTTGACTTTTTCCTTGGGTCCGTTTTCTTTGGACCTTCCTTATCCATCTACCCATGTAAAATGGGGGAACATATATGCATCCGACTTGGTACAAGTAGCAATTTTGCGCATTCCTTTTGGCATATAGCCTACTTACAGTTTGTAGGGTATCAGTCTCTCCTTCTCGTGCTGAGCTGTCGCGGGTAGACATACTCACTTGCACTGTCTGGCAGTCAGCAAGATCCTCCATGGAGCTTAGCCTGCTTATATGGGGAGGATTTTTTAATTTGGCGCACATTTCCGGGTTCTCGCCAGTAGCCACACCCCCTACGTTGAGCACGTGACGTCACCGCTATGTGCGCCGAGGACCAGGGAGGCCGCCGCTGCCGTTCCCCTGCCAGGAGGAACTATCCCATTGCGGAAGCGGCGGCCCGAACATGCGGACCGCGCGAGGGAGACCAGCCCTGCTGAGGCGACTTACGGCTCCGTCGGCAGCGCAGGTCGGGGATGCAGGGACTCAGGAGTGTGCGGCCCCGACCTTTACGCCTTCCGGAGGGGATCACACAGCGTGCGGTGAGTATTTTCTTTTCCTCCACAGCTTGCTTGGAGTTCTCTGCTCATCTGTCCCACCGTAGGGACAGGAAGACACTAAAGCATGGGTGGAAAGGGAGGTGCTTTTAAACTCTTCCTGTCCCTACCTGGGTCAGAGGGCAACCTCCATACGTAATGGGGCCGTCGGGATGACGTTCACCCTGTCACCAAGAAAAAATTTAATAAAAAGCGATCAAAAAGTCGTTTGTATACAAAAATGGTACCAACGGAAATGACAGGACGTACCGCCCGAAATGAGCCCTCACACAACTATGTCGCCAAAAAAATAAAAAAGTTATTGTGCGCAGAAAATGGAGACAGAAAATAATTTTAAAAAATTAAATATCTTTAAAAAAAAATACAAGTATTGCAGCTAAAAAACAACTCTACAACTTTGGTCTTGCAGTAATCGCACCGACCCGTAGAATAAAGTTATTGGGTCATTTTTCTTGCAGTTTTTGCGCCGTAGAAACAAGACGCACCAAAAGATGGCGGGATGTCATTTTTTTTCAATTTCTCTCCACTTAGAATTTTTAAAAAAGTTTTTCAGTACATTATATGGTACATCAAATAGCACCTTTCAAAAATACAACTCATCCCGCAAAAAACACCAAGCCCTCATACAGCGACGGCGATGGAGAAATAAAGGAGTTACGATTTTTTAAAAGGGGGAAGGAAAAAACGAAAATGCAAAAAACCTTGGTCACTAAGGAGTTAAATGCCACTATTTGAATTGAAGGCAGCAGTTGAAGGGTTAACTGCCACGGATCTGCCATCAGCGCTGATAGTTCCTGTTGTTGGAGGGTGTCAGCTGTCAAAAACAGCCAACGCCTGCATTGTATGAGGCAGGATCCTACAAACCCCCAAGACGTAGCTGTATGTCCTGCAGCATTAAGGGGTTAACGGGGGCCGTACCAGAAGTAACTTATATCACCTATCCAGCAGATCAGTGATGAGCAAACTTTTGAAGAGTTTGGGTTTGCCGATGCGCCAAACTTTAGCAAAAAATGTGCTTTCATCCGAATTAGTTCAAACCGAACCGGAATTTCCTCCGGACCCCTGAAGCTGGTGTATAACGCGCCGTAAACCCCGCGGACCCTCGGAGAGTGGCGTGCTTACTACACAGGATAGGTGATAAGCGTCTTGGGCCCCACGACACCCTCCAGGCTCCATGCAGGCCGCGCTGAGATGAATGAGTGGCGGCCAATCTGACATCACGGCAGGTGGGAGAAGTGACTCCCATGGGGATGAGAAGAGGGGGACACATCAGTAGTAAGAGGGCCCCGGGGTGGGGTTCGGGTTCGCAGTGTAGGGGCGTGTCCCCAGCCTGCCTGCATTCAGGTTCTGCTGGGGTGCATGGAGCCACATCCTCCTTCCAGGGGGTCATCTCTGTGCGGCTGTCTGCAGCGGCGCCATTCGCACGGCAATAGGCCCGATTACAACGGCCGACGTTTCTACATACGGGGGCGGACTTCTAGGGCCTCTTCCACCAGACTTGTGGCATAATGTTGCCCGAATAACGGCGCACTATTGTCACAACATGTACGGAGGGTTCTGCCATATTGTTTTCATAGGGATGTGGGCGTGGCCTCTGTGCGTCTGATCTTCACGATACATTTATGAAGCTGAATGTCAGAAAACAGTCGCAAAAAGTAAGCGCAGATGAGACCAACTAAACCATGGTGACGGGTGGCGCATCTTCTGGAGCTCGCTGCGGACTTGCTGAATTTGGAGCAATCTCTTGCAGCCTCTGATGTCAGTTTTCAGTGCAGTTGGAAAATACATTTCATTTTGGCGCATCTGTGTGGCGATCCCTATTGCCCAACTCACATTGATGCAAAGCAAATGGTGTGCCTCACCCTAACCCCCCATGGACTCCAGGGGGAGCCCAGAGTGGCAGTACCAATGTGGTTCACTGTTTGAGGTGCAGGGCAACCCACCGAACTATTATGGCGTCATTAATAGGTTGCTGGTATGCATGGTGCACTACATGAATCAGAATGGTCTGCCACTCTGTATCCACTCTGTGTATATACTGAGGAGAATCTACCTCACCCCTATGTGTGTATATACTGAGGAGAATCTACCTCACGTCTATGTGTATATACTGAGGAGAATCTACCTCACCTCTGTGTGTATATACTGAGGAGCATCTACCTCACCTCTAGTGTATATAATGAGGAGAATCTACCTCACCTCTATGTGTATATAATGAGGAGAATCTACCTCACCTCTATGTGTATATACTGAGGAGAACCTACCTCACCACTCTGTGTATATACTGAGAAGAATCTACCTCCCCTCTATGTGTGTATACTGAGGAGAATCTACCTCACCTCTATGTGTATATACTGAGGAGAATCTACCTCACCCCTATGTGTATATACTGAGGAGAATCTACCTCACCCCTATGTGTGTATATACTGAGGAGAATCAACCTCCCCTCCATGTGTATATACTGAGGAGAATCTACCTCACCTCTATGTGTATATACTGAGGAGAATCTACCTCACCTCTATGTGTATATACTGAGGAGAATCTACCTCACCCCTATGTGTATATACTGAGGAGAATCTACCTCACCCCTATGTGTGTATATACTGAGGAGAATCAACCTCCCCTCCATGTGTATATACTGAGGAGAATCTACCTCACCCCTATGTGTGTATATACTGAGGAGAATCAACCTCCCCTCCATATGTATATACTGAGGAGAATCTACCTCACCACTATGTGTATATACTGAGGAGAATCTACCTCACCTCTATGTGTATATACTGAGGAGAATCTACCTCACCCCTATGTGTGTATATACTGAGGAGAATCAACCTCCCCTCCATGTGTATATACTGAGGAGAATCTACCTCACCCCTATGTGTGTATATACTGAGGAGAATCAACCTCCCCTCCATGTGTATATACTGAGGAGAATCTACCTCACCACTATGTGTATATACTGAGGAGAATCTACCTCACCTCTATGTGTATATACTGAGGAGAATCTACCTCACCCCTATGTGTGTATATACTGAGGAGAATCAACCTCCCCTCCATGTGTATATACTGAGGAGAATCTACCTCACCCCTATGTGTGTATATACTGAGGAGAATCAACCTCCCCTCCATGTGTATATACTGAGGAGAATCTACCTCACCACTATGTGTATATACTGAGGAGAATCTACCTCACCTCTATGTGTATATACTGAGGAGAATCTACCTCACCCCTATGTGTGTATATACTGAGGAGAATCAACCTCCCCTCCATGTGTATATACTGAGGAGAATCTACCTCACCACTATGTGTATATAATGAGGAGAATCTACCTCACCTCTATGTGTATATACTGAGGAGAATCTACCTCACCGCTATGTGTATATACTGAGGAGAATCTACCTCCCCTCTATGTGTATATACTGAGGAGAATCTACCTCACCTCTATGTGTATATACTGAGGGGAATCTACCTCACCGCTATGTGTATATACTGAGGAGAATCTACCTCCCCTCTATGTGTATATACTGAGGAGAATCTACCTCTCCTCTATGTGTATATACTGAGGAGAATCTACCTCACCTCTGTGTGTATATACTGAGGAGAATCTACCTCACCTCGCTGTGTATATACTGAGGAGAATCTACCTCACCTCTATGTGTATATACTGAGGAGAATCTACCTCACCTCTAAGTGTATATACTGAGGAGAATCTACCTCACATCTATGTGTATATACTGAGGGGAATCTACCTCACCTCTGTGTGTATATACTGAGGGGAATCTACCTCACCTCTGTGTGTATATACTGAGGAGAATCTGCCTCACCTCCATGAGTATATACTGAGGAGAATCTACTATACCTCTCTGTGTATATACTGAGGAGAATCTACCTCACCCCTATGTGTATATAGGGAAGAGAATCTACCTCCCCTCTATGTATATATACTGAGGGGGATCTATCTCCCCTCTATGTGTATATACTGAGGAGAATCCACCTCACCTCTGTGTATATAGTGAGGAGAATACACCTCACCCCTTTGTGTATATACTGAGGAGAATCTACGTCACCTCTATGTGTATATACTGAGGAGAATATGCCTCACCTCTATGTGTATATACTGAGGAGAATATGCCTCACCTCTATGTGTATATACTGAGGAGAATCTACCTCACCTCTCTGTGTATATACTGAGGAGAATCTACCGCGCCTCTATGTGTATATACTGGGGAGAATCTACCTCCCCTTTGTGTATATACTGAGCAGAATCTACCTCACCTCTATGTGTATATACTGAGGAGAATCTACCTCACCTCTATGTGTATATACTGAGAAGAATCTACCTCACCTCTATGTGTATATACTGAGGAGAATCTACCTCACCCCTATGTGTATATATACCTCACCTCTATGTGTATATACTGAGGAGAATCTACCTCACCTCTATGTGTATATACTGAGAAGAATCTACCTCACCTCTATGTGTATATACTGAGGAGAATCTACCTCACCTCTACGTGTATTTAATGAGGAGAATCTACCTCACCTCTATGTGTATATACTGAGAAGAATCTACCTCACCTCTATGTATATATACTGAGGAGAATCTACCTCACCTCTACGTGTATATACTGAGGAGAATCTACCTCACCCCTATGTGTATATACTGAGGAGAATCTACCTCACCCCTATGTGTGTATATACTGAGGAGAATCAACCTCCCCTCCATGTGTATATACTGAGGAGAATCTACCTCACCCCTATGTGTATATACTGAGGAGAATATGCCTCACCTCTATGTGTATATACTGAGGAGAATCTACCTCACCTCTCTGTGTATATACTGAGGAGAATCTACCGCGCCTCTATGTGTATATACTGAGGAGAATCTACCTCCCCTCTGTGTACATACTGAGGAGAATGTACCTCACCCCTTTGTGTATATACTGAGCAGAATCTACCTCACCTCTATGTGTATATACTGAGGAGAATCTACCTCACCTCTATGTGTATATACTGAGGAGAATCTACCTCACCCCTATGTGTATATATACCTCACCTCTATGTGTATATACTGAGGAGAATCTACCTCACCTCTATGTGTATATACTGAGAAGAATCTACCTCACCTCTATGTGTATATACTGAGGAGAATCTACCTCACCCCTATGTGTATATATACCTCACCTCTATGTGTATATACTGAGGAGAATCTACCTCACCTCTATGTGTATATACTGAGAAGAATCTACCTCACCTCTATGTGTATATACTGAGGAGAATCTACCTCACCTCTACGTGTATTTAATGAGGAGAATCTACCTCACCTCTACGTGTATTTAATGAGGAGAATCTACCTCACCTCTGTGTGTATATACTGAGGAGAATCTACCGCACCTCTATGTGTATATACTGAGAAGAATCTACCTCACCTCTATGTATATATACTGAGGAGAATCTACCTCACCTCTACGTGTATATAATGAGGAGAATCTACTTCACCTCTCTGTGTATATACTGAGGAGAATCTACTTCACCTCTCTGTGTATATACTGAGGAGAATCTACCTCACCCCTATGTGTATATACTGAGGAGAATCTACCTCCCCTCTATGTGTATATACTGAGGAGAATCTACCTCACCTCTATGTCTATATACTGAGGAGAATCTACGTCACCTCTATGTGTATATACTGAGGAGAATCTACCTCACCTCTATGTGTATATACTGAGGAGAATCTACCTCACCTCTGTGTGTATACTGAGGAGAATCTACCTCACCTCTATGTGTATATATTGAAGAGAATCCACCTCACCTCTGTGTGTATAGACTGAGGAGAACATACCTCACCTCTATGTGTATATACTAGGGTTGCCACCCAGATGGTAATGTATCGCCCTGGCTGGTATTTTTTCTGCCAGGCCAGTGCCGGCATTTTTTTTTACCGGCCTTATTACAGGCGCATATATTTCCAGAGCCTGCACTGCCCCCTAGAGCTGGTTATCTCTCCTCTGTCAGGGGAAACACAGACCTGCAGAGCCGACAGGTTCCAGGATCTCCGATGATGTCATGTCATGTGATACCCTTTGTGGGAGGAGTCTGGGATCACATGACCACGGGGCAAAGTAAATGCAGGACTCAGGTGCAGGTTTGTGTGTGGTGTATGATGTGTGTGAGGGTCAGGATGGATGTAATGGAGCTGTGTGTGTCATGTTTGTGGGTGTCTGGATGGATGTAGTGGAACTGTGTGTGTCATGTGTGTGTGTGGGTGGGTCAGGATGGATGTAGCGGAGCTGTGTGTGTCATGTGTTTTTGGATCAGGATGGATGTAGCGGAGCTGTGTGTGTCATGTGTGTGGGGATCAGGATGGATGTAGAGGAGCTGTGTGATGTGTGGGGATCAACATAGATGTAGCGGAGCTGTGTGTGTCATGTGTGTGTGGATCAGCATGCATGTAGCGGAGCTGTGTGTCATGTGTGTGGGGATCAGGATGGATGTAGAGGAGCTGTGTGATGTGTGGGGATCAGCATAGATGTAGCGGAGCTGTGTGTGTCATGTATGTGGGGGTCAGGATGGATGTAGCGAAGCTGTGTGTCGTGTGTGGGGGTCAGGATGGATGTAGTGGAGCTGTGTGTGATGTGTGTGTGGGGGTCAGAATGGATGTAGTGGTGCTGTGTGTGTTTGAGTGTGGGGGTCAGGATGGATGTAGTGGAGCTGTGTGTGATGTGTTTGGGGGTCAGGATGAATGTAGCGGAGCTGTGTGTGTGATGTGTGTGGGGGTCAGGATGGATGTAGCGGAGCCGTGCGTGATGTGTGTGGGGGTCAAATGGATGTAGCGGAGCTGTGTGTGTGGGGGTCAGGATGGATGTAACG
The DNA here is from genome assembly GCA_035609135.1 of Eleutherodactylus coqui. Lineage (NCBI taxonomy): Eukaryota > Metazoa > Chordata > Amphibia > Anura > Eleutherodactylidae > Eleutherodactylus > Eleutherodactylus coqui. The sequence continues at coordinate 1,429,820 of CM069414.1, read as the reverse complement.
GAGCTGTGTGTTTGATATGTGTAGGGGTCAGTATGAATGCAGCAGAGCTGTGTGTGTCATGTCTGGGGATCAGGATGGATGTAGCGGAGCTGTGTGTGATGTCTGGAGATCAGGATGGATGTAGCGGAGCTTTGTGTGTGATGTCTGGGGATCAGGATGGATGTAGTGGACTTGTGTTTGATGTGTGATGTGTGTGGGGGTCAGGATGGATGTAGTGGAGCTGTGTGTCATGTGTGCGGGGGTCAGGATGGATGTAGCGGAGCTATGTGTGTCATGTGTGTGGGTGCCAGGATGCATGTAGCGGAGCTGTGTGTGTCATCTGTGTGGGGATCAGGATTGATGTAGCAGGGCTGTGAGTGTGATGTATGGGGAACAGCATGGATGTAGTGGAGCTGTGTATATCGTGTGGGGGTCATGATGGATGTAGCGGAGTTGTGTGTGTCAGTCAGTCAGTATGGATGTAGTGGAGCTGTGAGCTTCTGGATAGATGGATTGAGTGAGTGGAGTTGTGTGTGTGATGTGTGTGGGGGTCAGGATGGATATAGCGGAGCTGTGTCTGATGTCTGTGGATCAGAATGGATGTAGCAGAGCTCTGTGTGTCATGTGTGTGGGTGTCAGGAGGTATTCTTGTTGTTTTATGTGTTTTTTAAATTGTGGTTCAAAATCGCAATCCAATACATGAACCCCTCCTAATGCCGGGCCAGCAAGGCCGTAAGCATAGCTTTTATCGCTGTGGAGCCGGCAGTGATCCGGCTTATCGCCATGTATGGCGGCAAAACTGCCTATGACTGTAGCGCGCGGACGCGCTCATGTGCAGTCCACGTGTTTATTTTTGTTGTTTATATTTCCCACGCCGTCGCTCCTCAGTGGCGCATTACACATATTTTACATTGCGTATGGGCGGTATTGATTATGCTCCCTTAGGGTGGCTTCATACGAACGTGTTTTTGTATGTGCATACGCATGCACAAAAACACGCTTCTATTTGCAACAATGCATTCCCTATGGTGTGTTCACATGTCCGTGCTTTACTGGCGTGTGCCTGCAAAGATAGGACATGCGTGCACCATAGGGAATGCACGCATTGTTTTCAATGGAGCCGCGGCTGCTGCCGGCGCCTCTGCATTCCTTTTTGCGCTCGCGTGTTCCATACTTTTTTACTTGCTCTTGTGAGCAGTACTGCGTATGGCGACCTATGTGATTGTCTGTGAATTACCGCACATCACACGCATGTATAGCGCAGGTATAATACGCGGTAAGCATACGCTCGTGTGAGCCCGGCCTAAAGGGCTTCTAATTTTCACGTCCAAGAAATGCGTCATGTTTAGGAAGCTTACGCCGAGGGGCAGATTATTGGTGTACATTGGCTTTGCAGCTGTAGGCAGCGCCGTTTAGGTACGGGGGGGCGAGTTGAACTTTTTTCCCCCGGGCCCCAGAGCCTTTAGTTATGCCCCTGCAATGCATTATATGTACCCAAAAAATGGTTCCAATGAAAATTACAGCTCAGCGCCTAAAAAACAACCCCCATACAGCTGTGTCCCTAAGGCCACAATAGTCCGCGTCTCTAGGGGACACCAGCCTGACGCACCCGGGACGGCCGGTCTGCTCTGGCTTCCTCCTAGCCATCATAGGAATTACTCCTATTTATAATAACATTATGTAAGAGAATCAAATGCCTCCCAACCATCCTGGATTTCATACGCTGTCCCGTGGTCCTGGGCGGCAGGAGGTATGCCCCCTGATCTGACATGTAAAACAACATATTTTACTCATCTTCTCTGCTGCCTCTCCGCTTGCCGTCCTTCCGATCTCACTGATCTCCCTACAGCCATTGATTGACATGGGGAGATCAGCAGGATGTGGAGTAACAGCAGAGAAGGTGAGGTGACTCTGGCATCTAACTGGGGGCACTTTTACTACTGAGACCACGGTTAGTACCACGGCAACCAACGGGGGACCACCATTAGTACCAAGGCCGCCAACAGAAGACCACCGTTAGAACCGAGGCTGCCAATGGGGGACCACTGTTAGTACTGAGGCCGCCAATGGAGAACCACTGTTAGTACCAAGGCTGCCAACACGGGACCACCGTTAGTACTGACGCCGCTAACACGGGACCATGTTAGAACCAAGGCCACCAATGGGGCACCATCGTTAGTACCACAGCTGCCAACTGCGGGGCCACTGTTAGTACCGAGGCCTCCAACGGTGGACCATCATGAGTCTTGAGGGCGCCAACGAAGGACCACTAAGGGCATATTTACGGTGCTGATAGCAAGTTGCGCCCAAGATCCTCAGGCACAACTCACACTGTGCAGCCCACGGACACCCCAAACGTGTGCGATTTCTGAGACAGCACACATTGCAAGCCCTATTCTTGTGTGAGGGGGTCTCGGAAGGGCATTATTAGGGGATATAGAGGGGCGTGACTTAGTGTAAAGGGGCGCTGTTATGTTTGTCCCTCCTTTCCCTGGGGGGATGGAATCCCCTGAATGCACGTCAGCAGTTGGGTGATTGGAGAGTCTCCCGATCAGGATGTCTCCTTCCACCGAACACGTTAATCTGCTTCACCCAAACATGTTTACCAACGGGATCCGCGTGTCGGGCCGGGAAACCACAATCTGCATTGACGTCTTACTAAATCCTCTATTGCCCGGGATGCCACGGGCTGTGTTTGCCCGGCGCTCCTGACATCTGGCAGCGCTCCACCAGGCTCATGTTACGGATCCATCACTGTTCATGCTGATTGTTTCTGCGATGAGTAAAAGGAATTTCATTTTCTGCTCCTCTAAATTCTCTGTAATAAACGTGCGCCCCCTATCCAATAAAGTGGCGATGGTTATACATCTCCTGTATATAATTATATATGTACAGCTTGTATAGGTTATACATCCTGTATATAATGATATGGAGCATGCTGGTATAACCTGGGTATCTCCTGTATATAATTATATATGTACAGCTGGTATAAGTTATACATCTCCTGTATATAGTGATAGGGAGCATGCTGGTATAACCTGGGTATCTCCTGTATATAATTATATATGTACAGCTGGTATAAGTTATACATCTCCTGTATATAGTGATAGGGAGCATGCTGGTATAACCTGGGTATCTTCTTTATATAATTATATATGTACAGCTGGTATAAGTTATACATCCTGTATATAATGATATGGAGCATGCTGGTATAACCTGGGGATCTCCTGTATATAATTATATATGTACAGCTGGTATACCCTGGGTATCTCCTGTATATAATTATATATGTACAGCTGGTATAAGTTATACATCTCCTGTATATAGAGATATGGAGCATGCTGGTATAACCTGGGTATCTCCTGTATATAATTATATATGTACAGCTGGTATAAGTTATACATCTCCTGTATATAGTGATATGGAGCATGTTGGTATAACCTGGGGATCTCCTGTATATAATTATATATGTACAGCTGGTATAAGCTATACATCTCCTGTATATAGTTATATGGAGCACGGTATAACCTGAGTATCTCCAGTATTTAATTATACATGTACAGCTAGTATAAGTTATACATCCTGTATATAGTGATATGGGGCATGCTGGTATAACCTGGGTATCTCCTGTACATAATTATATATGTCCAGCTGGTATATGTTATACATCCTGTTATAGTGATATGGAGCATACTGGTATAACCTGGGTATCTCCAGTATATAATTATATATGTGCAGCTGGTATAGGTTATACATCTGTATATAGTGATATGCAGCATGCTGGTATAACCTGGGTATCTCCTGTATATAATTATATATGTACAGCTGGTATAAGTTATACATCTCCTGTATATAGTGATATGGAGCATGCTGGTATAACCTGGGTATCTCCTGTATATAATTATATATGTACAGCTGGTATAAGTTATACATCTCCTGTATATAGTGATATGGAGCATGCTGGTATAACCTGGGTATCTCCTGTATATAATTATATATGTACAGCTGGTATAAGTTATACATCTCCTGTATATAGTGATATGGAGCATGCTGGTATAACCTGGGTATCTCCTGTATATAATTATATATGTACAGCTGGTATAAGTTATACATCTCCTGTATATAGTGATATGGAGCATGCTGGTATAACCTGGGTATCTCCTGTATATAATTAGATATGTACAGCTGGTATAAGTTATACATCTCCTGTATATAGTGATATGGAGCATGCTGGTATAACCTGGGAATCTCCTGTATATAATTATATATGTACAGCTGGTATAAGTTATACATCTCCTGTATATAGTGATATGGAGCATGCTGGTATAACCTGGGTATCTCCTGTATATAATTATATATGTACAGCTGGTATAAGTTATACATCTCCTGTATATAGAGATATGGAGCATGCTGGTATAACCTGGGTATCTCCTGTATATAATTATATATGTACAGCTGGTATAAGTTATACATCCCCTGTATATAGTGATATAGAGCATGCTGGTATAACCTGGGTATCTCCTGTATATAATTATATATGGGCAGCTGGTATAGGTTATACATCTCCTGTGATATAGTGATATGGAGCATGCTGGTATAACCTGGGTATCTCCCGTATATAATTATATATGTACAGTTGGTATATGTTATACATCTCCTGTATATAGTGATATGGAGCATGCTGGTATAACCTGGGGATCTCCTGTATATAATTATACATGTACAGCTGGTATAGGTTATACATCTCTTGTATATAGTGATATGGAGCATGCTGGTATAACCTGGGGATCTCCTGTATATAATTATACATGTACAGCTGGTATAGGTTATACATCTCTTGTATATAGTGCTGGTATAACCTGGGATCACCTGTATATAATTATATGTGTACAGCTGGTATAGGTTATACATCTCCTGTATATAGTGATATGGAGCATGCTGGTATAACCTGGGGATCTCCTGTATATAATTATACATGTACAGCTGGTATAGGTTATACATCTCTTGTATATAGTGATATGGAGCAAGCTGGTATAACCTGGGTATGTCCTGTATATAATTATATATGTACATCTGGTATAAGTAATACATCTCCTGTATATAGGGATATGGAGCATGCTGGTATAACCTGGGGATCTCCTGTATATAATTATACATGTACAGCTGGTATAAGTTATACATCTCCTGTATATAATGATACGGAGCATGCTGGTATAACCTGGGGATCTCCTGTATATAATTATACATGTACAGCTGGTATAGGTTATACATCTCTTGTATATAGTGATATGGAGCATGCTGGTATAACCTGGGTATCTCCTGTATATAATTATATATGTACAGCTTGTATAGGTTATACATCTATATATAGTGATATGGAGCATGCTGGGATAACCTGCGTATCTTCTGGATATAATTATATATGTACAGCTTGCATAGGTTATACATCCTGTATATAGTGATATGGAGCATGCTGGTATAATCTGGGTATCTCATGTATATAATTATAAGTGTAAAGCTGGTATAGGTTATATATCTCCTGTATATAATGATAGGGAGCATGCTGGTATAACCTGGGTATCTTCTTTATATAATTATATATGTACAGCTGGTATAAGTTATACATCCTGTATATAATGATATGGAGCATGCTGGTATAACCTGGGGATCTCCTGTATATAATTATATATGTACAGCTGGTATAAGTTATACATCTCCTGTATACAGTGATATGGAGCATGCTGGTATAACCTGGGTATCTCCTGTATATAATTATATATGTACAGCTGGTATACCCTGGGTATCTCCTGTATATAATTATATATGTACAGCTGGTATAAGTTATACATCTCCTGTATATAGTGATATGGAGCATGTTTGTATAACCTGGGGATCTCCTGTATATAATTATATATGTACAGCTGGTATAAGCTATACATCTCCTGTATATAGTTATATGGAGCACGTTGGTATAACCTGAGTATCTCCAGTATTTAATTATACATGTACAGCTAGTATAAGTTATACATCCTGTATATAGTGATATGGGGCATGCTGGTATAACCTGGGTATCTCCTATACATAATTATATATGTCCAGCTGGTATATGTTATGCATCCTGTTATAGTGATATGGAGCATACTGGTATAACCTGGGTATCTCCAGTATATAATTATATATGTGCAGCTGGTATAGGTTATACATCTGTATATAGTGATATGCAGCATGCTGGTATAACCTGGGTATCTCCTGTATATAATTATATATGTACAGCTGGTATAAGTTATACATCTCCTGTATATAGTGATATGGAGCATGCTGGTATAACCTGGGTATCTCCTGTATATAATTATATATGTACAGCTGGTATAAGTTATACATCTCCTGTATATAGTGATATGGAGCATGCTGGTATAACCTGGGTATCTCCTGTATATAATTATATATGTACAGCTGGTATAAGTTATACATCTCCTGTATATAGTGATATGTACCATGCTGGTATAACCTGGGTATCTCCTGTATATAATTATATATGTACAGCTGGTATAAGTTATACATCTCCTGTATATAGTGATATGTACCATGCTGGTATAACCTGGGTATCTCCTGTATATAATTATATATGTACAGCTGGTATAAGTTATACATCCCCTGTATATAGTGATATGGAGCATGCTGGTATAACCTGGGTATCTCCTGTATATAATTATATATGGGCAGCTGGTATAGGTTATACATCTCCTGTGATATAGTGATGTGGAGCATGCTGGTATAACCTGGGTATCTCCCGTATATAATTATATATGTACAGCTGGTATAGGTTATACATCCCCTGTATATAGTGATATGGAGCATGCTGGTATAACCTGGGGGTCTCCTGTATATAATTATACATGTACAGCTGGTATAGGTTATACATCTCTTGTATATAGTGATATGGAGCATGCTGGTATAACCTGGGGATCTCCTGTATACAATTATACATGTACAGCTGGTATAGGTTATACATCTCTTGTATATAGTGCTGGTATAACCTGGGGATCTCCTGTATATAATTAAACATGTACAGCTGGTATAAGTTATACATCTCTTGTATATAGTGATATGGAGCATGCTGGTATAACCTGGGGATCTCCTGTATATAATTATACATGTACAGCTGGTATAGGTTATACATCTCTTGTATATAGGGATATGGAGCATGCTGGTATAACCTGGGTATCTCCTGTATATAATTATACATGTACAGCTGGTATAAGTTATACATCTCCTGTATATAGGGATATGGAGCATGCTGGTATAACCTGGGTATCTCCTGTATATAATTATACATGTACAGCTGGTATAAGTTATACATCTCCTGTATATAGGGATATGGAGCATGCTGGTATAACCTGGGTATCTCCTGTATATAATTATATATGTACAGCTGGTATAAGTTATACATCTCCTGTATATAGGGATATGGAGCATGCTGGTATAACCTGGGTATCTCCTGTATATAATTATACATGTACAGCTGGTATAAGTTATACATCTCCTGTATATAGGGATATGGAGCATGCTGGTATAACATGGGTATCTTCTGTATATAATTATATATGTACAGCTAGCTGACAGAAATCTGCATGCAGAAATGCCAACTCCAGAGGGAAGAGTTTACGGTCTACACTCTGACCACCGTAGGGTCAGCTGCCGGATGGGAGCAACGGGGCAAGTAAGTGAGGTTCTTGTTGGGTGGCCCCGTGGTTCGCGGATGCTGCTGGCAATTATTTTTTACTGTCCATTATTGACTACCATCTAGGTGGCACCTGCCGCCCCTCTGGGGTCCCGCAGACTGCTGCCTGAGGCGGAATGCTCAGATTGCCTCATGATAACGGCCTCCTACATGATGATCTTCCTAGAGGGGGTTGACCATCCCGTCAGTTGCTCTGGTGGACTTGCCTCATGTAGTAGCATATATATACGAGGGGACCCCATAGCAAAGATCAGAATGAGCCCCCATTATGGTGCTGACTTGCATCTGTAAGGGGGTAAAAGAAAGGATGTGGTGTTCCGTGTGATCCTTTAGCGTGTGTTATGCCTTTTGTGCATGTTTCTTTACAAATATAAGGCGTCAGTGAGCGCTCTAAGGAACCAAAACTGGAAGCTGGCCGGCCCAATTTCTGATGGTGTCATTTTAGTGCGGAGTTAGCCGTGGAGAGATGTGGAAGAGCGTCCCTTACATCTGTGTGAGAAGTTGTGGAGACAGAAGCCCAGTCAAGAGGTAAAGAAAGTCGTAAAGTGGGAGTTGTGGTGCCGAAGTCTGGAGTACAAGTTGGCCTCTACTCAACCGCTTCCTAAAAACAGCCCGCTCCTCTCCTTGGGCTATACCCGTTACAAGTGGGGGCTAATAATAATTCTTCAGCAGTGTGTGGAGTCGTGAGATATGTTTTGCCTTGTATCCCATTTGGCCCATCGCCGACCCTACAGCAGGGAGTTCTTTTACTGCCAACCCTGCTCAGAGGGGATGTTGATATGACCCCATGGGATTCTGGGTCCAGCTACCAGCACTGCAGAAAAAGAGACCAGGTTGACCCGGCCCCTGTGGTAAGTGAACCTGACCCAACCCCATCTAGGCCTGTTACTGACCGGAGCAGAGTGACCACTGCTGACAGCTCCGCTTCACATCCACAACAGAAGTCTCTGGCATTTATTTTCCTTTTTATGTATTTTCTCTTGCTCCATTTTCCCAGCACCTACACAGCTTCTTACCACCAAGCAGCAAAGACCATAGAACCAACCAGAACCGGGCCTCATTTATCTGCTCGTCCTCAGCTATACCCAGCAGTCTCATAGAAGTGAGTGGAGAGAGAGTGCGCATGCGTGACCACCAAAGTGAGTGGAGAGAGAGTGCGCATGTGTGACCACCATTCCATTCATTCAGGGATGTTTTGGACCCTGGTTCTCATGGTATGTGGGAGTCCCAGTGCTCAACCCCCCCGCAACCCCGATCAGATGAGTTATAACTTATTTTTGGGAGCCAACCCCTTTAAACAAGACAACCTTTGCTGTGAGTGTAAGTAAGGTTCGGCCCCCCTCACTAATCGCCTCCAGTCTGCCCTTTCTGGGTGAGAAATATTTATCTTTTCCTCCATCCTGTTGGGTGGAGTTAATCCTCCTATCCCTGTCAATAGGAGAACAATGAGAGAAAACATAGCAGCCACATAACCTTAGCTAAATCTCAGTTAATATTTGCACAGCTCATGTGACCCGCCGTTTACACAAGAAATTAGCACAACTTTGGAAGATATTTCTTCTCCAGTGTTGAACTTATAGGATGACTTTAAAGACATTTACAGAACAACCTGCAGCCTCAAGATGGTGGAGGGCCAGAACTCATGGATATTTGTAGGATCTCCAAAGTTTGACCTGTATTTTCTGAATTGACAGAAGATTGGTTATTGACATGCCGTCTTGTCTGGAGGTCGTCATCTGCATGACCCTTATTGGTCTGAGCCGTCCGCAGAGCTCCCGCTGTCCCGATGTCTGCAGTTGCTCTTCAGGAGTTGTAGACTGCTATGGAAGAGGGCTTTATTTCCCCCCAGACAATCTGGAGGAGGGCATCCATACATTGCTGCTCGCCTACAATAAAGTCACTTCTCTGAAGAGCTTATCATTCCATAAGTACACCAACCTTAGTCGTCTGGAGTTACACAACAACCTAATATCCGCCATTGACCCTCAAGCTTTCAAGAACCTTCAAAACCTCAGCTACTTGGATCTCAGCAGCAACCAGTTGACGACCCTAAAACCAGAGGTTTTCAAGCCGTTATCCAGTCTTAAAACATTAAACTTGGGAAACAACCAGATCGCCTGGCTGCCTGGGAATGTGCTGGAACCTCTCGGAAATCTTACCACCCTTTACTTACACAACAACGTCCTGACCGGCCTGAGAGTGGACATTTTATATCATCTGCCAGCCTTGACACGCTTGAGATTGGACGGGAACCCCTGGGTTTGCACTTGTGACATTCAGTATCTGTTGTGTTGGATGATAGACAATGCTCAGAAGGTTTATGGTAAGATTCTACAAGTTAAGGAGAATTCGGCCTTTAGGGTCTTGGTTTACTAGAGCTAAATGACTGAGATTGTGTCTATGTGAGGATGGGTTCTTGTAGAGATACTCTGTGGAAGACGGGACCGTATCAAGCAGGTTACCTAGTTTTCTGATAACTTCACATTCTATAACTATTCTAGATAACTCAAGGACCACGTGTGACTAGAATAAACCCCAAGTGCCGATCATACAGCTAGAACCACCACATGGGCATCAAGGGTTAATGTGATATTCCGTACATGAGTCTATAGTCTTATGGCTGTTTTTACAACATGGAGTATATAGAAGGTTTTGTATCTCCTGCTCTGTACGCCCCGGGGTACAATCTTGTGTTGTTTGCTATGTTCTAGAGGTCTCTCCTACTCTCCCATGGCTACTTGGTCCATCATCATGAAACCACCGAAATACAGATGCAGAGAGTGTAACGCAGAAGCTCCCGGGTGCCACGTCATTACCGGAGCGTGCCTACATGCCTACACTGTTGTACAGAGGGAATATTCATTTGTTTGCATTGGAACAGCCGCAATATGCAAATATCATGGGGCAAAGAGCAAAAAACCTCTGCGTTAGCGTTACTACATCTGTATATTCCCTGTATCCACCCTTACCTGATAGAACATGCGTGACCGCCATTACAATCATGTGGGGCCTTTGGGACCGGTTCTTGGGATTGGGGTGGTCCCTGCAGTCGGACTCCCTGCTAGTTATCTCCTTCATCTAGCGGGCGATGCCTTTTAGAGTATGAAAGAGAAAATACATCTTTCGGGGGTTTCTGGGACTTTGATGATGACCTGTCCTTACGTGAAGTGGTTGTACCAGGATAGCAATTTATCCCCCTCTCCATAGTAAGAGGGGATAACCTGCTAATCGGTGAGCGTCTCACCACTGAGACCCCCATGGATCTTGAGAACGGGGGGCCCGTGTCCCCCGTCCTCCTCACTGAGGAGTTAGTACACAGTTAGGAGGAGACGGAGCGCTGGGTTAGCCGGCACATTAGCGCTCCGATCACTTCCAGTGGGACTGCAGAGATACCCAATGCTGCTGGACTAGGTCCCTCATCCCCTTTGACATGAATGGTACACTGACCGTCCAGGCTTGGCCAGCGCTTCATTCACAGTGACAAGAGAGGGGGACACGGAAGTCCCATTCTGGAGATTGGTGAGACCCCCAGCATGAATAGGGGATAACTTGTAATCGTGGTATAGCCCCTTTAAGACATCAATATTAGACTGTAGGGGTCCAACCGCCCCCCCCCCATCATCCCCCCCACCGATCAGACGATGAGCTGCAGCACCAGGTATACCCGCTGCATGTGCGGTAAACTAGAGGCTGCAGCGTGCGTTCAAGTGTCATGGCTCCCTGAGTCAGTCGCTCTGCACGGGTGTCTGGCGTTGGCCCTCCACCGATCTGATACTGATGACCCGTGCTGCGGGCTCTCTCACATGAGCGTGTTTTGTTGCATGCTGCAGGTGTATCCCATGTGCAGGAGCATGCAACAAGTATGCAATGACATGCGCACCTGCTGCGTGCCGGCAATCCCCATACATGGTCTTAGCCTGAATGTACATGTACTGCACACCAAGATGGCGCCGCAGTCTTGTCTCACGCATTTCACCTGCTGTTTATGAGAGGCACAATTAAAAGGCAATGTGGGGTTCGTACTGTGGCTTATGCGCAGAAAACCCGCTTGTGTAATACGTGGTAGCAAACGCTCGGTCAGAGAGCCCTAAGGATAAGTCATCAATATTTAAGTCCTGGAAAACCCCTTTAAGGCTCTTCTGAGTTGCAATGTATTCTGTAGTGAGCCACCGGAGGGCGCCATTTTACGAACATACGCCTCTACCTCAAAATAGCGGCTTCTCTGAAATATTTTTTCTTTGTTTTTGTTCATGTCTTTCAGAGAAAGAGCGAACTTTGTGTGGGGTCCCCAAGTATCTCAACCAGTATCCCATCATGGAGATTGAGAAGGGTTCGTTTGACCACTGCCAGAGCTTCTTCACGCTCTACGAGTACCTGTACTTCCTGCTCATCGGCATCGCGCTATTCCTGAATAGCATCATCCTCTGCCTGGTAACGGGGTCACTCATTGTTTTCTACGAACGCTTGTTACTAAAAGCCCAACGAAAACCACAAGTGTATAAGAAACGGACCATCAGGAAACGGGGGAGCGCAACAAACGGCCACCATCTACCAGTGTGCCGTGTATGAGGGAACCACCATCTACCAGTGTGCCGCGTATGAGGGAACCACCATTTACCAGTGTGCCACCTATAAGGGAACCACCATCTACCAGTGTGCCGCGTATGAGGGAATGACCATCTACCAGTGTTCTGCGTATGAGGGAACCACCATCTACCAGTGTGCCGCGTATGAGGGAACCACCATCTACCAGTGTGCTGCGTATGAGGGAACGACCATCTACCAGTGTGCCGTGTATGAGGGAACCACCATCTACCAGTGTGCCGCATATGAGGGAACCACCATCTACCAGTGTGCTGCGTATGAGGGAACGACCATCTACCAGTGTGCCGTGTATGAGGGAACCACCATCTACCAGTGTGCCACCTATAAGGGAACCACCATCTACCAGTGTGCCGCGTATGAGGGAATGACCATCTACCAGTGTTCTGCGTATGAGGGAACCACCATCTACCAGTGTGCCGCGTATAAGGGAAAACCATCTACCAGTGTGCCGCGTATGAGGGAACCACCATCTACCAGTGTGCCGCATATGAGGGAACGACCATCTACCAGTGTGCCACCTATAAGGGAACCACCATCTACCAGTATGCCACGTATGAGGGAAGACCATCTACCAGTGTGCCATGTATGAGGGAACCACCATCTACCAGTGTGCCACCTATAAGGGAACCACCATCTACCAGTGTGCCGCGTATGAGGGAACCACCATCTACCAGTGTGCCGTGTATGAGGGAATGACCATCTACCAGTGTGCCGTGTATGAGGGAATGACCATCTACCAGTGTGCCACGTATGAGGGAATGACCATCTACCAGTGTGCCACGTATGAGGGAATGACCATCTACCAGTGTGCCGCGTATGAGGGAACCACCATCTACCAGTGTGCCGCATATGAGGGAACGACCATCTACCAGTGTGCCACCTATAAGGGAACCACCATCTACCAGTGTGCCGCGTATGAGGGAACGACCATCTACCAGTGTGCCGACCCAACCCAAAGGGTAGGAACACAGTCCGTCTCCTCCGTAGAGTGCTGGCCAATGTGGATGGCCTACACCGCTCTGCGGAGGGTTGGACTGGCCAACCACAGGTGTTCCTCTGCCTGACACGGTGGGGAACCCAAATGGTTCACTCCTTGATCGCAGACCAATGGAAACACGTTGGATTCCACACTCAGATTTTGACAGGTTTTTAGAGGCGGAATTCACACTGAAAGTTGCGCAGCAAAGTCGGCGGTGTGAGCGCTCCCTAATAATCGCTCACCGCTAGAAGCGCCGGTAAGAAGACGCACTTTTTCTGTACCGGTTTTCTTTCTTCTTCCCTGAATTCCAGGAAAATCTGGGAAAAAATGTTCTAGAAAATAAACACATGAAAACGAAGCTTTTCCAAAAACTTTATTTATAAACCTCTTTTAAATAATCTGACATTGAGTTGCGAATACAGAACCGGTAATGAGCGAGCGCTCCGCGTGAAATATTACATACAGACAGGTCCTAGTCATACATTCTAGAGGAAATACAGAAACATAGATCTGCCGGCTCCCTCCGACTAGAGACTCTGGCCCAGACCTCCCGGCTCGTCAGTCGTGAACGACGGCTCCCATCACATCCTGAGACGCCATGACAGGCAGAGACACTGAGGTCTACCCAACGGACGAGTCATGGCTTCATTAATGGGGTATTCCGGAAATATCAAGTTATCCCCCACCCATAAGATAAGGGACAACTGTCTGAATGGTGGGGATCCGATCACCAGGTCTGCCACAAAATATCACTGCCCAATGTGAAGGGGGTGTGGTCAGGGGTGTGGCTTATTACAGGTATGTTTTTACCTCCATTATTCTAGTGGCCATAACTAGTAATTGTGTCCCCCTCAGATGCTAGTGGCTCCAGTAGCAACAGTTCCCCCAGTTGTGGCCCCAAGAGTAATAGTGTCTGCAGTAGTGGCCCTTACAGTACTAGGGCCCCCTATTTTTAGGTTCCCCTTCCTGAATCTCCAGCCGGGTAGCAAGCAACCCCACGTTGTCAAGTAGTTTGTCTAGCTCCTGTTCCGCCGCCATTACTGTAATTAGAGGGTGTAACCCCTGACACCGCCCCCACCCCGGTGTCAACTAGGGGGACAGGACATGCGGGACGCAGATGCTGGTGGAGTTGGGGGAGAGGTCAGGGGTCACAGCCTCTAAGTACAGTAATGCCGGCCCCCCGTTTTGATGATCACTGGTGGTCCCAGCGGTCGGACCCCCACCATTCAGGTAGCTATCTTGTGGTTAGGGAATCATGTGACATTACTGGAACACTCCTTGAAGCCTGATTTATGGAAATCTTTTCATCTCAGAGAAAACAACCCGACATTTACCGATTTAAGGTGCTTTTACACGGAACAACGAGCGTTCAAAAAAAAAATCACTGGATCGTCTGATCTGAACGATAATCGCACGGTGTAAATCGTTGACTCGTTCGCTATTCGTTTGGCTTAAACACCGATCATTCAGTTGTCCCCACCCACCGCGGCAGCGACTGAACGAATGAACCATCCTGGTAAAACAAGAAACTATTCCTCCTTGTGTTCAATCTGAATGTCCGAGCGAACTGTGACATCATCCGCTCAGCGAACTGTGACATCATCCGCTCAGCGAACTGTGACATCATCCGCTCAGCGAACTGTGACATCATCCGCTCAGCAGCGAACTGTGACATCATCCGCTCAGCGAACTGTGACATCGTCCGCTCAGCGAACTGTGACATCGTCCGCTCAGCGAACTGTGACATCGTCCGCTCAGCGAACTGTGACATCATCCGCTCAGGGAACTGTGACATCGTCCGCTCAGCGAACTGTGACATCGTCCGCTCAGCGAACTGTGACATCGTCCGCTCAGCGAACTGTGACATCATCCGCTCAGGGAACTGTGACATCGTCCGCTCAGCGAACTGTGACATCATCCGCTCGGCGAACTGTGACATCGTCCGCTCAGCGAACTGTGACATCATCCACTCAGGGAACTGTGACATCGTCCGCTCAGCGAACTGTGACATCGTCCGCTCAGCAAACTGTGACATCGTCCGCTCAGCAAACTGTGACATCGTCCGCTCAGCGAATTGTGACATCATCCGCTCAGCAAACTGTGACATCGTCCGCTCGGCGAACTGTGACATCATCCGTTCCTTCGCCATGGCGTACAATTCCTCCCTCCATCCTAAAGCACCCCTTCATGCCCGCAGAGTACCTGCGATGGTAATGACACCATGCTAGACCGCAGTACTGTGTTATATTGGATCTCATTTCCTAGTGAGCGGCTATATATCTTATTTGCACAGACTCATCTAATCTATAGATACCGAGGGATGTGATATGTAACATACAATACAGCAGAGATAAATAAATGAGCACATCAAGAAATGTTACAGAACTGTTGACCCATAAATCAGGAAATACAAGAGAAAGGGGGAGGAGCAAACCAAGTAAAATGCATCAAACCAATATGTGAAGCCGATGACATCGCCGTACCTAAAATATAAAGGGGTGAAGGGGCGTCAGATGGAGAACAATTAGAGCAGAGCGTGACTACAGAGCGTCCCCGGAGGACCCGCCGCACTCTGAATTACATGGAGAGCCTAGAGATTTTAGTAAGAACTGTGTAATATCTCTTTTAACCTGTGGTGGCGCTGCAGGGAAGCTGCACACTTCTACCATTACATCTGATCGCCCTGATCCTTTTACCAAGAAGGGATTGTCCAAAGCACAAACCCCCTTAGGTCCCTTTTACGACCTTTTATGGTTTGAGGCACAACCAAAATCCTTCTTTCTGCAAGGCTTCCAGAACTTGGAATCCCGATGTAAGAAGTGTGTTGGCATCAGTGGAGAGGATGTGGGAGAAATGGAACATTTCATCTTCCTATCTTTTACCCAAAGACTCATCAGCCGCCCCTTGTATGCCAAACGATTATATTGTTCGGATTATCACTGGATCGCGGGGATCTGAACGATAATCATTCAGTGTAAATGCCGGCAGCGAATGAACGACACCTCGTAATTCATTTGTCGTTCAGCTTCTGCAGGCCTGTTTACTGTGAATGGAGGCAGGCGGCCAGAAGAGATCTCCAGCCTCCATCCACGGAGCGATCATCGCCGTGATGACTGCCGGGCTCTGACAATCCTAGAGGATCCTTTAATGGAAGGAGAATTGGTTGTGGTGCAGGAGAGCTCGTGGCCCCGCCCACTGGACTCCATGGACTTGTTCCATTGGCTGTGTAGACCTGGGGTTGAATGAATGATACCTTACATAAGTTACCTATGGAGGCCGGTCATAACACAGGTGTGGAGGCGAGGCAGGACTCTAGAGGAACCTTAGGACCCATGAAGGGTTTCTTCCCATATTAGGAGACCAGAACTATGAATGAAGCATCACATTCGGGCCCCGGTTACAGATTTAGCGTTGGAGCCCAACAGCTTCAGGTTACGCTTCTGTCTTCAGGTCCTTATCTCTGGTACGAAGAAGTATATTTGTAGGACCTGCCTTAAAGGGGTTGTCCAGAACCTGCACCTGAGTGAGGATGAACTGCAGTACCAGACTTAGCCATGGGCAGACGTGGCGCTGTTTCAGGATCACTTGAATTTGGAAGTAAAGGCTCCAGAATCTATTCATTTGCCGTCGCTTCGCTCCGAGTACTGGGAAATAACAGGACAATCTCCAAGCCATTAGGGGGCGCTCACGCGGCATTTGTTCTGCACATGTAGACCAGCCTGCACCTGCCGGAGGCCAAGATAGTGTCCTTTGCCTGGCTGGTATGTGGCGGTATACATCTTCTCACTGTATATAGTGTAGTTGACCCGTCTATACACAGTAAGTATGCCGTGCGGTAAACATGAGAGCCGATGAACAATGGAGGCCACTGAGCGCTGCAGGCGTCCGTCGCAGGTAACACTGCAGAAGCAGCATGCATGAGCCCTAATTATTATCATGCAGCTAATTGTACCAGACCGGACGCTTAAAGCAATTCTGTGGCCAGCACCCCGGCCCCACGGCGCCCCCTGCCACAAGACTGACAACTACACATATTTGTATTAAAACAAGCAGATAAAGCATTTTATTAAAAACTCCCCTTTCTAATCTCTCGCCATGTATGCAGATCGGCGCTCCTTGCGGCCACTTAAGTGCAGGGGGGCGCAGAGCAGTGAAGGCGGACAGAATGACTTGAGGCGGACGATTTGCATATAATGAAGGATTATATATGGGAGTTTTTACTGAAATGCTTTGTCTGCTCCTTTTGCTATGTGCAGGTTGTGTGTTGTGCGGCAGGGGGCGCTGTGGGGCCAGCTTAAGATGCTGATAGCAGATCTCTTAACAAATGGTGATCGTTAGGATAAAATTAAGTATTGAATTATAATGGACACTTTTTATGTTTCACTAAGGAGGGGAAGAATGTAAAGATGTTTTCCCATCTGAGACGTTCATGGCGTATCCACAAGATGTGCCACAAGAGTCTGCTGGACGTCGGTCCCACCTTCGAGACCACCGTGACCGGCCCTATCACTAGTTCCACTGAATGCGGCGGCAATTCATAAAAACTAGCTGAGCTGGCTTTACTACACTGTTATGTAAACTAGGGGCATAGCTGGGGGGTGCGGCGGCAGGCGGGGCATGTGTCCTGGGTGCAGTCAGGACTTAGGGGGGGGCACCAGCCTAGCAATTAACCCCCTACTGTTAACCTGGAACACAGCTAGTTCTGCAGGAAAAGGACATTACAACTTTGGATGAACTGAGCTTGCTCTAATTCTAGCAGCTGTAGTTCCATTTCTTGGCTTTAAAATGACACCAAAAGCATGTCTGTAGCACTCATAGAACCGCAGCTACAGCCGTTTGAAGTGGGGTGGGCAGTATTGAATTATCAGATGTCTGTATGGGGGAGGCAGCAGAGAACCATATGTGATTCTCCTGGCTGTCCCCGGAAAGGGGTGATAAGGGGTGATATGGACTTTTGAGGGCACCAAACTGATTTTTTGCCCCAGATGATGGAAAGTCTAGCTCCGCCTCTGATGGAAACCGTGTATTTTGCTTGGCTGTTTCAGTGATGACCATGCCCGACCAACACATCCATCCGGACTGGGCCAGTGCTAGAGACAGGCACTGGTCCTGGAGGTAAAGGTCCTGTGGACGGGCCATGGAAGGCTCAGATGGGAAGACCCCTTTAATAAAAGCAATAATACAGTAATTGAGCAAATGCACCTGCCGAGCGCACATGATGGCGGCACCTGTGATGTGGCTACAGTAAGCAGGGAAGCGGCCAATGAAACGGACAAGTAAACTGATATTGTTCCAGATAACAATATGGCGGCCGGCGTTACGCTCAGGAGCGAGATAACAGAACTGAAAGTAGGTGGAAGCTGCGGTAAAGACCTCGTCCTTTGGTGGTGAGCAGCAGGGGGGTCAGAAGGCTACTCTACACCAAAGCATGCGACATCGCGGATGCAAGGCATTTTTGTATCTAATATGTCTCACATCACTTCGGGGAAGTATTGGCCCTCCGCCGCGGCTGACAGGGGATCGCGGAGTGCTTGTTGTCAATCACACTCGCGGGCACCTCGCACGCCCAAATAGAGGACGTGGCGTGACTTTTTCCCGCATGATTCTTGTATTTCGGTGCTGTAGTGTGACCGCGGCCAGGAGGAGGGGCGCATATCCGTGCCAGATCAGTGTGACACACAACGCACACATCGCACGCGAGATCCGACCTAACTGTGCGTACGATTATACCGGTGACGGTGGGGTCATCACCCGGGGGAGGCGTCACTCCGGTACGGTCACACCAAGTCATCACCAATGGCATCTCACACCCCAATGTCCCCAGATTTTTGTAGAAAGCGCACTATCCAAAACTCAGGATTAGCATTACCACATGACTGGCGACGACTTGCCCATAGCAACCAACCAGAGTGCAACATTTCATTTTGCTTTACCTCCACCTGAGGCGGCCATACTTGTTCCGTTGTCACTTCGCTCCCCCCACCTCTTCCCCCGTGGCGGCCGGCCGGCGGCTCGTTGTATCTTTCAGTGATTTAAGTTACCATATAAGGTGCCGAAAAACTTTTTTAAAAGTAGAATGGAATGAAGCCCAGTTGCGCCGTGTTTGGGGTCGCGTCTCTGCGGGTTACACACTTTATTCTGCCGGTCGCTACGATTATCATACAAAATTTATATAGTTTTTTTTGTTAGACTTTTAAAAAAATAAAATACTTTTGGAAAGAACTCCTAATTCCTTTGTGCGCCTCCGTCTGGCCGCCACGGCTTATTACAGCTCCGTCTGCGGTTCTGTGGAGGCTCACTGATGCCAGACTGGAGTTCAGGGAGCTTTTTGATCACTTTTTATTCCATTTTTTTGGATATGGGGCGACTAAAAAAATATGGCACTTCTGTTCTTGTGTATTATTTATGAGGACGTTCGCTGTGCGGGAGCAGCAACGCAGCGCTGGGGTAGATTGGAGCATTATGGATGCAGCCATGCCAAATTGGTGGTTTTTGTTTTGTTTTTTGTTTTTTTTATTAGAAATATAACAAAGGTGTTATTTTTTTAACTTTTATTGGCTTTTATTTTTTGTACTTTGCCTTCCATTTTTTAGCCTCCATGGTGGACTCAACTGGTGATCATTTGACCGTATAGTATAATGTAATACCATAATATTGCATTATACTACATCAATCAAGACACGCCATTGCCTCCAGCTACCATGGCAACCTGAACTGCACCCCAAGATCTCATCGCAAGGTCCATTTGGGACCCCCGAACACCAATTGGGGCTTTTAAATGCCACGAACAGAATTGACAGTGGAATTTAAAGGGTTAGCAGCGAGGATCAGCATGAGTGCTGATCATGGCTGTTACGGGAGGCAGTCGGCTGTCTAAGGTGGCTGCTCCGCCTTGCATGGACCATCCCGCTCCATACAAACCCGGCATGTCCAGGATGTGAATGTACGCCCTGGGGTGTAAAGGAGCTGAGCAGTGTCATCCACATTGTGATTGGACCGTCCAACTTTAAGACAACCTCGTTAATGAGGATTTATCTTCCTGTCCAAATACTTTATAAATGATGCAACCCCCACAATTAGGGTGTAACGTGGCCAATCAGGGACAGTTGGGTCATCAATGTTCTATTTGCTGACTACCAGATCCCCCAGAAGGCCGCGGCTCCGACACAGCGAAAGATGAGCTCATATGGGGGGCATTCAGGAGCCGGTCCCACCCCGGAGGGGGTCTTATGTGTCGGCTAACAGATAACTTGTTAGACCCCTTGGATGATAATCCTGTATGTAACCATAGCAACAAATATTACAATGCCGCGAAGAGTGGATGTTACACAATATGAGAGGCGGGCAGACCCTCAGACTTAGGGCCTCTGCTGGGACCCCCGTACCACTGGCATGACTATAGGGGAGGCAGGGGGTGCGGTTGCACCGGGGCCCAGGAGCCTTAGGGGGCCCATAAGGCCTCTCTTCTCCATATAGGGAGCCCAGTACTATGAATAAAGCATTATAGTTGGGGGCCCTCTTACAGGTTTTGCACTGTGGCCCCGGAGCTTCAAGTTACGCCTCTGGCCCGTACACTAGTCATCATTCTGAAGAACATTGTTTTCTGGAAAAGAACAGCAATACGGTCCTGACATCATACATGCGATTGACCGCCCCCCCCCCAGACAAGGATGGACGCCCCGCTAGCTTTAGTAAGGACTTTGACTGGGTTACAGCTGATATTAGTCCGCTACGCTGCCCCTCTCACCAAACTCACGCCCATCACTCGGTAACCACTAATGAGCCCGCCGGCAGTCAGGTGATGCAAAAGTGGGCGCAGCGCCTGACCAGCGGCAGTGTGAAGGGCTCAGTAGTGGTTGATGGGTGAGGGATGCCACAGTCTTGGCGAGCTGCTTTACCGGCGGCCGGGTCAGATGGGTGCGAAATCAGATTCCAGCTGTCATTGTACAAATAAAAGCCAAGATCTGATTGGTCACCAAGCCATCGCCAGGACCAATGAAATAATCTCCCTTATTACAAACGGCCACCCTCATTGTGGCCACCCTACTTAAAGGGATGGTCTGAGGGCTCTTTAACACGGCCCCATCTTCTGCCATACTATAAGTGTGATGATCAACATAATAGGGTGTTGGTTGGTGCTTCCACTGTTAACACCAGCAGATAATCCGGATTGTTGGAAGGATCGTTGGTCCTCATACATAGTGGATTTCTGGGCAGCACAGCCTCCTGCTCTACCGAAGGGGAGCTGCCCACAAACAACCATTTATATGCTGGCTGAAGAGATCAGATCAGCTCTTTCATCGGCCGTTTGCTGGCATATTCAGACGGGCCGGTGATCAGGCAGGCAAATATCTGTGCCCGATCATCAGTCCGGGTAAAAGGACCTTAAGATTAAAAAAGGGTCTGCTTTTTTTCCCAGAAACAGTGCCACTAATTTCAAGGGCCGTCTCTGGTATTGCAGGTTGTCGCCATTCACATGCAATACTAGGCCCAGCCCATGGCAAGTGGTGCGCCGCTTCTGGAAAAACCCAAAGGACCTACCTGCTCCTCCTATCCCCTAATAAGAAGAAAACAAAAACCTAGGACATAGCGGAAGGAAGCAAAAGAGGGACAGATTACATGAATAATACATGTGCGAAATATACATCCCATGCAAATAAAGACATTCCTTGTAGATGGAAAAACAGGAGGCGGGTGATGATCAGCGGACGGGAAGAACAGACTTGGCAGCAAAGAAGAAAGAAAGGAAAAAAAGGTAAAACGTAAAGTGTTCAAAGTGTTCAGAAAAGTTCTGTTTGTCCAAGGAAAGCACAGAAAAATAAAGGGGGAAAAGGCGGAGAGGGGCGAATGTACGGGGCAAAAGGGGGGTCTCCGTTGCGATCTCTGCAGTAACTCTTGGAGGAGTGATATCCAACGGTGGAGCCGGAGGCGGTGAGGGAGAACATGCAGTCCCAGAGTCCTGTTGTCACCTCCATCTTACCGGTTATGCAAATGAGAATTGCGTCGTAGGTCCATTATATACCATCCACAAGCCAGAACAGTCACTGTCTCTTCTTTGTACTACACCACAGTGCTAACAGAGGGATCGGACAGATTTAGCTGACCCGTGATGTCAGTTGGATGGTATTGCTGTAAAATACAAATATACAGAGGAAAGGTGAGGATCAACTGGGGCCAAGCCTCGTCTCCGCCGCTGCGGCTTCTCTTTCATTCTGCAGAGTATTACGTCTGTAAAAACGACAATACGTTGGGCCAGTTATATATTCAGATGGGTTACTGGCGGCTGAGAACATTCTTTACACTGATAACGATATACAGAACAGACATTGGACCTCACGGTCATCATAGAGCTCTGAACTAAGAATGGAAGGTGGCTGTGTTGTAATGTACGGAGAGTGTAGGATATACTGTGGAGATATGAATATAGGTACCCCATGCTGCCGTGTAATATGACTCTTATACTACCACCAACCCCCCCCCCCCCCCCCATCCCTGCTAAGCAATAAAAAACACTGAGGAACTAATACTAATAATGTAAATTAATTCACACATTGTGTTGATTAACTGAATTTGTTTAAAACTGAATGAAAATTATCTTTATTATAAGAGATAACTACTATAATACTGTCTCCTATGTACAAGAATATAACTACTATAATACTGCCCCCTACGTACAAGAATATAACTACTATAATACTGCCCCCAGGTACAAGAATATAGCTACTATAATACTGCCCCCTATGTACAAGAATAAAACTACTATAATACTGCCCCCTATGTACAAGAATATAACTACTATAATACTGTCCCCCTATGTACAAGACTATAACTAGTATAATACTGCCCCCTATGTACAAGAATATAACTACTATAATACTACCCCTATGTACAAGAATATAACTACTATAATACTGCCTCCTATGTACAAGACTATAACTAGTATAATACTGCCCCCTATGTACAAGAATATAACTACTATAATACTACCCCTATGTACAAGAATATAACTACTATAATACTGCCCCCTATGTACAAGAATATAACTACTATAATACTGCCCCCTATGTACAAGAATATAACTACTATAATACTACCCCCTATGTACAAGAATATAACTACTATAATACTGCCTCCTATGTACAAGAATATAACTACTATACTACTGCTCCCTATGTACAAGAATATAACTACTATAATACTGCCCCCTATGTACAAGAATATAACTACTATAATACTGCCCCCTATGTACAAGAATATAACTACTATAATACTGCCCCCTATGTACAAGAATATAACTACTATAATACTGCCCCCTATGTACAAGAATATAACTACTATAATACTGTCCCCTATGTACAAGAATATAACTACTATAATACTGCCTCCTATGTACAAGAATATAACTACTATAATACTGCCCCCTATGTACAAGAATATAACTACTATAATACTGCCCCCTATGTATAAGAATATAACTACTATAATACTGCCCCCTATGTACAAGAATATAACTACTATAATACTGCTCCCTATGTACAAGAATATAACTACTATAATACTGTCCCTATGTACAAGAATATAACTACTATAATACTGCCCCTATATACCAGAATATTACTACTATAATACTGCCCCCTATGTACAAGAATATAACTACTGTAATACTGCCCCCTATGTACAAGAATATAACTACTGTAATACTGCCCCCTATGTACAAGAATAAAACTACTATAATACTGCCTCCTATGTACAAGAATATAACTACTATAATACTGCCCCCTATGTACAAGAATATAACTACTATAATACTGCCCCTATGTACAAGAATATAACTACTATAATACTGCCCCCTATGTACAAGAATATAACTACTATAATACTGTCCCCTATGTACAAGAATATAACTACTATAATACTGCCCCTATATACCAGAATATTACTACTATAATACTGCCCCCTATGTAAAAGAATATAACTACTGTAATACTGCCTCCTATGTACAAGAATATAACTACTATAATACTGTCCCCTATGTACAAGAATATAACTACTATAATACTGCCCCTATATACCAGAATATTACTACTATAATACTGCCCCCTATGTACAAGAATATAACTACTGTAATACTGCCCCCTATGTACAAGAATATAACTACTGTAATACTGCCCCCTATGTACAAGAATATAACTACTATAATACTGCCCCCCTATGTACAAGAATATAACTACTATAATACTGCTCCTATGTACAAGAATATAACTACTATAATACTGCCCCCTATGTACAAGAATATAACTACTATAATACTGCTCCTATGTACAAGAATATAACTACTATAATACTGCCCCCTATGTACAAGAATATAACTACTATAATACTGCCTCCTATGTACAAGAATATAACTACTATAATACTGCCCCCTATGTACAAGAATATAACTACTATAATACTGCCCCCTATGTACAAGAATATAACTACTATAATACTGCCCCCTATGTACAAGAATATAACTACTATAATACTGCCCCCTATGTACAAGAATATAACTATTATAATACTGCCCCTATGTACAAGAATATAACTACTATAATACTGCCCCTATGTACAAGAATATAACTTCTATAAGACTGTCTCCTATGTACAAGAATATAACTACTATAATACTGCTCCTATGTACAAGAATATAACTACTATAATACTGTCCCCTATGTACAAGAATATAACTATTATAATACTGCCCCCTATGTAACAAGAATATAACTACTATAATACTGCCTCCTACGTACAAGAATATAACTACTATAATTCTGCCCCTATGTACAAGAATATAACTACTATAATACTGCCCCCTATGTACAAGAATATAACTACTATAATACTGCCCCTATGTACAAGAATATAACTACTATAATACTGCCCCTATGTACAAGAATATAACCACTATAATACTGCCCCCTATGTACAAGAATATAACTACTATAATACTGCCCCCTATGTATAAGAATATAACTACTATAATACTACCTCCTATGTACAAGAATATAACTACTATAATACTGCTCCCTATGTACAAGGATATAACTGCTATAATACTGCTCCCTATGTACAAGAATATAACTGATATAATACTGCCCCCTATGTACAAAAATATAACTGCTATAATACTGCCCCCTATGTACAAGAATATAACTACTATAATACTGCTCCCTATGTACAAGAATATAACTACTATAATACGGTCCCCTATGTACAAGAATATAACTACTATAATACTGCCCCTATGTACAAGAATATAACTACTATAATACTGCCTCTATGTAGAAGAATATAACTACTATAATACTGCCCCATATGTAACAAGAATATAACTACTATAATACTGCTCCTATGTACAAGAATATAACTACTATAATACTGTCCCCTATGTACAAGAATATAACTACTATAATACTGCCCCCTATGTAACAAGAATATAACTACTATAATACTACCTCCTACGTACAAGAATATAACTACTATAATACTGCCCCTATGTACAAGAATATAACTACTATAATACTGCCCCCTATGTAACAGGAATATAACTACTATAATACTGCCCCCTATGTAACAAGAATAAAACTACTATAATAATTCCGCTATGTACAAGAATATAACTACTATAATACTGCCCCCTATGTACAAGAATATAACTACTATAATACTGCCCCCTATGTAACAAGAATAAAACTACTATAATAATTCCGCTATGTACAAGAATATAACTACTATAATACTGCCCCCTATGTACAAGAATATAACTACTATAATACTGCCCTCTATGTACAAGAATATAACCACTATAATACTGCCCCTATGTACAAGAATATAACTACTATAATACGGTCCCCTATGTACAAGAATATAACTACTATAATACTGCCCCTAGGTACAAGAATATAACTACTATAATACTGTCCCCTATGTACAAGAATATAACTACTATAATACTGCCCCCTATGTAACAAGAATATAACTACTATAATACTGCCTCCTACGTACAAGAATATAACTACTATAATACTGCCCCTATGTACAAGAATATAACTACTATAATACGGTCCCCTATGTAACAAGAATATAACTACTATAATACTGCCCCTAGGTACAAGAATATAACTACTATAATACTGTCCCCTATGTACAAGAATATAACTACTATAATACTGCCCCCTATGTAACAAGAATATAACTACTATAATACTGCCTCCTACGTACAAGAATATAACTACTATAATACTGCTCCTATGTACAAGAATATAACTACTATAATACTGCTCCTATGTACAAGAATATAACTACTATAATACTGCCCCTATGTACAAGAATATAACTACTATAATACTGTACCCTATGTACAAGAATATAACTACTTTAATACTGCCCCCTATGTACAAGAATATAACTACTATAATACTGTCCCCTATGTACAAGAATATAACTACTATAATACTGCCCCTATGTACAAGAATATAACTACTATAATACTGCCCCCTATGTAACTAGAATATAACTACTATAATAATTCCGCTATGTACAAGAATATAACTACTATAATACTGCCCCTATGTACAAGAATATAACTACTATAATACGGTCCCCTATGTACAAGAATATAACTACTATAATACTGCCCCTAGGTACAAGAATATAACTACTATAATACTGTCCCCTATGTACAAGAATATAACTACTATAATACTGCCCTATATGTAACAAGAATATAACTACTACAATACTGCCTCCTACGTACAAGAATATAACTACTATAATACTGCCCCCTATGTACAAGAATATAACTACTATAATACTGTCCTCTATGTACAAGAATATAACTACTATAATACTGCCCCCTATGTACATGAATATAACTACTATAATACTGCTCCCTATGTACAAGAATATAACTACTATAATACTGCCCCCTATGTACAAGAATATAACTACTACAATACTGCCCCCTATGTACAAGAATATAACTACTATAATACTGCTCCTATGTACAAGAATATAACTACTATAATACTGCCCCCTATGTACAAGAATATAACTACTACAATACTGCCCCCTATGTACAAGAATATAACTACTACAATACTGCCCCCTATGTACAAGAATGTAACTACTATAATACTGCCCCCTATGTACAAGAATATAACTACTATAATACTGCCCCCTATGTACAAGAATATAACTGCTATAATACTGCCCCCTATGTAACAAGAATATAACTACTATAATACTTCCCCTATGTACAAGAATATAACTACTATAATACTGCCCCTATGTACAAGAATATAACTACTATAATACTGCCCCTATGTACAAGAATATAACTACTATAATACTGTCCCCTATGTACAAGAATATAACTACTATAATACTGCCCCTATGTACAAGAATATAACTATAATAATACTGCCCCCTATGTAACAAGAATATAACTACTATAATACTGCCCCTATGTACAAGAATATAACTACTATAATACTGCCCCTATGTACAAGAATATAACTACTATAATACTGCCCCCTATGTACAAGAATATTACTATAATACTGCCCCTATTTACAAGAATAAAACTACTATAATACTGCCCCTATGTACAAGAATATAACTACTATAATACTGCCACCTATGTACAAGAATATAACTACTATAATACTGCCCCCTATGTATAAGAATATAACTTCTATAATACTGCCCCCTATGTACAAGAATATAACTACTTTAATACTGCTCTCTATGTACAAGAATATAACTACTATAATACTGCTCCTATGTACAAGAATATAACTACTATAATACTGTCCCCTATGTACAAGAATATAACTATTATAATACTGCCCCCTATGTACAAGAATATAACTGCTATAAGACTGTCTCCTATGTACAAGAATATAACTACTATAATACTGCTCCTATGTACAAGAATATAACTACCATAATACTGTCCCCTATGTACAAGAATATATCTACTATAATACTGCCCGCTATGTACAAGAATATAACTACTATAATACTGCCCCCTATGTACAAGAATATAACTATTATAATACTGCCCCCTATGTAACAAGAATATAACTACTATAATACTGCCTCCTATGTACAAGAATATAACTACTATAATACTGTCCCCTATGTACAAGAATATAACTACTATAATTCTGCCCCTATGTACAAGAATATAACTACTATAATACTGCCCCTATGTACAAGAATAAAACCACTATAATACTGCCCCCTATGTACAAGAATATAACTACTATAATACTGCCCCCTATGTATAAGAATATAACTACTATAATACTACCTCCTATGTACAAGAATATAACTACTATAATACTGCCCCCTATGTACAAGAATATAACTGCTATAATACTGCCCCCTATGTACAAGAATATAACTACTATAATACTGCCCGCTATGTACAAGAATATAACTACTATAATACTGCCCCCTATGTACAAGAATATAACTATTATAATACTGCCCCCTATGTAACAAGAATATAACTACTATAATACTGCCTCCTATGTACAAGAATATAACTACTATAATACTGTCCCCTATGTACAAGAATATAACTACTATAATTCTGCCCCTATGTATAAGAATATAACTACTATAATACTACCTCCTATGTACAAGAATATAACTACTATAATACTGCTCCCTATGTACAAGGATATAACTGCTATAATACTGCTCCCTATGTACAAGAATATTACTGCAATAATACTGCCCCCTATGTACAAAAATATAACTGCTATAATACTGCCCCCTATGTACAAGAATATAACTACTATAATACTGCTCCCTATGTACAAGAATATAACTACTATAATACGGTCCCAGATGTACAAGAATATAACTACTATAATACTGCCCCTATGTACAAGAATATAACTACTATAATACTGCCCCCTATGTACAAGAATATAACTACTATAATACTGCCCCATATGTAACAAGAATATAACTACTATAATACTGCTCCTATGTACAAGAATATAACTACTATAATACTGTCCCCTATGTGCAAGAATATAACTATTATAATACTGCCCCCTATGTAACAAGAATATAACTACTATAATACTGCCTCCTATGTACAAGGATATAACCACTATAATACTGCCCCTATGTACAAGGATATAACTACTATAATACTGCTCCCTATGTACAAGAATATAACTACTATAATACTGCCCCTATGTACAAGGATATAACTACTATAATACTGCCCCCTATGTACAAGAATATAACTACTATAATACTGCCCCTATGTACAAGAATATAACCACTATAATACTGCCCCTATGTACAAGAATATAACTACTATAATACTTCCCCCTATGTACAAGAATATAACTACTATAATACTGCCCCCTATGTATAAGAATATAACTACTATAATACTACCTCCTATGTACAAGAATATAACTAATATAATACTGCTACCTATGTACAAGGATATAACTGCTATAATACTGCTCCCTATGTACAAGAATATAACTGCTATAATACTGCCCCCTATGTACAAAAATATAACTGCTATAATACTGCCCCCTATGTACAAGAATATAACTACTATAATACTGCTCCCTATATACAAGAATATAACTACTATAATACGGTCCCCTATGTACAAGAATATAACTACTATAATACTGCCCCCTATGTACAAGAATATAACTACTATAATACTGCTCCCTATATACAAGAATATAACTACTATAATACTGCTCCCTATTTACAAGAATATAACTACTATAATACTGCCCCTACGTACAAGAATATAACTACTATAATACTGCCCCAAGTACAAGAATATAACTACTATAATACTGCCCCCTATGTAACAAGAATATAACTACTATAATACTGCCCCTATGTACAAGAATATAACTACTATAATACTGCTCCCTATTTACAAGAATATAACTACTATAATACTGCCCCTACGTACAAGAATATAACTACTATAATACTGCCCCAAGTACAAGAATATAACTACTATAATACTGCCCCTATGTACAAGAATATAACTACTATAATACTGTCCCCTATGTACAAGAATATAACTACTATAATACTGTCCCCTATGTACAAGAATATAACTACTATAATACTGTCCCCTATGTACAAGAATATAACTACTATAATACTGCCCCCTATGTACAAGAATATAACTACTATAATACTGTCCCCTATGTACAAGAATATAACTACTATAATACTGCCCCTATGTACAAGAATATAACTACTATAATACTGCCCCTATGTACAAGAATATAACTACTATAATACGGTCCCCTATGTACAAGAATATAACTACTATAATACTGCCTCCTATGTACAAGAATATAACTACTATAATACTGCCCCCTATGTACAAGAATATAACTACTATAATACTGCTCCCTATGTAACAAGAATATAACTACTATAATACTGCCTCCTACGTACAAGAATATAACTACTATAATACTGCCCCTATGTACAAGAATATAACTACTATAATACTGCCCCCTAGGTACAAGAATATAACTACTATAATACTGTCCCCTATGTACAAGAATATAACTACTATAATACTGCCCCCTATGTAACAAGAATATAACTACTATAATACTGCCTCCTACGTACAAGAATATAACTACTATAATACTGCCCCTATGTACAAGAATATAACTACTATAATACTGCCCCCTATGTAACAGGAATATAACTACTATAATACTGCCCCTATGTACAAGAATATAACTACTATAATACTGTACCCTATGTACAAGAATATAACTAAGTTAATACTGCCCCCTATGTACAAGAATATAACTACTATAATACTGTCCCCTATGTACAAGAATATAACTACTATAATACTGCCCCTATGTACAAGAATATAACTACTATAATACTGCCCCTATGTACAAGAATATAACTACTATAATACTGCCCCTATGTACAAGAATATAACTACTATAATACTGCCCCCTATGTACAAGAATATAACTACTATAATACTGCCCTATATGTAACAAGAATATAACTACTATAATACTGCCTCCTACGTACAAGAATATAACTACTATAATACTGCCCCTATGTACAAGAATATAACTACTATAATACTGCCCCCTATGTAACAAGAATATAACTACTATAATACTGCCCCTATGTACAAGAATATAACTACTATAATACTGTCCCCTATGTACAAGAATATAACTACTATAATACTGCCCCTATGTACAAGAATATAACTACTATAATACTGCCCCTATGTACAAGAATATAACTACTATAATACGGTCCCCTATGTACAAGAATATAACTACTATAATACTGCCCCTAGGTACAAGAATATAACTACTATAATACTGTACCTTATGTACAAGAATATAACTACTTTAATACTGCCCCCTATGTACAAGAATATAACTACTATAATACTGTCCCCTATGTACAAGAATATAACTACTATAATACTGCCCCTATGTACAAGAATATAACTACTATAATACTGCCCCCTATGTAACAAGAATATAACTACTATAATAATTCCGCTATGTACAAGAATATAACTACTATAATACTGCCCCTATGTACAAGAATATAACTACTATAATACTGCCCCTATGTACAAGAATATAACTACTATAATACGGTCCCCTATGTACAAGAATATAACTACTATAATACTGCCCCTAGGTACAAGAATATAACTACTATAATACTGTCCCCTATGTACAAGAATATAACTACTATAATACTGCCCCTAGGTACAAGAATATAACTACTATAATACTGTCCCCTATGTACAAGAATATAACTACTATAATACTGCCCCCTATGTACAAGAATATAACTACTATAATACTGCCCTATATGTAACAAGAATATAACTACTATAATACTGCCTCCTACGTACAAGAATATAACTACTATAATACTGCCCCTATGTACAAGAATATAACTACTATAATACTGCCCCCTATGTACAAGAATTTAACTACTACAATACTGCCCCCTATGTACAGGAATCTAACTACTATAATACTGCCCCTATGTACAAGAATATAACTACTATAATACTGCCTCCCCTATGTACAAGAATATAACTACTATAATACTGCCCCCTGTGTACAAGAATATAACTACTATAATACTGTCCCCTATGTACAAGAATATAACTACTATAATACTGCCCCTATGTACAAGAATATAACTACTATAATACTGCCCATTATGTAACAAGAATATAACTACTATAATAATTCCGCTATGTACAAGAATATAACTACTATAATACTGCCCCTATGTACAAGAATATAACTACTATAATACGGTCCCCTATGTACAAGAATATAACTACTATAATACTGCCCCTATGTACAAGAATATAACTACTATAATACTGCTCCCTATATACAAGAATATAACTACTATAATACTGCTCCTATTTACAAGAATATAACTACTATAATACTGCCCCTACGTACAAGAATATAACTACTATAATACTGCCCCAAGTACAAGAATATAACTACTATAATACTGCCCCCTATGTAACAAGAATATAACTACTATAATACTGCCCCTATGTACAAGAATATAACTACTATAATACTGCTCCCTATTTACAAGAATATAACTACTATAATACTGCCCCTACGTACAAGAATATAACTACTATAATACTGCCCCAAGTACAAGAATATAACTACTATAATACTGCCCCTATGTACAAGAATATAACTACTATAATACTGTCCCCTATGTACAAGAATATAACTACTATAATACTGTCCCCTATGTACAAGAATATAACTACTATAATACTGCCCCCTATGTACAAGAATATAACTACTATAATACTGTCCCCTATGTACAAGAATATAACTACTATAATACTGCCCCTATGTACAAGAATATAACTACTATAATACTGCCCCTATGTACAAGAATATAACTACTATAATACGGTCCCCTATGTACAAGAATATAACTACTATAATACTGCCTCCTATGTACAAGAATATAACTACTATAATACTGCCCCCTATGTACAAGAATATAACTACTATAATACTGCTCCCTATGTAACAAGAATATAACTACTATAATACTGCCTCCTACGTACAAGAATATAACTACTATAATACTGCCCCTATGTACAAGAATATAACTACTATAATACTGCCCCCTAGGTACAAGAATATAACTACTATAATACTGTCCCCTATGTACAAGAATATAACTACTATAATACTGCCCCCTATGTAACAAGAATATAACTACTATAATACTGCCTCCTACGTACAAGAATATAACTACTATAATACTGCCCCTATGTACAAGAATATAACTACTATAATACTGCCCCCTATGTAACAGGAATATAACTACTATAATACTGCCCCTATGTACAAGAATATAACTACTATAATACTGTACCCTATGTACAAGAATATAACTAAGTTAATACTGCCCCCTATGTACAAGAATATAACTACTATAATACTGTCCCCTATGTACAAGAATATAACTACTATAATACTGCCCCTATGTACAAGAATATAACTACTATAATACTGCCCCTATGTACAAGAATATAACTACTATAATACTGCCCCTATGTACAAGAATATAACTACTATAATACTGCCCCCTATGTACAAGAATATAACTACTATAATACTGCCCTATATGTAACAAGAATATAACTACTATAATACTGCCTCCTACGTACAAGAATATAACTACTATAATACTGCCCCTATGTACAAGAATATAACTACTATAATACTGCCCCCTATGTAACAAGAATATAACTACTATAATACTGCCCCTATGTACAAGAATATAACTACTATAATACTGTCCCCTATGTACAAGAATATAACTACTATAATACTGCCCCTATGTACAAGAATATAACTACTATAATACTGCCCCTATGTACAAGAATATAACTACTATAATACGGTCCCCTATGTACAAGAATATAACTACTATAATACTGCCCCTAGGTACAAGAATATAACTACTATAATACTGTACCTTATGTACAAGAATATAACTACTTTAATACTGCCCCCTATGTACAAGAATATAACTACTATAATACTGTCCCCTATGTACAAGAATATAACTACTATAATACTGCCCCTATGTACAAGAATATAACTACTATAATACTGCCCCCTATGTAACAAGAATATAACTACTATAATAATTCCGCTATGTACAAGAATATAACTACTATAATACTGCCCCTATGTACAAGAATATAACTACTATAATACTGCCCCTATGTACAAGAATATAACTACTATAATACGGTCCCCTATGTACAAGAATATAACTACTATAATACTGCCCCTAGGTACAAGAATATAACTACTATAATACTGTCCCCTATGTACAAGAATATAACTACTATAATACTGCCCCTAGGTACAAGAATATAACTACTATAATACTGTCCCCTATGTACAAGAATATAA
Organism: Eleutherodactylus coqui; assembly: GCA_035609135.1. Lineage (NCBI taxonomy): Eukaryota > Metazoa > Chordata > Amphibia > Anura > Eleutherodactylidae > Eleutherodactylus > Eleutherodactylus coqui. The sequence continues at coordinate 1,394,959 of CM069414.1, read as the reverse complement.
CTACTATAATACTGCCCCCTATGTACAAGAATATAACTACTATAATACTGCCCTATATGTAACAAGAATATAACTACTATAATACTGCCTCCTACGTACAAGAATATAACTACTATAATACTGCCCCTATGTACAAGAATATAACTACTATAATACTGCCCCCTATGTACAAGAATTTAACTACTACAATACTGCCCCCTATGTACAGGAATCTAACTACTATAATACTGCCCCTATGTACAAGAATATAACTACTATAATACTGCCCCCCTATGTACAAGAATATAACTACTATAATACTGCCCCCTGTGTACAAGAATATAACTACTATAATACTGTCCCCTATGTACAAGAATATAACTACTATAATACTGCCCCTATGTACAAGAATATAACTCCTATAATACTGCCCTCTATGTACAAGACTATAACTACTATAATACTGCCCATTATGTAACAAGAATATAACTACTATAATAATTCCGCTATGTACAAGAATATAACTACTATAATACTGCCCCTATGTACAAGAATATAACTACTATAATACTGCCCCCTATGTACAAGAATATAACTACTATAATACTGCCCCTAGGTACAAGAATATAACTACTATAATACTGCCCCCTATGTACAAGAATATAACTACTATAATACTGCCCCCTATGTACAAGAATATAACTACTATAATACTGCCCATTATGTAACAAGAATATAACTACTATAATAATTCCGCTATGTACAAGAATATAACTACTATAATACTGCCCCTATGTACAATAATATAACTACTATAATACGGTCCCCTATGTACAAGAATATAACTACTATAATACTGCCCCTAGGTACAAGAATATAACTACTATAATACTGTCCCCTATGTACAAGAATATAACTACTATAATACTGCCCCCTATGTAACAAGAATATAACTACTATAATACTGCCTCCTACGTACAAGAATATAACTACTATAATACTGCCCCTATGTACAAGAATATAACTACTATAATACTGCCCCCTATGTAACAGGAATATAACTACTATAATACTGCCCCTATGTACAAGAATATAACTACTATAATACTGTACCCTATGTACAAGAATATAACTAAGTTAATACTGCCCCCTATGTACAAGAATATAACTACTATAATACTGTCCCCTATGTACAAGAATATAACTACTATAATACTGCCCCTATGTACAAGAATATAACTACTATAATACTGCCCCCTATGTAACAAGAATATAACTACTATATTAATTCCGCTATGTACAAGAATATAACTACTATAATACTGCCCCTATGTACAAGAATATAACTACTATAATACTGCCCCTATGTACAAGAATATAACTACTATAATACGGTCCCCTATGTACAAGAATATAACTACTGTAATACTGCCCCCTATGTACAAGAATATAACTACTATAATACTGCCCTATATGTAACAAGAATATAACTACTATAATACTGCCTCCTACGTACAAGAATATAACTACTATAATACTGCCCCTATGTACAAGAATATAACTACTATAATACTGCCCCCTATGTAACAAGAATATAACTACTATAATACTGCCCCCTATGTACAAGAATATAACTACTATAATACTGTCCCCTATGTACAAGAATATAACTACTATAATACTGCCCCTATGTACAAGAATATAACTACTATAATACTGCCCCCTATGTAACAAGAATATAACTACTATAATAATTCCGCTATGTACAAGAATATAACTACTATAATACTGCCCCTATGTACAAGAATATAACTACTATAATACTGCCCCTATGTACAAGAATATTACTACTATAATACGGTCCCCTATGTACAAGAATATAACTACTATAATACTGCCCCTAGGTACAAGAATATAACTACTATAATATTGTCCCCTATGTACAGGAATATAACTACTATAATACTGCCCCTATGTAACAAGAATATAACTACTATAATACTGCCTCCTACGTACAAGAATATAACTACTATAATACTGCCCCTATGTACAAGAATATAACTACTATAATACTGCCCCCTATGTAACAGGAATATAACTACTATAATACTGCCCCTATGTACAAGAATATAACTACTATAATACTGTACCCTATGTACAAGAATATAACTACTTTAATACTGCCCCCTATGTACAAGAATATAACTACTATAATACTGTCCCCTATGTACAAGAATATAACTACTATAATACTGCCCCTATGTACAAGAATATAACTACTATAATACTGCCCCCTATGTAACAAGAATATAACTACTATAATAATTCCGCTATGTACAAGAATATAACTACTATAATACTGCCCCTATGTACAAGAATATAACTACTATAATACTGCCCCTATGTACAAGAATATAACTACTATAATACGGTCCCCTATGTACAAGAATATAACTACTATAATACTGCCCCTAGGTACAAAAATATAACTACTATAATACTGTCCCCTATGTACAAGAATATAACTACTATAATACTGCCCTATATGTAACAAGAATATAACTACTATAATACTGCCTCCTACGTACAAGAATATAACTACTATAATACTGCCCCTATGTACAAGAATATAACTACTATAATACTGTCCCCTATGTACAAAAATATAACTACTATAATACTGCCCCCTATGTACAAGAATATAACTACTATAATACTGTCCCCTATGTACAAGAATATAACTACTATAATACTGCCCCTATGTACGAGAATATAACTACTATAATACTGCCCCCTATGTAACAAGAATATAACTAATATAATACTTCCCCTATGTACAAGAATATAACTACTATAATACTGCCCCTATGTACAAGAATATAACTACTATAATACTGCCCCTATGTACAAGAATATAACTACTATAATACTGTCCCCTATGTACAAGAATATAACTACTATAATACTGCCCCTATGTACAAGAATATAACTATAATAATACTGCCCCCTATGTAACAAGAATATAACTACTATAATACTGCCCCTATGTACACGAATATAACTAGTATAATACTGCCCCTATGTACAAGAATATAACTACTATAATACTGCCCCCTATGTACAAGAATATAACTACTATAATACTGCCCCTATGTACAAGAATATAACTACTACAATACTGCCCCCTATGTAACAAGAATATAACTACTATAATACTGCCCCTATGTACAAGAATATAACTACTATAATACTGCCCCCTATGTACAAGAATATAACTACTATAATACTGCCCCTATGTACAAGAATATAACTACTATAATACTGCCCCCTATGTAACAAGAATATAACTACTATAATACTGCCCCTATGTACAAGAATATAACTAATATAATACTGCCCCTATGTACAAGAATATAACTACTATAATACTGTCCCCTATGTACAAGAATATAACTACTATAATACTGCCCCCTATGTACAAGAATATAACTACTATAATACTGCCCCTATGTACAAGAATATACCTACTATAATACTGCCCCCTATGTACAAGAATATAACTACTATAATACTGCCCCCTATGTACAAGATTATACCTACTATAATACTGCTCCCTATGTATAAGAATATAACTACTATAATACCGCTCCCTATGTATAAGAATATAACTACTATAATACTGCTCCCTATGTACAAGAAAATGACTACTATAATACTGCCCCCTATGTACAAGAATTTAACTACTACAATACTGCCCCCTATGTACAAGAGTATAACTACTATAATACTGGCCCCTATGTACAGGTATCTAACTACTATAATACTGCTCCCTATGTACAAGAATATAACTACTATAATACTGCCCCCTATGTACAAGAATATAACTACTATAATACTGCCCCTATGTACAAGAATATAACTACTATAATACTGCCCTCCTATGTACAAGAATATAACTACTATAATACTGCCCCCTATGTACAAGAATATAACTACTATAATACTGCCCCCTATGTACAAGAATGTAACTACTATAATACTGCCCCCTATGTACAAGAATATAACTACTCTACTACTGCCCCCTATGTACAAGAATATAACTACTATAATACTGCCCCCTATGTACAAGAATATAACTACTATAATACTGCCCCCTATGTACAAGAATATAACTACTATAATACTGCCCCCTATGTACAAGAATATAACTACTATAATACTGCCCCCTATGTACAGGAATCTAACTACTATAATACTGCCCTATATGTAACAAGAATATAACTACTATAATACTGCCTCCTACGTACAAGAATATAACTACTATAATACTGCCCCTATGTACAAGAATATAACTACTATAATACTGCCCCCTATGTAACAAGAATATAATTACTATAATACTGCCCCTATGTACAAGAATATAACTACTATAATACTATCCCCTATGTACAAGAATATAACTACTATAATACTGCCCCCTATGTACAAGAATATAACTACTATAATACTGTCCCCGATGTCCAAGAATATAACTACTATAATACTGCCCCTATGTACGAGAATATAACTACTATAATACTGCCCCCTATGTAACAAGAATATAACTACTAAAATACTTCCCCTATGTACAAGAATATTTCTACTATAATACTGCCGCTATGTACAAGAATATAACTACTATAATACTGCCCCCTATGTAACAAGAATATAACTACTATAATACTGCCCCCTATGTACAAGAATATTTCTACTATAATACTGCCGCTATGTACAAGAATATAACTACTATAATACTGCCCCTATGTACAAGAATATAACTACTATAATACTGTCCTCTATGTACAAGAATATAACTACTATAATACTGCCCCTAAGTACAAGAATATAACTATAATAATACTGCCCCCTATGTAACAAGAATATAACTACTATAATACTGCCCCTATGTACAAGAATATAACTACTATAATGCTGCCCCTATGTACAAGAATATAACTAATATAATACTGCCCCTATGTACAAGAATATAACTACTATAATACTGCCCCCTATGTAATAAGAATATAACTACTATAATACTGCCCCTATGTACAAGAATATAACTAATATAATACTGCCCCTATGTACAAGAATATAACTACTATAATACTGCCCCCTAAGTACAAGAATATAACTACTATAATACTGCCCCTATGTACAAGAATATACCTACTATAATACTGCCCCCTATGTACAAGAATATAACTACTATAATACTGCCCCCTATGTACAAGATTATACCTACTATAATACTGCTCCCTATGTATAAGAATATAACTACTATAATACTGCTCCCTATGTATAAGAATATAACTACTATAATACTGCTCCCTATGTACAAGAAAATAACTACTATAATACTGCCCCCTATGTACAAGAATTTAACTACTACGATACTGCCCCCTATGTACAAGAGTATAACTACTATAATACTGGCCCCTATGTACAGGAATCTAACTACTATAATACTGCCCCCTATGTACAAGAATATAACTACTATAATACTGCCCCCTATGTACAAGACTATAACTACTGTAATACTGCCCCCTATGTACAAGAATATAACTGCTATAATACTGCCCCCTATGTACAAGAATATAACTACTATAATACTGCCCCCTATGTACAAGAATATAACTACTATAATACTGCCCCCTATGTACAAGAATATAACTGCTATAATACTGCCCCCTATGTACAATAATGTAACTACTATAATACTTCCCCCTATGTACAAGAATATAACTACTCTACTACTGCCCCCTATGTACAAGAATATAACTACTATAATACTGCCCCCTATGTACAAGAATATAACTACTATAATACTGCCCCCTAAGTACAGGAATCTAACTACTATAATACTGCCCCCTATGTACAAGAATATAACTACTATAATACTGCCCCTATATACAAGAATATAACTACTATAATACTGCCCCCTATCTACAAGAATCTAACTACTATAATACTGCCCTCCTATGTACAAGAATATAACTACTATAATACTGCCTCCTATGTACAAGAATATAAGTACTATAATACTACCCCCCATGTACAAGAATATAACTACTATAATACTGCTGCTATGGACAAGAATATAACTACTATAATACTGCCCCTATGTACAAGAATATAACTACTATAATACTGCCCCTATGTACAGGAATATAACTGCTATAATACCGCCCCCTATGTGCAAGAATATAACTACTATAATACTGCTGCTATGTACAAGAATATAACTACAATAATACTGCCCCCAATGTACAAGAATATAACTACTATAATACTGCCCCCTATGTACAAGAATATAACTACTATAATACTGCCCCCTATGTACAAGAATATAACTGCTATAATACTGCCCCCTATGTACAAGAATATAACTACTATAATACTGCCCCCTATGTACAAGAATATAACTACTATAATACTGCCCCCAATGTACAAGAATATAACTACTATAATACTGCCCCCTATGTACAAGAATATAACTACTATAATACTGCCCCCTATGTACAAGAATATAACTGCTATAATACTGCCCCCTATGTACAAGAATATAACTACTATAATACTGCCCCCTATGTACAAGAATATAACTACTATAATACTGCTCCCTATGTACAAGAATATATCTACTATAATACTGCCCCCTATGTACAAGAATATAACTACTATAATACTGCCCCCTATGTACAAGAATATAACTGCTATAATACTGCCCCCTATGTACAAGAATATAACTACTATAATACTGCCCCCTATGTACAAGAATATAACTACTATAATACTGCCCCCAATGTACAAGAATATAACTACTATAATACTGCCCCCTATGTACAAGAATATAACTACTATAATACTGCCCCCTATGTACAAGAATATAACTGCTATAATACTGCCCCCTATGTACAAGAATATAACTACTATAATACTGCCCCCTATGTACAAGAATATAACTACTATAATACTGCTCCCTATGTACAAGAATATATCTACTATAATACTGCCCCCTATGTACAAGAATATAACTACTATAATACTGCCCCCTATGTACAAGAATTTAACTACTACAATACTGCCCCCTATGTACAAGAGTATAACTACTATAATACTGGCCCCTATGTACAGGAATATAACTGCTATAATACCGCCCCCTATGTGCAAGAATATAACTACTATAATACTGCTGCTATGTACAAGAATATAACTACTATAATACTGCCCCCTATGTACAAGAATATAACTGCTATAATACTGCCCCCTATGTACAAGAATATAACTACTATAATACTGCCCCCTATGTACAAGAATATAACTACTATAATACTGCTCCCTATGTACAAGAATATATCTACTATAATACTGCCCCCTATGTACAAGAATATAACTACTATAATACTGCCCCCTATGTACAAGAATATAACTGCTATAATACTGCCCCCTATGTACAAGAATATAACTACTATAATACTGCCCCCTATGTACAAGAATATAACTACTATAATACTGCCCCCAATGTACAAGAATATAACTACTATAATACTGCCCCCTATGTACAAGAATATAACTACTATAATACTGCCCCCTATGTACAAGAATATAACTGCTATAATACTGCCCCCTATGTACAAGAATATAACTACTATAATACTGCCCCCTATGTACAAGAATATAACTACTATAATACTGCTCCCTATGTACAAGAATATATCTACTATAATACTGCCCCCTATGTACAAGAATATAACTACTATAATACTGCCCCCTATGTACAAGAATTTAACTACTACAATACTGCCCCCTATGTACAAGAGTATAACTACTATAATACTGGCCCCTATGTACAGGAATATAACTGCTATAATACCGCCCCCTATGTGCAAGAATATAACTACTATAATACTGCTGCTATGTACAAGAATATAACTACTATAATACTGCCCCCTATGTACAAGAATATAACTACTATAATACTGCCCCCTATGTACAAGAATATAACTACTATAATACTGCACCCTATGTACAGGAATATAACTACTATAATACTGCCCCCTATGTGCAAGAATATAACTACTATAATAGTGCTGCTATGTACAAGAATATAACTACAATAATACTGCCCCCAATGTACAAGAATATAACTACTATAATACTGCCCCCTATGTACAAGAATATAACTACAATAATACTGCCCCCAATGTACAAGAATATAACTGCTATAATACTGCCCCCTATGTACAAGAATATAACTACTATAATACTGCCCCCTATGTACAAGAATATAACTACTATAATACTGCCCCCAATGTACAAGAATATAACTACTATAATACTGCCCCCTATGTACAAGAATATAACTACTATAATACTGCCCCCTATGTACAAGAATATAACTGCTATAATACTGCCCCCTATGTACAAGAATATAACTACTATAATACTGCCCCCTATGTACAAGAATATAACTACTATAATACTGCACCCTATGTACAGGAATATAACTACTATAATACTGCCCCCTATGTGCAAGAATATAACTACTATAATAGTGCTGCTATGTACAAGAATATAACTACAATAATACTGCCCCCAATGTACAAGAATATAACTACTATAATACTGCCCCCTATGTACAAGAATATAACTACTATAATACTGCCCCCTATGTACAAGAATATAACTGCTATAATACTGCCCCCTATGTACAAGAATATAACTACTATAATACTGCCCCCTATGTACAAGAATATAACTACTATAATACTGCCCCCAATGTACAAGAATATAACTACTATAATACTGCCCCCTATGTACAAGAATATAACTACTATAATACTGCCCCCTATGTACAAGAATATAACTGCTATAATACTGCCCCCTATGTACAAGAATATAACTACTATAATACTGCCCCCTATGTACAAGAATATATCTACTATAATACTGCCCCCTATGTACAAGAATATAACTACTATAATACTGCCCCCTATGTACAAGAATTTAACTACTACAATACTGCCCCCTATGTAGAAGAGTATAACTACTATAATACTGGCCCCTATGTACAGGAATCTAACTACTATAATACTGCTCCCTATGTACAAGAATATAACTACTATAATACTGCCCCCTATGTACAAGAATATAACTACTATAATACTGCCCCTATGTACAAGAATATAACTACTATAATACTGCCCCTATGTACAAGAATATAACTACTATAATACTGCCCTCCTATGTACAAGAATATAACTACTATAATACTGCCCCCTATGTTCAAGAATATAACTACTATAATACTGCCCCCTATGTACAAGAATGTAACTACTATAATACTGCCCCCTATGTACAAGAATATAACTACTCTACTACTGCCCCCTATGTACAAGAATATAACTACTATAATACTGCCCCCTATGTACAAGAATATAACTACTATAATACTGCCCCCTATGTACAAGAATATAACTACTATAATACTGCTCCCTATGTACAAGAATATAACTACTATAATACTGCCCTCCTATGTACAAGAATATAACTACTATAATACTGCCCCCTATGTACAAGAATATAACTACTATAATACTGCCCCCTATGTACAAGAATATAACTACTATAATACTGCCCCCTATGTACAAGAATGTAACTACTATAATGCTGCCCCCTATGTACAAGAATATAACTACTCTACTACTGCCCCCTATGTACAAGAATATAACTACTATAATACTGCCCCCTATGTACAAGAATATAACTACTATAATACTGCCCCTATATACAAGAATATAACTACTATAATACTGCCCCTATATACAAGAATATAACTACTATAATACTGCCCCCTATGTACAAGAATATAACTACTATAATACTGCCCCCTATATACAAGAATATAACTACTATAATACTGCCCCCTATATACAAGAATATAACTACTATAATACTGCCCCCTATATACAAGAATATAACTACTATAATACTGCCCCCTATATACAAGAATATAACTACTATAATACTGCCCCCTCTGTACAAGAATATAACTACTATAATACTGCTCCTATGTACAAGAATATAACTACTATAATACTGCCCACTATATACAAGAATATAACTACTATAATACTGCCCCCTATGTACAAGAATATAACTACTATAATACTGCCCCCTATGTACAAGAATATAACTACTATACTACTGCCCCCTATGTACAGGAATCTAACTACTATAATACTGCTCCCTATGTACAAGAATATAACTACTATAATACTGCCCCCTATGTACAAGAATATAACTACTATAATACTGCCCCCTATGTACAAGAATATAACTACTATAATACTGCCCCCTATGTACAAGAATATAACTACTATAATGCTGCCCCCTATGTACAAGAATATAACTACTATAATACTGCCTCCGATGTACAAGAATATAACTACTATAATACTGCCCCCTATGTACAAGAATATAACTACTCTACTACTGCCCCCTATGTACAAGAATATAACTACTATAATACTGCCCCCTATGTACAAGAATATAACTACTATAATACTGCCCCCTATGTACAAGAATATAACTACTATAATACTGCCCCCTATGTACAAGAATATAACTACTATAATACTGCTCCTATGTACAAGAATATAACTACTATAATACTGCCCCCTATGTACAAGAATATAACTACTATAATACTGCCCCCTATGTACAAGAATATAACTACTATAATACTGCCCCCTATATACAAGAATATAACTACTATGATACTGCCCCCTATGTACAAGAATATAACTACTATAATACTGCCCCCTATATACAAGAATATAACTACTATAATACTGCCCCCTATATACAAGAATATAACTACTATAATACTGCCCCCTCTGTACAAGAATATAACTACTATAATACTGCTCCTATGTACAAGAATATAACTACTATAATACTGCCCCCTATATACAAGAGTATAACTACTATAATACTGCCCCCTATATACAAGAATATAACTACTATAATACTGCCCCCTATGTACAAGAATATAACTACTATACTACTGCCCCCTATGTACAGGAATCTAACTACTATAATACTGCTCCCTATGTACAAGAATATAACTACTATAATACTGCCCCCTATGTACAAGAATATAACTACTATAATACTGCCCCCTATGTACAAGAATATAACTACTATAATACTGCCCCCTATGTACAAGAATATAACTACTATAATGCTGCCCCCTATGTACAAGAATATAACTACTATAATACTGCCTCCGATGTACAAGAATATAACTACTATAATACTGCCCCCTATGTACAAGAATATAACTACTCTACTACTGCCCCCTATGTACAAGAATATAACTACTATAATACTGCCCCCTATGTACAAGAATATAACTACTATAATACTGCCCCCTATGTACAAGAATATAACTACTATAATACTGCCCCCTATGTACAAGAATATAACTACTATAATACTGCCCCCTATGTACAAGAATATAACTACTATAATACTGCCCCCTATGTACAAGAATATAACTACTATAATACTGCCCCCTATATACAAGAATATAACTACTATGATACTGCCCCCTATGTACAAGAATATAACTACTATAATACTGCCTCCCTATGTACAAGAATATAACTACTATATTACTGCCCCTATATACAAGAATATAACTGCTATAATACTGCCCCCTATGTACAAGAATATAACTACTATAATACTGCCCTCTATGTACAATAATATAACTACTATAATACTGCCCCCTATGTACAAGAATATAACTACTATAATACTGCCCTCTATGTACAGGAATATAACTACTATAATACTGTCTCTTATGTACAAGAATATAACTACTATAATACTGCCCCCTATGTACAAGAATATAACTACTATAATACTGCTTCCTATGTACAAGAATATAACTACTATAATACTGCCCCCTATGTACAAGAATATAACTACTATAATACTGCCCCCTATGTACAAGAATATAACTACTATACTACTGCCCCCTATGTACAGGAATCTAACTACTATAATACTGCTCCCTATGTACAAGAATATAACTACTATAATACTGCCCCCTATGTACAAGAATATAACTACTATAATACTGCCCCCTATGTACAAGAATATAACTACTATAATACTGCCCCCTATGTACAAGAATATAACTACTATAATGCTGCCCCCTATGTACAAGAATATAACTACTATAATACTGCCTCCGATGTACAAGAATATAACTACTATAATACTGCCCCCTATGTACAAGAATATAACTACTCTACTACTGCCCCCTATGTACAAGAATATAACTACTATAATACTGCCCCCTATGTACAAGAATATAACTACTATAATACTGCCCCCTATGTACAAGAATATAACTACTATAATACTGCCCCCTATGTACAAGAATATAACTACTATAATACTGCCCCCTATGTACAAGAATATAACTACTATAATACTGCCCCCTATGTACAAGAATATAACTACTATAATACTGCCCCCTATATACAAGAATATAACTACTATGATACTGCCCCCTATGTACAAGAATATAACTACTATAATACTGCCTCCCTATGTACAAGAATATAACTACTATATTACTGCCCCTATATACAAGAATATAACTGCTATAATACTGCCCCCTATGTACAAGAATATAACTACTATACAGTATATAGGAGGCAGTATTATAGTTGTTATATTCTTGTACATTCTTGTACTGTCATAGAGTGCAGCCAGTAACATCTCTCTAACACATTATATGTCCCCCAGAGTGCGGCCAGTAACCTCTCCAACACATTATATGTCTCCCAGAGTCAGCCAGTAACATCTCCAACACATTATATGTCCCCCAGAGTGCGGCCAGTAACATGTCCAACACATTATATGTCCCCCAGAGTGCAGCCAGTAACATCTCCAACACATTATATGTCCCCCAGAGTGCAGCCAGTAACATCTCTAACACATTATATGTCCCCCAGAGTGCGGCCAGTAACATCTCCAACACATTATATGTGCCCCAGAGTGCAGCCAGTAACATCTCCAACACATTATATGTCCCCCAGAGTGCGGCCAGTAACATCTCCAACACATTATATGTCCCCCAGAGTGCGGCCAGTAACATCTCCAACACATTATATGTCCCCCAGAGTGCGGCCAGTAACATCTCCAACACATTATATGTCCCCCAGAGTGCGGCCAGTAACATCTCCAACACATTATATGTCCCCCAGAGTGCGGCCAGTAACATCTCCAACACATTATATGTCCCCCAGAGTGCAGCCAGTAACATCTCCAACACATTATATGTCCTCCAGAGTGCGGCCAGTAACATCTCCAACACATTATATGTCCCCCAGAGTGCAGCCAGTAACATCTCCAACACATTATATGTCTCCCAGAGTCAGCCAGTAACATCTCCAACACATTATATGTCCCCCAGAGTGCGGCCAGTAACATCTCCAACACATTATATGTCCCCCAGAGTGCAGCCAGTAACATCTCCAACACATTATATGTCCCCCAGAGTGCAGCCAGTAACATCTCCAACACATTATATGTCCCCCAGACTGCAGCCAGTAACATCTCCAACACATTATATGTCCCCCAGAGTGCAGCCAGTAACATCTCTAACACATTATATGTCCCCCAGAGTGCGGCCAGTAACATCTCCAACACATTATATGTGCCCCAGAGTGCAGCCAGTAACATCTCCAACACATTATATGTCCCCCAGAGTGCGGCCAGTAACATCTCCAACACATTATATGTCCCCCAGAGTGCGGCCAGTAACATCTCCAACACATTATATGTCCCCCAGAGTGCGGCCAGTAACATCTCCAACACATTATATGTCCCCCAGAGTGCGGCCAGTAACATCTCCAACACATTATATGTCCCCCAGAGTGCAGCCAGTAACATCTCCAACACATTATATGTCCTCCAGAGTGCGGCCAGTAACATCTCCAACACATTATATGTCCCCCAGAGTGCAGCCAGTAACATCTCCAACACATTATATGTCCCCCAGAGTGCAGCCAGTAACATCTCCAACACGTTATATGTCCCCCAGAGTGCGGCCAGTAACATCTCCAACACATTATATGTGCCCCAGAGTGCAGCCAGTAACATCTCCAACACATTATATGTCCCCCAGAGTGCGGCCAGTAACATCTCCAACACATTATATGTCCCCCAGAGTGCAGCCAGTAACATCTCCAACACATTATATGTCCCCCAGAGTGCAGCCAGTAACATCTCTAACACATTATATGTCCCCCAGAGTGCGGCCAGTAACATCTCCAACACATTATATGTGCCCCAGAGTGCAGCCAGTAACATCTCCAACACATTATATGTCCCCCAGAGTGCGGCCAGTAACATCTCCAACACATTATATGTCCCCCAGAGTGCGGCCAGTAACATCTCCAACACATTATATGTCCCCCAGAGTGCGGCCAGTAACATCTCCAACACATTATATGTCCCCCAGAGTGCGGCCAGTAACATCTCCAACACATTATATGTCCCCCAGAGTGCAGCCAGTAACATCTCCAACACATTATATGTCCTCCAGAGTGCGGCCAGTAACATCTCCAACACATTATATGTCTCCCAGAGTCAGCCAGTAACATCTCCAACACATTATATGTCCCCCAGAGTGCGGCCAGTAACATCTCCAACACATTATATGTCCCCCAGAGTGCAGCCAGTAACATCTCCAACACATTATATGTCCCCCAGAGTGCAGCCAGTAACATCTCCAACACATTATATGTCCCCCAGACTGCAGCCAGTAACATCTCCAACACATTATATGTCCCCCAGAGTGCAGCCAGTAACATCTCTAACACATTATATGTCCCCCAGAGTGCGGCCAGTAACATCTCCAACACATTATATGTGCCCCAGAGTGCAGCCAGTAACATCTCCAACACATTATATGTCCCCCAGAGTGCGGCCAGTAACATCTCCAACACATTATATGTCCCCCAGAGTGCGGCCAGTAACATCTCCAACACATTATATGTCCCCCAGAGTGCGGCCAGTAACATCTCCAACACATTATATGTCCCCCAGAGTGCGGCCAGTAACATCTCCAACACATTATATGTCCCCCAGAGTGCAGCCAGTAACATCTCCAACACATTATATGTCCTCCAGAGTGCGGCCAGTAACATCTCCAACACATTATATGTCCCCCAGAGTGCAGCCAGTAACATCTCCAACACATTATATGTCCCCCAGAGTGCAGCCAGTAACATCTCCAACACATTATATGTCCCCCAGAGTGCAGCCAGTAACATCTCCAACACATTATATGTCCCCCAGAGTGCGGCCTTTAATAAATACAACTCGCCCCACGAAGAAGATGCCCCCATTCAGGGATGGCAGCGAGTTACGGCTTTTCAATGCACCCATGAAGTCGCTTGGTCTTTAGGGCACTAAATCGGCTGGTCCCCAAGGGGTTAATAAGGTGTAGCATGCGGCTGTGCTGGTGCCGCTGGTCGGCTGTGGATGTTCAGCATCTGCCTCCATGCACTGTTCTTGTATCTGTCTGCTGTAGACGGTTGGCAGCAGCGCTGTCTTGCATTGTTGCGCCTCAGTGGGGAGGACGTTGTTCTGCCATCTCAGTCTAAAGCAGAGAAAGGCCACAATGTGTCAGAAGATAAAGCGCCATTGTGTGCCTGTGATCCGCGCAGTGTGCGCTGTGTCTGCCCCGCCGCCCTGCAAGCACTCGCTCAGTATGGGGTTGTGCTGCCGCTGCTGTACGGGGACTGACTGCTCTTACAGGTTGGATTAGCGGCTCGCGTTACTAATATCCTGCAGACAATACAATAATAGCTTCACACCTGAGAACTATTTCTGGCTGCACGGTTACAGTAGATAGTCCTTAAAGGGGCAGCGTCAGGAAAACAACCCTCTCTTAAAGTTATCCTCAGTGACCAGCTGTATCGCCTGGGAAAACCATGGCGTAGTGGTGCTTGGCACCATACAGTATAACGGATGCATGGACTCCCCCCAACCAAGTCCTGTTAGATTCAGCTTTGATTCTGTCAAGTGGGCGGGCTCCCACCACTCACTCTCATTGGATGACATCAAATTTGACTGACAGTGAGCAGTGGAGACTCCCCACAAGGTGTAATAGTGTCAGTGGGGCTGTGGCTACAAAGTTATGCCGCCAGGAACACTGACCTGAGGACATGCCCGTCCTTTTTAAAGGGGTTGTCCAGTTGTACAATAGTAATGGATTCTTCTCCAGATAAGTCATCTATAGTAGATTGGTGGGGGTCCATGGCCTAGGACCGCTATCGATTACCGGCTCACCGGGCCAGTGCGCTCATGCACTGAGCTGATTTCTGAAGGAAGCAGACAGCTTTGTTCCAACTCTAGTGGCCAGGCTTGGTATAGCAGGGCAAAGGTCCAATCGATATGAATTGGACCTTGGCCTACAATACCACATCTGGCCATTGTAGTGTGAATGGGGCTATCTGCTTCCTGTCTGACCACACCAGCCCAAACAAACAGCCGATTGGCGAGGGTCCTGGGCAACAGACCACCGCCAATTTACTACTATTAATGGCCTATCCAGTGCATAGGCCATTAGTACTTTACAACTGGACAAGCTCTTTAAGTGTGAATACATGCTTTAGATAGCTGAGCACTTTGTCAACAGATATTTCTCTTGCCCCCCCCCCCCCGCCATCTGCATCTTGCCCCCCCCCCAATTGGCATCTTGCTCCCCCCCCCCCAATCGGCGTCTTGTCTCCCTCAGCCATGTGCATCAAGGCGAGTGAAGCCAGCGAGGTCCCTTCCAATCCTGTATGGTATGACGCATGTCCATCCTGCTGCACTGACAGTTGGATCACGCGATCAGGTGATCAGGTGGATAGGTCATCAATAGTTTTGCCCATAAAACTCCTTAAAGGTGCGGTTCCTTTTAAAGCAGCTTTTTTTGAGTGAATCAGAAGAACACTCCTATCAAAACTAATACACTGTTATAAGGAGGCGGAGCATGACACACCTTCAAAGAACACCAAGAGCCTCCCCATGTCAGGCTCCGCCCCTTCAGACCCTGTACTGGGCATACTTCAGTAGGAAAGTTGTACCCCAAGTCTTCCTTTAATAACAAACCCTTCCCTGGTGACGAGATGTCTAAATGACTTTTGGTTTTGATGAGGCATCTACTGCCCCCCAGCTATTGGTTAGGATAGGCAATGGTTGTATCCAATGGGGGAGGAGAAAATGCCCCATGAGGCATCAGTAATGGGAACTTTTCCCAGTAAGGTCCTAGTGATGCAACCTATGTGGTGGCCTGTATACGCGCTGCCTGAGGGGATGGCCTATGTGATGAATGTGTGTGATGTGTGTGATGAATGTGTGTGATGTGTGTGATGTGCGTGATGTGTGTGTGTGATGTGTGTGATGTGTGTGATGTGTGTGATGAATGTGTGTGATGTGTGTGATGTGTGTGATGAATGTGTGTGATGTGTGTGATGAATGTGTGTGATGTGTGTGATGTGTGTGTGTGATGTGTGTGATGTGTGTGATGTGTGTGTACAAGGCATACAGATTGATTAAACCGTGACAATATACAAGGTATACAAACCTAGCACATGGTACATCCACACAGCTTATGTTACACATTGTCTCAGAAACAGGTCTATCCACATTTATAAACACAGTAAAGCGGTAACATACAATCCGACAGTCCTGAGCGTTTAGATTCTCTCTTTATCCTATAAAAAGAGTTCGTTTAGCTTCTTAATCAAGCAAATTGTTGCATTTGGAATTGATGGAACATATCTGGAGGGGGGGGGGGTTAGAGGGGTTTATTTTATCAGTGGGGGGGGCTCTTCAGCAAAATGCTGTCATCACAAACAAAAAAAGGACACAAACGTGTGACACAAACATGACTCAGTGATGGGAAACGGCCAAAGTAACAAAAATCGTGTTTGTCCAGAAGGCGTACAACAACAAACAGGAAGGAAGACGGAGAAAAAGAACTGAAGGCAAAATAAACACAAAAAAGTCTCGTCTTCAGATTGGCACCAAGAAACGCAGAGGGCTTTGTTAAAGAATAAAAAATGAGGAATTTAACAAAGTCTTAAAACTGACCAAAAAATGATTGGCGGCTCCATGTTTGTGGGTGGAGCCAGGAAAATTAAATTTGCTTAGGTTTTCAATGACTGTTGACGAAAACATGGGGCTGGAATGTACTGGCATGTACAATGCGAGCTTCTGGATGGGCGATTGGCAACCAATGAAATGGCAGAGGAAATTAGGGAACAGAGAGATAGAGAGAGAGCCAGAGACAAAGACGTAGAGTGAGAGAGAAGATGAAGAGGCGGAGCCATACAGTAAAGAGAGCAAGCAAGAGACAGAGAGTAGGAAAGAGCAAAGCTCTTCTTCCGAGAGTGCAAGCAGGAGAGAGAGAGAGTAAGAGAGAGAGCTGAATTCTTCTTCCTTACCGTGTCTTTGCAGGACCTACGTCTCTTGAAGCTGGAGGCCAGGGTTGAGGTGATGGACCTAAAAGAGGCTTTCTTTTTAGGGTCAGGTTCTGCTCTACCACTTTTTCTATCCTAAAATGAATATGTATAAGCAATTAGATAGCTAATGTGCCTCTCCTTCAACTACCTCTATACTGAATATAGTCCGGGGTGGCAAGAGGTCCTATCTTGTGAGGCTCTGTATGCCAACTAAGAATGGGGGTCACCTAGCTATGGTGGATCGGTGGTTGGGAGGGCCAAGTCAAACAATGGTCACCACATATTAGAAGGTTCTGTAGTTGTACTGAGATCCACCATGGTCTTCTACATAAGTTGGAGTCGTGTATCTAAGTCTACTTCGCTGCCACTATGGAGATATGCTTTGTTAACTAGGGACAGATGTTTGGGTTTCTTTCCCTGGAGAGATACATCCATTATATTTCCACCGGTCCATACTAGAATGCCGATTCCTTAAAGTGACGGTGACCATTGACATAACTGCTAACCTCTCCTTCGGCATTGGACAGGGGTGGATTCTAAGTGCAGCTATTCAGAGTGTAAGGACTGTGTGGGAGACTGGAGAAGGTTAGGATCTTTAGGCTGGAGGCAATGTCACAAGAAAGATAGAAGACGGCATTAGAAAGCAGCCATTGTATGAGGTTTCTGTAAAAAATGTAGTCAAAAAATTTAATGGTGCATTGGCGCAAAGCGATTCGGTTTTTGTTTTCCTTTTTTTTTTTTGTCCAAAAGCAAAAAAGAGAAAAAAAAGAAAAATGAAAATAAGAATTTCTAAAAAAAAAATAGCAAA
This sequence comes from Eleutherodactylus coqui, assembly GCA_035609135.1. Taxonomy (NCBI): domain Eukaryota; kingdom Metazoa; phylum Chordata; class Amphibia; order Anura; family Eleutherodactylidae; genus Eleutherodactylus; species Eleutherodactylus coqui. The sequence goes on along the minus strand of CM069414.1, from coordinate 1,375,588 downwards.
TAAAGTAGAGAAGCATTGGCTATTTTTGACATCGCATAAGAAAATGTTGTGAAATCATAAAAGGTGGGAGAGAAAAGAAAAAGATGAGGCTTGTGCTGTTATACCGACACCGAGTATAACACAAATTTATTCCACAGGTGCGCCGGCACCAGCCATGGGATAAATTTGGGGATTTGTAGTTCTCCTTCAGGCATGCACAGATGGCGGTAAGCGAGATGGATGGCATGGAATGACTATATTTTGCTCCATGTATTATCCCAAATCCAAATTTTTGCTTAAACAAATAGATAGTTTCCACTTGCCTTCCTTCTAGTAACGTGACAGACTTTTGTTTTCTGTAGTTCCCACCTGTGGAAAGGTCTCAGATTGTAAGATCGTTTTTTTCACAGTCCCCACAGAGTGACATGCACACGTAACATGTACAAAATAAAGTGTCCCCCACGTTGAGACGGGGTGCAGGGGATTTCTAGAAGGTTGGCAAGTGAAAATTGTGGTGCTCGTGACAGTCCAGTGCCCCTGGCCAGCAGACGTCTCTCCGGAGGAACAGAAGGGAGAGGATTCCCGAGAGACCAGACCCCAGCGGTCAGCAATGACCAAGATAAACCCTGGTGGGGAGCAACAAAATTCAAAAATCACAGCTGCGTTCCGTTTTAGGGTTTATTAGGTTTTTTTCCATTTTCCAGCAGGATCTCCTCCGGCCCGCGAAGGCAGATGGGATTCCCGTATGAGGTACAAGAACGCGCGGGGCTTCTGCTTTCTGTTTTAAGTTGTTAAGAAGTTATAAAGCATTTGGGCCAATCATTAAGTTGTGTCACACCTCTGCTTAAACGCTCCTCCATACAGAAGCCGTCGGGGCATCACTCCGCTGCAGCACATTTAGTTCAACTTTAGATGTTTTTTTGTCATGTTCTTCATCTTAATCCTACTCTGTTCCCAAAGTAACGGGTTACACACTTCACAGGCGAAGACTAGGAAAGGAGACTACAAGGGGTCTAGGATTCCACGTGTGACCTCCTGGGTGTGCATCTCCAATCTAGGCATCACCTGGGCGCACTCAGAGCCTTTGTGACTCGCTCCAACTTGGGAATCTTTTTGTTTTCCCAGCAAGGCACTGACTAAGACAACGCGACGGAGCGCACTGACTAAGACAACGCGACGGAGCGCACCGACTAAGACAACGCGACGGAGCGCACCGACTAAGACAACGCGACGGAGCGCACCGACTAAGACAACGCGACGGAGCGCACCGTCTAAGACAACGCGACGGAGCGCACCGACTAAGACAACGCGACGGAGCGCACTGACTAAGACAACGCGACGGAGCGCACTGACTAAGACAACGCGACGGAGCGCACTGACTAAGACAACGCGACGGAGCGCACTGACTAAGACAACGCGACGGAGCGCACTGACTAAGACAACGCGACGGAGCGCACTGACTAAGACAACGCGACGGAGCGCACTGACTAAGACAACGCGACGGAGCGCACTGACTAAGACAACGCGACGGAGCGCACTGACTAAGACAACGCGACGGAGCGCACTGACTAAGACAACGCGACGGAGCGCACCGACTAAGACAACGCGACGGAGCGCACCGACTAAGACAACGCGACGGAGCGCACCGACTAAGACAACGCGACGGAGCGCACCGTCTAAGACAACGCGACGGAGCGCACCGACTAAGACAACGCGACGGAGCGCACTGACTAAGACAACGCGACGGAGCGCACTGACTAAGACAACGCGACGGAGCGCACTGACTAAGACAACGCGACGGAGCGCACTGACTAAGACAACGCGACGGAGCGCACTGACTAAGACAACGCGACGGAGCGCACTGACTAAGACAACGCGACGGAGCGCACTGACTAAGACAACGCGACGGAGCGCACTGACTAAGACAACGCGACGGAGCGCACTGACTAAGACAACGCGACGGAGCGCACTGACTAAGACAACGCGACGGAGCGCACCGACTAAGACAACGCGACGGAGCGCACCGACTAAGACAACGCGACGGAGCGCACCGACTAAGACAACGCGACGGAGCGCACCGTCTAAGACAACGCGACGGAGCGCACCGACTAAGACAACGCGACGGAGCGCACTGACTAAGACAACGCGACGGAGCGCACTGACTAAGACAACGCGACGGAGCGCACTGACTAAGACAACGCGACGGAGCGCACTGACTAAGACAACGCGACGGAGCGCACTGACTAAGACAACGCGACGGAGCGCACTGACTAAGACAACGCGACGGAGCGCACTGACTAAGACAACGCGACGGAGCGCACTGACTAAGACAACGCGACGGAGCGCACTGACTAAGACAACGCGACGGAGCGCACTGACTAAGACAACGCGACGGAGCGCACTGACTAAGACAACGCGACGGAGCGCACTGACTAGGACAACGCGACGGAGCGCACTGACTAAGACAACGCGACGGAGCGCACTGACTAAGACAACGCGACGGAGCGCACTGACTAAGACAACGCGACGGAGCGCACTGACTAAGACAACGCGACGGAGCGCACTGACTAAGACAACGCGACGGAGCGCACTGACTAAGACAAGCGACGGAGCGCACTGACTAAGACAACGCGACGGAGCGCACTGACTAAGACAACGCGACGGAGCGCACTGACTAACACCGGCTTCTCACCGGTTTTAGTTAAAGACACATAATAGTTGCATCCCGCGCACCAGCTGTGGCCTGCCATAGATTCACATAATAATGGATGTCGTTTATGGCTGCAGGAGGCCACACCCCCTCCCAATAGGCCCCGCCCATCTTTCAGAAAACTGGTGGAAGCGACACAAACCTGCAAAAATTTACTAATTTTTGCACACATCTGCGCTTGGGCCAAAATTGAGATTTTCTGCCCAATAGACGTGTGATGCAATGTGGGAGCTGTTTATCATTGGCCGAAGTTTTTAGGCGACTTTTCTTGCACACTTTTTTCCTTTTCCGGTTTATGAAATATTGCCCAATAGTGATCTGTTTGTCACATCTGTAAGTGGGTCAGTGAACAGTCGCGCCGTACACTGCCCAGCCACAGGAGCCAGATTACAAACAAATCTGAACTTTTCTTTTTAAAGTGACAATTCTGTCTAAAAAGCTCTCCGCTCAGACTCCGCCTACTTTTCTGAACCCTTTCGAAAAGTGGAATGAGAGGCGGAACATCTGTTCTTTTTAGCGCAAATCAAGAGTAAATTTGTCTGAATTAACTTGCACCAAAAAAGACGTAACTGTTGGCAGAACATCAACAAATGTGCCCATTGTTTCTACACTTCCCCTCTTTTTACCCCCCCCAGCACCGGAGATCATGGTCTAGGTCTCCCAGGTCTGCAGGACCTCACAGAGAGCACATGCACCACAATAGTTGTTATGAGTTATCTGGATTATGTCGATTGTAACTGCACTTTAGTTTTTTTTTATTTTACTCTTTTAGGTTTTTTTTTCACAAACCTGTAATTTTATTCATTCTTTCCAATAACCAGCATTAATAATAACAGCAACATGCGACTAATGATCAGATATACTCTACAGAACAGACATGGGTTCGTTATCCATTGGTCACCAACATATGGGGAAGCAGGGATCGACTCTGCGGCAATGGTCTGTCGGTGTTTGAAGAGCCTCAATATCTTGGTGACTCAGACACATGGTTGTGTGATAGCCATGGCGGCCGTGTCTCAGTGTGGTATATGGAGGTCAGATGGAAATATATGAGGTCATGTGGACCAGTAAAGAACCCATGTGGATGCTGTAGGCCATCAGGAAAGTGCAGTCCAATATAACATCAATGAAATGGATTCACTTGGTCGCGTTTCTTTGTTGCCCCAGCTGAAAGGGAAGGGTTAGTCGGACATCACCTTCTACAGAATAGGAATTCCTCTATACACACATCTAGAAATCGGAAAACCTGGACAAAAAGGCAGAAACTAAAACTGCAGTGTTCATCGGCTGGACGAATCCTCGGAACCTAAAGACGCACATTCCTCAAACTCCTTTGTTTTGGGTTGGACCTGGTGGGAGCTCGGATCATCACGGCCTGCACCGTGCACCTAAATAATGGTCACCCTTTGAGATGGCTTATGTGGCCCTTGTATATCCACCTATATTCAGTATGCAAGAACTGATGGGGTTCGGGGGGCCCCAGTTATTCAGTTTGGGTGCCGGCGTGATACTGAAGAGCCCTTGTCCACCAAATTTGTCCAGCTCATTTGTACTTTTCCTCATCTGACAGGATTAAGACAGTTTACAGCGGACAGACTGGTTGTTAGGACTCAACTGCCTAACAACAGAGTTCTATGGAGAGTTGTCAGGCAGCATGTCCCTAGCAACCGGTCTCCATTACATTACTCGGGTCTTCAAAAAAGCCATGGGAGAACCAAGAAGGCTTTACAGAACCCAAAAGCTATGTTTCTCAATCTCTTACCCAATGTAATGGAGTCCAATTTCCTTTTTTCCACAGGTGGAGAGGTCCTTTAAGCTTTTTGAGCTTTCGAAGTTATAAAAAATTTCTAATATTCAGAATCTCAAAATTTCAAGCTTGTAAATAATGAGGGATTATGCCCCATGTGCGCTTATATTCATGTCAAGGACGAGAACGAATAAAGATTTTAAATCTAAAAAAAATGCCTAATCTGAGACAGACTGGTTGCTAAGGACACGATGCATGACAACCTCATACTAAACTCTGTTGTTGTTAGGCAGTGCGTCCATAGCAACCAGACTGTCTCATAAAAGGTCTGGCCCCCTCCAGTTTCTCTTCCTGCAGTTTTAGTATCTTGTTTTCACAGTGGTCAACAAATGTATTTACAAGTAAGAAGAAATGGGAGACAAGAATGACCTGTTCAGTGTGAGTAAGCGCGATCATCAACCATCTTCTGACACTGAGCCAGTCATCGCACACAGACTATGGCGAAGGACCAACACGTTGTAACATGGTTACACCTGAGAATCCACAGTGAAATGGAGAAGGTTTGATGCAGACGGGACAAGACGAGGACGGCACCATGGTGACGAGTCTACTGTCTGACGAAGAAACAGGAAACGCACCTGTGGGTTAAGTTCTCTAAAACGTTTTGTCATACCTGCAGGTTTTTTCGCCAAACGTTCACGGCGGCAAAGGCGAGCTGCATCTGCTTTCTCCGGGCATCCTTATGTCTTTTGTAGGCGATTTCAATAAATATCAGGAAGATTCCAGCAACAATACCACCAGCGACAAGCATAAAAACACCTGGGGGAAGAAACAATATTCTTAAAGACACCTAGGTAACAAACAACAGGTAGAAAGACACCTGGGGAAAAACAATAGGCTTAAGGACACCTAGGTAACAAACAACAGGTAGAAAGATACCCGGGGAAAGAAACAATAGGCTTAAAGACACCTAGGTAACAAACAACAGGTAGAAAGACACCCGGGGAAAGAAACAATATTCTTAAAGACACCTAGGTAACAAACAACAGGTAGAAAGACACCCGGGGAAAGAAACAATAGGCTTAAAGACACCTAGGTAACAAACAACAGGTAGAAATACACCTGGGGAAAGAAACAATAGGCTTAAAGACACCTAGGTAACAAACAACAGGTAGAAAGACACCCGGGGAAAGAAGTAACAGGTCAAAGAAACCATCTGTCAAATGAAAAAAAATTGTTACAATTAATTAACCCCTTAAGGATCGGGGGGACCAAACACTTTCCAGGAATTTTACCCATGTGGGGATTTTACTGACCTATTTTTTTTCTTCAGGTACCAAAATTATTTTTGCAGCATTTTCTTGTGACGTATAGGGTTATTTTTGTAATATATTTTTCACAGATTTTTTTTCCTTTTTCAGCTTTATTGGAGGACAGAAAGCTACCAAAAACAATTTTTTTTACATTTATAGTTGTTAATTTTTATAATTAATATATTTTTGCTAAAATACAGGAATGGGCTCAGGCGTTTTAATATATAAATTGTATAGTTTTGGATCACATGGCACGCATGGTGATTGCTTTGGTTGGCGTCGGCAGTGGGACATTTTTTTTATATATTTTTATTTTAGTCTGTAATTTTTTTAAACTTATTTTTGTAACAATTTTAGATCAGTGTCACATCAGAACTCTCGGAGTCATTCACATTAGCCTTTTTTCTTTTATTTCACACTTTTTCACTGAAGCTGGGCATCCATAGGAGGCCCAGTTTAAGGGGAAAGCAGCCCCCTGTAGTGACAATAGTCACTAACAGAGCTGATCTGGGTCTGCTAGGACCCTGCAGCGCTGTCTTGGCAGGGGGCACCTGGTGGTCATGTGATCACCAGCTTTAATAGCAGAAGTAACACTTTTGCTTCCTTTCTTCACTAGATAATGCTCATTGAGCACTATATAAAGGAGAAGGCAAAACCTGTTAAAAACTGCTTCTGCCTTCTCCTCCAGGTCCTCGGCTGTGACTAAAAGGCATGGAGCTTTAATCCCACGCTGTATTTTTACTAATGGCCGGGATTAAAGCACCGTAAATTTACTATGCTTGGTCCTTAAGGGGTTAAAAGGCAAAAAGCTGTCCTCTAATGAAATAATCATTTTTTACTACCGGACTGTTGTTGAACTTGTCTTGTTATCTGTCATGGCTAACCCACATGTCCGGTATTGTTGCGCCCGTAACGACCCGTACAATAAGCTGAGCACACTTTTTATTCTGCACCGCAAACACCATTGTAAAGGAAAAAGATAAAACTGCCAGCTTTGGTTCATTTCGTCTCCCAAAAAACCGCTATAAAAGTAAATTGTACCAAAAAACTACAGTTCACCCGCAAAATAACGAGCCGTCATACGGCCATGGTTATTAGAAATGTATGGCTTTTGAATAGTGGAGACGAAAATCTCCCAAAATGGTTACATCCTTAGGTCCAAAGTAGGCGGCGCCACTAAGGGGTTAAGGCTGTCCCCCTGTTTTCTATTTGTCTGTTCCCTTTCATGCCTGTATCACCACATTATATGCTCCCCAGTATAATTGTCCTTCGATGACGACGCTCTCATTTTCTATCCCCCTTTGTGATTTTCGTGGTCCACATTTCAGCTTCCTGCTTTATTAGCAGATAAATGACCCCGTTATTAAAAATCAGGTCATGAAACACGAGACGAAGAAGAGCGACATTCTAAGCAGACGCTGCATGCCTTCTGTGATGATGAATATCACTGCCCGGACAACGTGGGCTCCTTTCACGTGGCGCGGTTTGCTTTGGTAGAAGAGCACTGATCAACACAATCGGCACTCGGCTACCCGACCTTTACAAAGGCCGATCCAGCGGCTATGTGAGACAAACGATGGATCGTTCATCCCTGCTGGCAGCACATTCCATGTTCACGCAGGAAGCTGCCCTGCTGGCAACGATTGTTTTCAGATCCACAAAAGATCTGATCGGCCAATGAAAGAGCATGGGCTCGTGTGTCAGCGGGAACAACTTCACACGGGCTGACAATTAGGCAAATGATCATTCCTACAAATATTCAGCCCACATAAAAGGGTCCTAAAGGGGTTGTCTGCCCTTTTTTCAACAGATGACGTATCCTTTGACCAGCTGATTGTCTGGTGCAGCGGGTTGGACATTGTCATCAGCAGTCAGCACAGGAAGATGGAGTGCCAGCTCCTCTCCTATCAATGGGAGCGCCACACTGATACTCCACTTCCTGCTTCTGTCCTGGAAAGGACATCACATCTAGTCCTGACCACGAGGAAAGCAGGAAGTGGAGTGTTCGCGCAGCGCTTCCCCTTCCGGGCAGACCACTGGTGATCATGTCCAGCCTGCTGCGCTGGACGTTCAACTGATGGATGGGGATCCTGAGCAGCAGACCCCTGCCCATTAGTGAAAGATAACCTATTCGGAGGATAGGTCATCAGCTGAAAAGAGAGCAGGCTACCCCTTTAAGGCCATGTTCACATCTGCATCAGAGCCTCCACAACGGATATAGCATATTTCCCAGACAAAACTTCCAGCAAAGCCCAGCCATGAGTCCACTCAATAGAAAAGCTGCCTCCAACCACTGGCGTAACTATAGGGGAGGCAGGGGGTGCGGTGGCACCCGGGCCCAGGAGCCTTAGGGGGCCCATAAGGCCTCTCCTCTCCATATAGGGAGCCCAGTACTATGAGTAAAGGATTATAGTTGGGGGCCCTGTTACAGGTTCTGCATTGGGGCCCGGAGCTTCACGTTACGCCTCTGTCCCCAACCATGACTTACCTGCCATGTTCTCAAAGGTCAGAGTAGCCGGGGCATTGCTGCGAGAGTCACATTCCTGATACCTGACCCAAGTCTTATCAAGGTCTTCCATAAATCCGTTCTCATGTGATCTACAACAAGAAATACATACAGCATGACAAACCGCGGCCATTATGACTGCTGGACGACCAGCGCTATACAACGCTCCATGTGATCCGGACCCGGATGTGCCCAGAGCTGTAAAGGAAAACCCCGATACAACGTATACAACGCAACATATACAACGCAACATATACAACGCAACGTATACAACGCAACGTACACAACACAACGTACACAACGCAACGTACACAACGCAACATATACAACGCAACATATACAACGCAACGTATACAACACAACGTATACAACGCAACGTATACAACACAACGTATACAACACAACGTGTACAACGCAACGTACACAACGCAACGTACACAACGCAACGTACACAACACAACGTACACAACACAACGTACACAACACAACGTACACAACACAACGTACACAACACAACATATACAACGCAACGTATACAACACAACGTATACAACACAACGTATACAACACAACGTACACAACACAACGTACACAACACAACATATACAACGCAACGTATACAACACAACGTATACAACACAACGTATACAACACAACGTACACAACACAACGTACACAACACAACATATACAACGCAACGTATACAACACAACGTATACAACACAACGTATACAACGCAACGTATACAACGCAACGTATACAACGCAACGTATACAACGCAACGTATACAACGCAACGTATACAACGCAACGTATACAACGCAACGTATACAACGCAACATATACAACGCAACATATACAACGCAACGTATACAACACAACGTATACAACGCAACGTATACAACACAACGTATACAACACAACGTGTACAACGCAACGTACACAACGCAACGTACACAACGCAACGTACACAACACAACGTACACAACACAACGTACACAACACAACATATACAACGCAACGTATACAACACAACGTATACAACACAACGTATACAACACAACGTACACAACACAACGTACACAACACAACATATACAACGCAACGTATACAACACAACGTATACAACACAACGTATACAACACAACGTATACAACGCAACGTATACAACACAACGTATACAACACAACATATACAACGCAACGTATACAACACAACATATACAACGCAACGTATACAACACAACGTACACAAAACAACGTATACAACACAACGTATACAACACAACGTACACAACACAACGTATACAACACAACGTACACAACACAACGTATACAACACAACGTACACAACACAACGTATACAACACAACGTATACAACACAACGTACACAAAACAACGTATACAACACAACGTATACAACACAACGTACACAACACAACGTATACAACACAACGTACACAACACAACGTATACAACACAACGTACACAACACAACGTATACAACACAACGTGTACAACACAACGTGTACAACACAACGTATACAACACAACGTATACAACGCAACGTATACAACGCAACGTATACAACGCAACATATACAACGCAACATATACAAACACTGCATAGTGAGCAGTATAACAGGAATTACAAACATCTTACTTTCTCTATAGCGCCAACTGATTCCACAGAACTTTCAAGTTATTTATTTATTACCCCCACAAAGATGGGTGCTCATCATACCGACCTGGAAGGATGAAGGCCGAGGAACAGCTACCTGCACTATGGTCGTTATATTCTTGTACATAGGGGGCAGTATTATAGTAGTTATATTCTTGTACATAGGGGGCAGTATTATAGTAGTTATATTCTTGTACATAGGGGGCAGTATTATAGTAGTTATATTCTTGTACATAGGGGGCAGTATTATAGTAGTTATATTCTTGTACATAGGGGGCAGTATTATTGTAGTTATATTCTTGTACATAGGGGGCAGTATTATTGTAGTTATATTCTTGTACATAGGGGGTAGTATTATAGTAGTTATATTCTTGTACATAGGGGCAGTATTATAGTAGTTATATTCTTGTACATAGGAGCAGTATTATAGTAGTTATATTCTTGTACATAGGGGCAGTATTATAGTAGTTATATTCTTGTACATAGGAGCAGTATTATAGTAGTTATATTCTTGTACATAGGGGGCAGTATTATAGTAGTTATATTCTTGTACATAGGGGCAGTATTATAGTAGTTATATTCTTGTACATAGGGGGCAGTATTATAGTAGTTATATTCTTGTACATAGGGGGCAGTATTATAGTAGTTATATTCTTGTACATAGGGGCAGTATTATAGTAGTTATATTCTTGTACATAGGGGCAGTATTATAGTAGTTATATTCTTGTACATAGGAGGCAGTATTATAGTAGTTATATTCTTGTACATAGGGGGCAGTATTATAGTAGTTATATTCTTGCACATAAGGGGCAGTATTATAGTCGTTATATACTTGTACATAGGGGCAGTATTATAGTAGTTATATTCTTGTACATAGGAGGCAGTATTATAGTAGTTATATTCTTGTACATAGGGGGCAGTATTATAGCAGTTATATTCTTGTACATAGGGGGCAGTATTATAGTAGTTATATACTTGTACATAGGGGCAGTATTATAGTGGTTATAGTCTTGTACATAGGGAGCAGTATTATAGTAGTTATATTCTTGTGCAAAGGGGGAAGTATTATAGTAGTTATATACTTGTACATAGGGGCAGTATTATGGTAGTTATATTCTTGTACATAGGAGGCAGTATTATAGTAGTTATATTCTTGTACATAGGGGGCAGTATTATAGTAGTTATATTGTTGTACATAGGGGGCAGTATTATAGAAGTTATATACTTGTACATAGGGAGCAGTATTATAGTAGTTATATTCTTGTACATAGGGGGCAGTATTATAGTAGTTATATTCTTGTACATAGGGGGCAGTATTATAGTAGTTATATTCTTGTACATAGAGGGCAGTATTATAGTAGTTATATTCTTGTACATAGGGGGCAGTATTATAGTAGTTATATTCTTGTACATAGGGGGCAGTATTATAGTAGTTATATACTTGTACATAGGGGGCAGTATTATAGTAGTTATATTCTTGTACATAGGAACAGTATTATAGTAGTTATATTCTTGTACATAGGAGGTAGTATTATAGTAGTCATATTCTTGTACATAGGGGGGTAGTATTATAGTAGTCATATTCTTGTACATAGGGGGGTAGTATTATTGTAGTTATATTCTTGTACATAGGGGGCAGTATTATAGTAGTTATATTCTTGTACAGTGGAGCAGTGTTATAGTAGTTATATTCTTGTACATAGGGGGCAGTATTATAGTAGTTATATTCTTGTACATAGGAGGTAGTATTATAGTAGTCATATTCTTGTACATAGGGGGGTAGTATTATAGTAGTTATATTCTTGTACATAGGAACAGTATTATAGTAGTTATATTCTTGTACATAGGAGGTAGTATTATAGTAGTCATATTCTTGTACATAGGGGGGTAGTATTATAGTAGTCATATTCTTGTACATAGGGGGGTAGTATTATTGTAGTTATATTCTTGTACATAGGGGGCAGTATTATAGTAGTTATATTCTTGTACAGTGGAGCAGTGTTATAGTAGTTATATTCTTGTACATAGGGGGCAGTATTATAGTAGTCATATTCTTGTACATAGGAGGCAGTATTATAGTAGTTATATTCTTGTACATAGGGAGCAGTATTATAGTAGTTATATTCTTGTACATAGGGGGCAGTATTATAGTAGTTATATTCTTGTACATAGGAGCAGTATTATAGTAGTTATATTCTTGTACATAGGGGGGTAGTATTATTGTAGTTATATTCTTGTACATAGGGGGCAGTATTATAGTAGTTATATTCTTGTACATAGGGGCAGTATTATAGTAGCTATATTCTTGTACATAGGGAGCAGTATTATAGTAGTTATATTCTTGTACATAGGGGGCAGTATTATAGTAGTTATATTCTTGTACATAGGAGGCAGTATTATAGTAGTTATATTCTTGTACATAGGGAGCAGTATTATAGTAGTTATATTCTTGTACATAGGGGGCAGTATTATAGTAGTTATATTCTTGTACATAGTGGGCAGTATTATAGTAGTTATATTCTTGTACATAGGGGGGTAGTATTATTGTAGTTATATTCTTGTACATAGGGGGCAGTATTATAGTAGTTATATTCTTGTACATAGGGGCAGTATTATAGTAGCTATATTCTTGTACATAGGGGGCAGTATTATAGTAGTTATATTCTTATACATGTGGGCAGTATTATAGTAGTTATATTCTTGTACATAGGGGGCAGTATTATAGTAGGTATATTCTTGTACATAGGAGCAGTATTATAGTAGTTATATTCTTGTACGTAGGAGGCAGTATTATAGTAGTTATATTGTTGTACATAGGGGGCAGTATTATAGTAGTTATATTGTTGTACATAGGGGGCAGTATTATAGTAGTTATATTCTTGTACATAGGGGGCAGTATTATAGTAGTTATATTCTTGTACATAGGGGGCAGTATTATAGTAGTTATATTCTTGTACATAGGGAGCAGTATTATAGTAGTTATATTCTTGTACATAGGAGGCAGTATTATAGTAGTTATATTCTTGTACATAGGGGGCAGTATTATAGTAGTTATATTCTTGTACATAGAGGGCAGCATTATAGTAGTTATATTCTTGTACATAGGAGGCAGTATTATAGTAGTTATATTCTTGTACATAGGGGGCAGTATTATAGTAGTTATATTCCTGTACATAGAGGGCAGCATTATAGTAGTTATATTCTTGTACATAGGAGGCAGTATTATAGTAGTTATATTCTTGTACATAGGGGGCAGTATTATAGTAGTTATATTCTTGTACGTAGGGGGCAGTATTATAGTAGTTATATTTACATCTTCTGTACTGATTTTTAAGTGTCTGCAGTATATTTATTCCTTTGAAACTGAAGTACAACTGCTATGTATATTTTGTGCCATCCATATTTTAAGAATTGAGGCACCCAATAAAATCATCAGACTTTCTACTATATACAGTTCAGGCCCTTGTGGAGGAATAGAAGGCGTCCTAGCAGGCCGTCTTTCTCTGTCAGCACAGCAGTATAAATCCTTTAACTATAGCAATCAGCCCCGATATCGATGTGTTAAAAATATAAAAATCGCCTCTTTGGCTCTGGTTGATGTGTTTGTTTAATTGTTTTTCTAATTTAGTCGTATTTTTTGCACATAATTAGAATCTGTGGATTACTTAACACAACTAAGCATTTGTCTTCCAGCCATTCACTGTCCCATCTTTTACACTGTTACCCTCTAATAATGTCTGAAGGACAAAACTTGTGCTACCTCAAAACTTCTGATTGGTTGTGAGCTGTTCTATGGGGGGAGGGGTGCGAGGTCATCAGCATGTGCTGCACATCAGGGTCCCGGCTGCTTCCCCACCTTTACTTCCTAGCCTTGCTTTGCCTATTTAGAAGGGAACGCTCTTCTCCTCTCTAGGATACAACGACAAAATACCAGGGAAGTGGCGCCACAGGACTGAAACCCGCTTATGTATGCTGGTCTACAATAAAAATGGAGGGGTTGAGCTAAACGTCTTGTGCTTCCCTGCAAAAAGTTGCGCCTCCACCCATTTTCTTTTTTTTCTGTATATACTTATTTGGAGGGAAGTCCATCTCAAGTTCTTAACATTCAAAGCCAAGGAGATGGGATTAGCTGTGGCCCTCTCTCCAGGGGCCCCGTATCAGCCGCATGGGTTTCCCCCATAGTAGTTGTGTCACGTATCACACCCTGAAGATGTGGGATCAACCTGAGACCCCCCTTTGTTAAGAATGAATCAGTCTGGAACATACTTGAGAATGTTGAGGGACACGTTCTGCTTCCACGGACTGTCCTTTCTCATACCGATTCCAAAACCAGAGCGGAAGAACAGTTCTCCGGTGGTGACAAGATCGCACTTCTGAGAAGCCTCAAACTCCAGGACGGCAGAATCCCAGATGAAAGCGTGGAGTTTGCTGCGGTAAACAAGGAGGACGACAATCAAGGACCAGTCCAGGCGAACCATCTGGTTACTCCATTTTGAAAAATGCTCCCCATAAATACCCAGGTATCTGCCAGAGATGCCCTCATAAATGCCCACATCAGGTATTCTCTTCCCATAAAGCTGCCTATGAGAACCTCTTGTGCACGCGGTAACTGCGCTATGTCTACCAACAGAAGAGCGTGGGTGCCCCTACCTTGAGGGTACCTGAGCCAGCAGCCTGCAGGGCCTCAGGGAGGCGGAGGGTTGCTGCCCGGACGGTATTTATTTTTTATTGGTCATATTAATGTAAGCTGGGCAGCAATCGTACAAGCATTTAACCCACTTGTTCTGTAGTTCCGGTCCCGTATCAGCGGGGAATGTGACCCCCGACCTATCCCCCATGGTCTGCATTCCTGCATGCAGATGCTGGCCTGTATGCAGCGCACACATTGGGTGGAGACGTCAGGGATCCCTTTCTGATGCATAAAAATGGCCAGCCGGAAAAGATAGGTCTGGACTTATCGAAGATCCCGGAATACGCCTGCCGGTCCATAGACTCCTATGGGAGTCTATGAGAGCTGATGGAAAAGAGAGGTGGGAGGGAGTTTAGCAGCAGCTCTGCTAAACTCCCTCCCCTTCCCTCTCCTTGACGGCTGTCGGCAAATGGAGGGGGTGGGGTGGGAAATTAGCACACTAGCTCCCGCCCCGTCCCATTTCAGGCAGCTGGCAAGGGCCAGAGAGGGGGCAGGAGTTTACATACTAGCTCCCACCCTGTCCTGCCCTCTCCCTTTGCCGACAGCGGGTAAGGAGCGAAGAGGGGCAGGGAAGGGGGAGGAAGTTTAGGAGAGCTAAACTCTCTGTCCTCGCCAGACGGTATCCCAGGATGTGGCGTATATATATGCTGCCGGTTCAGCCGGTTCGGCTGGCTGCCGTGAGGCAGCCGGACGAAAATCACAAAGTCTGTGTGAAAGACTGGAACTACGGACCAAGTGAGGTAAATGCTTGTCAGGTTGCTGCCTGGCTGGGGGTTACTATTTTTACTGGGGCCAGTATAGGGAATACTTACCATTGGGACCACTCTTATTACTGGGGGCACCAGCAGGGGGCACAATTACTACTGGGGCTATTAAGAGGTGCTTTATTACTACTAGCGTTACTAATGGGGTCACTATTACTACTGGGACCATTAAGGGGATCACTATTACTATTAGGGTCACTAAGGGGGACACTTACTATTGAGGCCAAAATGAGTGGGTTCTTTGCAGGAGGAGTGCAGGGACATCTCACACCTCGGGCAGCATAAAGGCTTGGGGCACCCCTGCTGAGGACAATAGTAAAAATGACTAGCAGAAGCTCCTGGGTCCCAATACACATCTGTACCAGGGCGCCCACCTACCATATAATACTGCTGTCCTCAGCTATTAAGCGCGGGTGTCACTGCAGCTTCTGCACCCCCTATAGTTATGCCCCTGTTCAATGTCATTCTTCGGAGGTTGGTAGGGTCTGCAATTCTCCAATACCTTACCAAATGTGCGTCACATGATCAAAATCCGACACCTTATTATGTAACTTCCTGCAGGTAGGTCCATGAATTTACAGAAATTGCCAATAAAATAATTCTCGAATTAGATGGGAGTTATACACTGACCGCCCCTTTATTAGACCCCCGTCTCTCACAATTGGCGCTCCCTGTACGGTAATCCCCCCGTGACCCCGGAGTGTGGCATAAAGTTATGTGACAAGTTAGATCAGTTTCAGTGTGAATCCACATTAGATGGAGAATCCAGCGGTCGCAACGACTTCCAGCGAGGCCGGTCATCAGGGCTAGACTAGCCGGGGTCTCACTACCAACTGCGGGGGGGTTTCTCATGTACCAGCGTGGGGCACTATTACTTCTGTAGCCCCTATGGGGGTAACTAGTACTACTGGGGGCCTTTAAGGGGTCACTATTACTATTGGTTTACTAAGGGGGCACACTACTACTCTGTCGCGCCTCTGTGGTTTTACTGTCTTGGGTACCTTGTGTTTTGGCGCCTTCAATGCCTGTAAAATGAGTGAGCTTTGTTATTGGGGAAGGGCGCCATTTCACACTTCACTTCAGGCAGCATAAAGGCTTGGGGCCCCCCGATACCGCGATCGGGGAAAACACCCAGCGGAAGGGGATCCTGTGGAGGGAAACAGCTCATCCCTGAAAGGGGTCGGAGGAGGATGTCAGGAATCGTTCTGACCAACAGGCTGCACAGTCAGCTGGATACAACGCTGGAGCTCCAACTAACGTGTCCGAACGCACAACTCGCCGTTCCTCCGCACGGATGGTATAACAGCAGACGACCAGTTCCAGCGCCATTGTGTCTAAGAGAAACAGAAAGACTCCAGCGGGCAAAAGAGCGCAAAACTTGTATCACTGAGCAGCGGGAAAACATCTCCTGGTCAGATGGAGCCAGATTTATGTTGCTGATGGGAGGTCAGAATTTGGCGCAAGCAGCATGAATCGCTGACCCCTTCCTGTCAGCTGGTCAGAACATGTAAGCACCGCCATCTAATCTGCAGGAACTACAAGCAGCTTCCTGTCCGCAGGGGCCGGTGTTCCTGCTGAACCGTTTCAGCACCGAGTGGAATCTACAACCCGATGAACTGCTGGAGGCCAGAGGAGCCGAACGCGACTAGATGGGGGTAATAAAGGGGGGTCAGTGTAGGCCAGTATTTCCTACATAAACTACGCCATGCGGCAGTGCCCCCTAGAGGACGCACTCAGACATCACCATGCTCTAACGTTGTATCGCACCTTCCTGCAGGAGTCCTGAAGTGACCTCTGTCAGTAATGCGGTCCGGTGGCATTCCGCCTTGTTCTCCGGCGCACAGAGCTGCAGTCGCCGTGGTTTCTTTTCAGACCACAAGGTCTTGAGTTGAATAGAGGGTTCACTTACTTATCCCGCACTGCTTGTATAGCTTCGGCTGCGCTCTCGTAGTTGTGCTTCTCCATGTGCCGATACATTGTGCTCAGCTCCACTTGTCTCCGGAAGTAAATGTCCACAGAGCTCTGCTTGACCGTCGCGTAGATGAACTTGTCGCTGGGGTTACGGAGCTGCGGAAACGAACGATGGAAGACATTAATCTGCAAAATCAAAATGGCTGCCGCACACAGAAGTGGGATATAGAGGGGCGTAGTGGTTGTGGCCGAGTCCTCTGCGTCCGCGCGACTGTAATACCGTGTCACGCTCTGCGGTGGGCTGCTACTTCTGTCATTTCCTAGTTTGGCCCTCGCTGCACATAATCCCCTTCATCAGAAGGCTCCCTGATTGGCCGCGGGTCACATGGTTTCCGGCGATCAGCGGTGATCTGAAGGCGCTTCTAGATGGGACGGTTATTGTTCAGTCTAAACGCGGCCAACGACCGAGTGATGAACGACGATCCCGCGCTTTTGGTTCATTGCTCTGTTTCTGCAGGACCAGAAATCATCGTTGCGTCTGAACCGCGTTCAGTTTAGACATATTTTTATTATAAATATGACAAAAAGGGTTTTTAACTTTTATTACTTTTTATTTTCTTTAATAATTAATTTAAAAAAATGTTAAACGGATTTTCACAGCGAGGACTCGAACTTGTGATGGTTGGATCGCTCCTGCAGTATGACGCAATACCTTAGTATTACATTATATTGCAATATGACAGGCATGGTAAACTACAATGGTAGCCCTGGGGGCTTTCAGAAGGCCCCCGGCTGCCATGGCAACTGAATGCACCCCACGATCCTATCGGGGAAGGGGGGCGTTCAGGACCCCCAAACTCTGATTGGGGCATTTACATGCCGCTGTAAGAATTGACAGTGGCATTTAAAAGGTTAAGAGCCGCGATAAGCAGGAGTGCTGATCACAATTGTTGCAGATGGGTTTCAGCTATGCGGGCCCCGCATTGTACTGGGCGTGATCGGCTCCTGATCACACGAACCTCCATGATGCATCTGTACATCTTGGAGCTTTAAGTGGTTGAGGGGGTTAAACCCTTTGATATGCCTGCCTGTACTTGTGCGTGTTGAAGGACCTTGAGAGAGAGAGGTCACATGGTTTTAGGCCCTGTGATTTTGTGGTTGTGGCTCCACCCCTGATTACATCATTGCCAGGCAGCAGACAACAGGGCTAGGCCCCGCCCATCTTCCAGAATCATCAGGAACGTTCTCAGGCTATATAAGGGAAGGGGTTGCATCACAGCCAGAGGGACATGAGAGAAGCAGAGCCGAGAAGCAGAGCCCAAGCAACAGCCACCAGCAGGAACTCTGCAAGTGGCGGAGGCCTACTCCAGGCCAGTGCAGCCGACAGTTCCCCATGCTGGAGAGAGCCTGAGCAACATGACCTCTGGACCCAGCGGGACCACCAGCGAGCCCTGATGAATCAGGGTTAGAAGACGGTGATGCTTCCCGACCTGCGAGCCCTGATGACCCGGGGGCTGAAGTAGCTGGCAGCACCATGGACTCAGCGCGGCGCCTGCATGAGTATAGAATCCCTGCCAGGTGGGGTTCATGTATGAAAAGAAGTGCTGCGAGCGTAACTGTTGTTTGGCGCCATAGTTTAATGTGAGGCCTTGCGGGGTAGTTGTTATGTCTTTGTAGTGTACGGATACATTGTAACATGGGTGATGTGATGTAACCTGTTGGCTATGTCACATAATGGGGGCAGCGAGGCACCTGGGTAGGAGGAGGTAATTGAGGACTGATGTGACGTAGGGATTGAGCCGCCATTATGGTATGCTGACCCCTGTAAGATAACGTCTATGATATAGCTCCCCCCCCCCCCCCCCCCCAGCTGGGCCTTAAATAAAAAGGTTATTACACCGCTCCTGGGGCCCCCAGATGCAGCCGACAGCCAGCACTGGCATCAGTGGTGACTTCTGGGTAGACTACCAAACCGCTGCGGCTAATCTGAGGGCGCAGCATCACCGTCGGCCCTCCTGGCATCAGCGCTCATATCTTGGCCGCCATTCTGCCAGGAGTTTAGAGACGGTGACGCTACGGCCTCTGATTGGCCACAGTGGTCACATGCTTCTGCCTGTCCGTCTACCTGGAAGTTAGCACCGATGCCAGCTGCATCCCGGGACCCCAGGAGAGGGGAGTATACCCCCGTTTGTTATTTAAGGCAGGGCCCAGCTGGGGGATGGGGTTTGGTTTTAATGACAAACCCCTTTAAGTATCTGAACTCTCCTACGGAGCGACACGATGCAGATATCGTTCCTATTCAGTACAGTTGATTTTGTCATCGCCGCACCATCACTTAACCTGCCACCCGTTACACAGCAAGTGTGCAGTTCCCCTTCAGCGCCCCCAGAGGTAAAATGAAGTATTACACAATTGTCATGGATTTCTCTGGGATGTGCCAGTAATGTGTGGATGTTCTGGGTCCTCCGCTTTAGGACTCCTCTCTACTCCAGATCACTAGTAATCTATTTGTGATTGGGCTTTATAATTCAGATCGCTCCTTTAAGATTACAGCATGACATAATGAAGCATTGATACTGGATATGTCCAAAGTCCAATGAGTCATTGAGTAATGACTGAAGGGACCTCACGCCCCGTGACCGCTGAGAAATACCATGCAGACATAAGGTTTGGGGTTTACGGGATCACATTGTGTTGTGTTTCACCTGTCGGGGGTTGTGCTCCGGCGCACCGACCCGCTGTCCGCTGTCACTACTGGCAGCCACCAAGCGTCTGCACTGTGTAGGCGAATGTAGTACAAAAATAACTATGAGGGTTGTTGTCTTGTCTGAGCTGCGGTTAACAGAACTCATGGGCCGTAGACACAATGCGCAGAAGGGGACCCACTGACGTCTATGGGAGAATGCTCTGTGATCTGTGCAGGGAGGAAGTGGAGGTGAGCTGTGACCATGAAATATACATTTCCATTGGAGAACATTGTGGGCATGCTCTGTGACTTCTGAAGGGAGGAGGTGAGCTGTGACCATGGCATATAGTTTTTCAATGGGAGAGTGTTGTGGGCATGCTCTGTGAAGTGAGTTGTGATGATTATCTATAGACTTCTATGAAAGGTGTTCTAGGCCTGCCCTCTGACAGAAGCGTTGGCTAGATGTGACCTATGACTGATGGCTATCTTTCAGGATGTGTAGTCCAAACAGAGACCGGCATCTGTAGTGGGCAAGAATTCTGAGGTGCTGGAGGGGATCCCAAAACACATGTTTTATGTTTGCCCTATTGTCTTAAATGGGGAATGCATCAGGTTTATGTGTATTGGCATCTGCAGGCATGAAAGGGTTAATGTCTGGGAAATGTATCGGTTTGTCTAGTCACGTGTTTATGTGCAGGTGATGTGAAGAGAGTCGGTGAGGAGCAATGGAGGAAGAGGAGAGGTGGTCTGCTGCTCCAGCCAGAGTGTAGCCATCCCAGAAATCCTCCTCCTAGAGGTGGCCTTTACAGAGCGTGGAAGCCCAGACATGACGGAAACACGTGGGTATGTAACGCAAGAACCGCATGTAACCGGAGAGAGAGAAGCCGCAAGTGTGCGAGGAAAGTGAGTGTCTGGCAGTAGTGAGAGTTAGGCCATGAGATAGATCCTAGAGATAACTAGGACTGTGGATGCATAATGCCCCGGGACCCTCACTGCTTCTACACTCTACAAGTTGTTTTGTGCAAGAACTGTTTTATTGTTACTTCATCGAGAGTTTGAGTGTGTGGACTACTTTATGCAAGTTGGGTGATCTGCCGCAGAAGATGGAACGTTGGCGTCACGGTGACAAACAGGGCTAAAAGGTAACTCAGGTTACTCATTGTGATCTCCCCTTGTCAGTAATGAGGTCGGGTTCTTAGCCACCCGTAGGGAGGAGACGGTAGAGCCCCGTGACAAAGTTTATTCTCTACACTGTCTCCTCGGCTGAGGGTCTGCTCCTCGGACTCTGCTCATCCAGACATAAGAGGCCTTGACCTCCTCAATCCACAATGTGCCGTCATATGTACATGCCCTGTAGGTTACCAATTACTGTGGTCTTGTTCTGGCGCCCCTATATGGAGTCCTATCCTACATGAGGCTACTCACTCGGGGGTCATTTATCCCGGTGATCCTTTCCTCGGGCCGGTCCAGCACCAGGAAGGCAGCCAGGTTAGCAGTGTAGGAGGCCACAATGATCATAGCGAACCCGGCCCACACCATCCCGAGGATCCGAGCCGAGAAGCTTCTTGGTGCCCCTGCAGAAGAACAAGAATCGCTAGTCACTGCTGTGCCAGAATAGGAAATCTATTGATCATCTTGACTCTGATCCGGTGACTGGGGGGCCGACATTACCCCCTATAATATAATGCGGGGAGCAGATTCTGAGCTTTAACCACTACTGTATCCGGGGAAGTAGATGCTGATGGCGGCCGAGGCAAGAACTCTTTAGTCCTCGGATCCGAGAGCTGATCTGGCTGTTACGGTATACTACCCTTGATACGCCAGTCCGGGTGTCCTAGATCTCACCCACAACCCCTGTCCCTGCCTACTTGCCTCCACTCCTGGCTAACCCCAGGCGGGCAACTGGGCGACGGTCCCTACTCTCACTTGGGACCAAAAAAGGGACGCTGGCGTACCAGGATGGTAAAGGTAGAATACTGACAGAAAAGGCAGATATAAATAACCAACATGAACAATACTAAGCAGAACTGAGGCAGATGGAAAAGCCTGGCTGATAACAGCAAAGTATAGCAGACAAGATGACAGAAGCAGGAGACCAACAAAGGCAGACTAGCTAGCACACTGAGGGAAACCAATAACTGGCAGGGATTGCCAATCTCTGCCCGACCTTTAAAGAAAAGCCTCCGCCCAGGGGCGGAGAGAGGGAGACAGCCA
This sequence comes from Eleutherodactylus coqui, assembly GCA_035609135.1. Classification (NCBI taxonomy): domain Eukaryota; kingdom Metazoa; phylum Chordata; class Amphibia; order Anura; family Eleutherodactylidae; genus Eleutherodactylus; species Eleutherodactylus coqui. Next base: position 1,353,389 of record CM069414.1, on the reverse strand, counting down.
ACTCCCAATAGAAAACAACAAAGAGGAGCTCATGCACGGCAGCTGCACTCACAGGTGCGCACGGCGCCGCATTCCACCAGCACCACACTGCCCACGCCGGCCAGGCACCCGTGTCCCTGACAGCCGGACAACCAGCCAGGGGGACGCACCCCAACCGCAGGAACCCGCACACCGCTGCCCCGGGAGGACCAGCAACCGCCGCATGGTAACAATGGCATTACAGCACCCGCATTATACCGCTAGTCAATACGAGCCTGGGGGCGGAGCTAGTCAAATATTATACACTAGCCATAAAGCCCGCTATGCGAAAATGTGAAACAGATTCGAGAAAACTTTTGCCCGTCATTTCCTTCATTGCTCACATACTTTTCAGGGGAGCAAATACTTTTTACACCTACTTATGGGACATGCACATAGTTTTGAGGGCTAAGTATTTTGAGGTGTACATATCCTTTTTGAGGCGGGCGCTCCACATTTTTTGTGGGGTGGAGATTTGCATGCTTTACAAAGCACATACTTTTAGGGATCATGCATATTTTTGTGGTTCATAAAGATTTGGGGGCTGGGTCACAAATACTTTTAGAGGCAGGAAGACCACAGTTTTTTAGGGGGTGGTCGCATTTTTGGGGGTCATTTTTGTGGCAGAAGCTCCACATTTTTTTTGGGAGGGAGTTTTACATATTTTTTGAAGGCACATATTATTGGGGGGGGGGGGGGGGGAACATTATTTGAAGCTTACACATACTTTTGAGTGTCACACAAACTTCTGGGGGTCACACCCTTTTTAAGGGGAGCCCTCATAGTTCTTGGGGAGCTGCAGGTTTTGGGAGGGTCAAGCATACATCTTGTAGCATGGAGCTAACCTACTTTTCAGGGGGGCATACATAGTTTTTTGGGGGGAGGGGGGGGGTTCACACTTTTTGAGAAGTTGTCACCAACACACTTTGTGTTTTATCTATCAGGATGGTATAGATGCTTCCTTCTTCATGATCTGATCCTGTACATCACATTCAAGAAGGGCAGGACAGCTGTGTGCTCGGGGCTGTCCAGCAGGGGGCGACATTGAGTGCTGGAATCTCCCCAGGTAAGGAGTGTAGTTCATGTAGAGCCACTGATACTGTGAATACTACAGATACCGCAGACATAGACTTCACCTTCTCCGATCCCAGAGTTCAGCAGCACGCCCCAGGAAAACCACATGGCAGAAGAAAGCGTCAGCGCGTCCTCCTCCTCCTCCTCGGTGTTCACTTTAAACCGGCCAAATGGACTGGAAGGAGAGATGTGATATACGGTAAGACAATATAAGACCGCGACATACAGAACATGGCCTCCCTGTTTGTGGCCCTGTGGTGTTTGACCACCGAGGACTGCGTGGGGCGGGCGAGACCCGGGGGCACCGCTGTGTGTGCCAAGGCAAAATGAAAGAAGTTACCGTGCCGCCAGCAGAGCAAAATGTGACCCTGTAGATACAAGAGCCTGTAACGGCCGACAGACATACAGGAGCATCACAAATACTCATCTGAGGAGCAGAACCATAACTGCACTCTGCATGCCGAGGGGAGAGAGAATAACTAGTATTGTAGTGCTCACCTGAACCGATCCAGCAGGTACAACATAACCGCCACCACGTGCACCGAGAGCCCAACCAGGAGCCAAAGGGTACTCTGGAAAGGCTGCATAAATGAGTCCAGCGTACTGCGGGGGATTTCCTGCATGGAAGGAGATAGATTCATTATCTACATCACTGCTATACATATATCATTATATACAGGAGATACCCAGGTTATACCAGCATGTTCCATATCACTATATACAGGGAATGTATAACTTATACCAGCTGTACATATATCATTATATACAGGAGATACCCAGGTCATACCAGCATGCTCCATATCACTATATACAGGAGATGTATAACTTATACCAGCTGTACATATATAATTATATACAGGGGATACCCAGGTTATACCAGCATGCTCCATATCACTATATACAGGAGATGTATAACCTATACCAGCTGTACATATATAATTATATACAGGAGATCCCCAGGTTATACCAGCATGCTCCATATCACTATATACAGGAGATGTATAACTTATACCAGCTGTACATGTATAATTATATACAGGAGATCCCCAGGTTATACCAGCATGCTCCATATCACTATATACAGGATGTATAACTTATACCAGCTGTACATATATAATTATATACAGGAGATACCCAGGTCATACCAGCATGCTCCATATCACTATATACAGGAGATGTATAACTTATACCAGCTGTACATATATAATTATATACAGGAGATACCCAGGTTATACCAGCATGCTCCATATCACTATATACAGGAGATATTACTTATAGCAGTACAACCCCAATTCTGCTATGTAAAATGTAAATCAATGTTAAGGAAAAATGCAGTGATTCAGAAATCCCATAACCATAGTTAATTCCTAAGTAGAACATAGAATACATATGGGAAGGTGGGTAGGGGGTGTTGAGGATCGAACCTAGGAGCTTTTGTACTCCAGCCGACAGCTCTTTGGCTTGCTCCCCTGCATAAACCTGGCTTGATGTTTCTTGCTCTTGCAATCTAGTTCCAGTTTCCCTGTCTGGCTCCACCCCGTTCCCTTGGTTAGGCACACTATTGAAACCTGGCCTTGTACCTTGCTCATTGTGTGATCATTGAGCTCCCAGCTTGTAGGCAAGTGCCACCACCTGCCTGCTCTTCTGAACCGAACTGATACTACCATTACTGACCTCTGGCTTCCCCTGACTATGCTACCTGTTCGCTCCTCTGTACTGCAACAGATACCTACCTGTTACTGACCCCTGGCTTAACTGACCACGCTAACTGTCTGCTTGGGTTACAACAAAAGGCTCCAAAGCCACAGCAGATCATTAAAAGTGGGTTGATATTTCTCTGTTTCAATTTTTTTTAATTACCTCATTTAGAAATTGGTGGCAGCAACACATCTGATAAAAGTTTGAGCAGGCATAACAAAAGGCTGGAAAATAAGTGGTACTAATGAAAAACAACCATGATTGTGTATAAAAAAGAGCATGTTAGAGAGGCAGAGTCTCTCAGAAGATGTTCAGAGGTTCACCAATCTGTGAAAAATTGTACAACAATTTCAGAAAAATGTTCATCAATGTAAAATTGTGAAGACTATGACTATCCCCCGATCTACAGTCCATAATATCATCAAGAGAGTCAGAGAATCTGGAGAAGACTCCGGGGTGAACCAGCTGCCTGTAGTCCAGACCTTCCACCATATACTACATTCATCACAATAGCATGGCTTCACAGAAGAAGAGTCCGAGGTGAAGCGGCCGCCTGCAGTCCAGACCTTCCACCATATACTACATCCATCACAACAGCTTCACAGGAGAAGAGTCCGGGGTGAACCGGCCACCTGCAGTCCAGACCATCCACCATATACTGCATCCACCACAACAGCATGGCTTCACAGAAGAGTCCGGGGTGAACCAGCCGACTGCAGTCCAGACCTTCCACCACATACTACATCTATCCCAACAGCTTCACAGGAGAAGACTCCGGGGTGAACCGGCCGCCTGCAGTCCTGACCTTCCACCATATACTACATCCATCACAACAGCTTCACAGGAGAGGAGTCCGGGGTAAACCAGCCACCTGCAGTCCAGACCTTCCACCATATACTGCATCCACCACAACAGCATAGCTTCACAAAAGAGTCCGGGGTGAACCGGCCGCCTGTAGTCCAGACCTTCCACCACATAGTCCGGGGTGAACCGGCTGCCTGTAGTCCAGACCTTCCACCACATAGTCCGGGGTGAACTGGCCGCCTGTAGTCCAGACCTTCCAACTTATACTACATCCATCGCTACAGCTTCACAGGAGAAGAGTCCGGGGTGAAGCGGCCGCCTGCAGTCCAGACCTTCCACCACATACTACATCCATCACAACAGCATGGCTTCACAGAAGAGTCCGGGGTGAACCAGCCGACTGCAGTCCAGACCTTCCACCACATACTAGGTTTCGCAGTAGCAGGGGGAACACCTGGATAATTCTTTATTTCGTCACAGTGAGGGTTCTCAGGTAACTCTAAAACGTAACTTTTAATTACAGTCTTACATAAAAAGGATTCTGTTTAGTCAAAGTCCTAGCTTACAGACACACAAACAAAAAATGTTAAAATGTCTAACCCCTAGCAACTTCTGGGGAAAGAACAGCCAATGAGCCACCCTTGAAAAGAGTGTATAGTTACACAGTATCGGGAAATCGGGAATTCCCGACACTTCTCAAGTTTAATATCGTATACAACTTGAGACAGATTATTCAAGTTTGGCTCAATGGAACTAGCTAGATTGTTCCCATCATAGTGAACAGATAGTACAGCTATTCAATGAAGATGAATGCTGTCGATTTCATCAACAGGCCGTGGTTGTGTCTCTTGGCTGGGATGAGATACACTTTTTACGGCTAGTCGAAGAAGAGAAAAATTTTTAGGCTGACAATCGTCAATCGTTATGGCTCAACATGGCGTTCTTATAAGCCAATGTATGGCCACAAAGTGCAGTGCATCAACTGCTGAAAAAATGCTTAACTGGGTTCGACGCGTTTCCGCTACGATAAACGCAGCCTCATCAGGAACCATCAATTATGGATCAATAAGTCAGCTATAAAGAGATCGGTAGGTCCCGAAAACGAGACTCACCCCTCTTTAAATAGAAGGAAAGTGGACTGTTCTACCAATTAATGAGAACAAATAAGTTCGCTTCCTGACAGAAAATAAAACTGCAGGATTGAAGATTGAGAGGTAAGTCCCAAGGTGGGGAGATACCCTGCATTCACTCAGAGGAGATAGACCATCCTATCACCAGGTTAGAAAAGATAAGCCCAGTTTCCCCCAGAAAAGATTTTTCAGGAACAAAATAAAAAAATGGCAGCAACCAGCCTCAGTGGTAGGCAGGTAGCTATGCTTACTACATACTACATCCATCACAACAGCTTCAAAGGAGAAGAGACCGGGGAGAACCGGCCGTCTGCAGTCCAAACCTTTCACCATATACTACATCCATCACAACAGCATGGCTTCACAGGAGAAGAGTCCGGGGTGAACCGACCGCCTGCAGTCCAGACCTTCCACCTGTGTGGAGAACGCTACACCCCTAAGGGCATTTTGAACTTCTGCATTGGCTGGAAAAGCATCTGATACGGTTTTGACAAGCTTGTTACCCGGCCACAGACTGAGGTTGCCAGGCTTCCCTCCTGCATTGGACTTCTGCACGGACACTTACCGTGAAAACCGACATAACCCTGAGAGCCCAGGACCGAGCAAGAAGAGGCCTGAAGTGATTACAGATTCCTGGCAAACCAGGACACCTCTAGACATTATACTCACCCTACTAGAAGTAACCCTATGAATGGGAGGAGCTTGCTCCATATTCCTTCAGGCAGCTTTAGTTTATTTAAGGGGTGGTGCAGGATAGAAAAACATGGCTGCTTTCTTCCAAACACAGCGCCACCCTTGTCCATAGAGTTGTATGTGGTATTGCAGCTCAGCATCATAAGTGGTTGCTGAACTGCAATACGAAACACAAGGGTGACGCCGTGTTTGGAAGAAAACGGCCATGTTTTTCTAACCCTGGACAACCCATTTAAACAGTTTGAGAGTATCACAATGAAGGTTATTATACCTACAGCCGGTTCCTGTGGGTTTCCATCCCTTCACGGGCACAATTTGTGGCGAGACCACAAACTGAACTGGTGTGGCCTGACCCCAGCAATGAAGGCCTGATTGCGGCTTCCCCGACCTACATGGATTCGGAAAGTTTGGTCACTTTGAGTGACTTGAGCCAAGTTCTCCCTACTCCTATTCAGGTCTCTACCCATCTCCAGAGCCTAGGACCATCTGAGCACGTGACCCCAGCCACACCTCTTCTAGATGATTGACCTGCAGGGCATTGTTAGGCCTCAGTGCTCTAGAAACCCAAGCTTTTAGTTCCCTAGTATGTACATAATGTAGTGGCCCAGAGTTGGTGGGGCCCCTCTATAATGTTTTGTGTCTGTCTCATGTCAGCGTCTTATGTGTAGTATGCATTAGATTTATGTGTATTGCACTTCTGCAGTACTGAATGGGTTAATGTCTGGAAAATGTATCATTGTGTGAGTCATGTGACTATGTTATATATATATATATGTGTGTGTGTGTGTGTGTGTGTGTGTGTGTGTGTGTTTGCAAGGATGCTATGCAGAATAGAGGAGTACAGAGCAGCAGTCAGTCTGAGCAGAAGTCTAGGGGTGAACGTCTGAGATCCGTCCGTGTGTGGAGCATGGAGGAGGCCAAGAGATGGTCTGATGCCCAGCCTGCCCAGGAAACCTCGGTGCTGCTGAGAGTGAGACAAGCCACTTCAAACCAAGGAGAACACAACTAACGTGAGTGTGAACCGCTAGAGAGAGTGGCCAGGAGCGGGATCACACAGATAACTGGGACTGTGGATCATCTGAGATCCCCCGAGAATCCTCTCTGTCACTCTTCTCTGAGTTGTTGTATCTGTACCAGGACTGTTGATGTGGTTTGGACTCTGTCAATTAACAGTAAATGGACATTACCGACCGTTCCCGGTTTTGTTCAGAAAGTTTCCATGTGAGTGAACTTATTTATTTCTTCGTCAAGTTTTATCGCAGAGGACGGAAAGGTGGCGTCACGTGTGACAAATTGACTCAAGGTAACCGCCGGTTACTTCCCCTGTAATCGCACCCTGCAGTAATGTGGTTGGGTCCTGAGCTACCCCCAGGGGAGGAGAGGGTGGAGCCACTGTGACAAGGCCTCAATCTACCCAGCTGTCTGCTCGGCTGTGGACAAGGCAGCTGCTATGGGGCCCATAAAACAAAGGGGCCATTATCCAATTAACCTAAAGTATTCATCTCCTGGGCAAGGCTCCATCTCCACAGGGACGGGGAAGAAGTCTGAGGGGAACAGACCCTGCAAGAGGCTTATAAAAGCACCAACAAACCCCAGGCTGCCCTGTTGTGAAAATGCCGTGGTGACCAGGTGGGGGCCCCATTTTGCTCTTGCTCTGGGGCCCAGTCTCCCCTATGTCCTACCCCACCTACCTTTTTCACGAGGATGGTCAGCCCCTGGTACTTGAAAGGTTTGGAGAATTCGATGTACTGAGCGCGCTCGTTGTTGATGGTCAGCGGGGCGACGATCATGTCGGCTTGACCGCTCAGCAGCTCGCCCATCATCCCGTTCCATTCCTTCTTATTACTGTTATTAACCTGCAAGGAGACGGCGCAGGCGCGTTACTCCCCATTCCGAGCGGACGCTCTTATCAGATTAATCTAAGATGATTACAAGTGCAAGTTTATAACATTAGGAACATCTGACAGCAAAGAGTCTAAGAGGCAAAGTGAATTTGTCAGGTATTATCCCCGATTAATCCACCAGCAGCTGCGCGTAATCCCACAAGTGGATGAGCCAGCGGCATGTCGTCCCACCCGGCCTGTGGGGTCACTTCCAGCTGCTTCTGTGTGAACTGCTCTCATATAGCCGGTCCTCCACTGGATGAAGTTTAGCTCCGAAGTGTCCATGTGGTATATAGACACTGTGCTGACAGAAGTATTGGCCCCCAGCAGTCCGGCACTGCCAGGTGTTGTGTGAGCATCAGGTATAAAGGAGAGAAACACACAGGAGATCCCAGTACAGAAACCATCAGATGTCACCAGGTGTAGAGCTGACAACGGGGTCTGGTGGGGGGATGTCACCAGGTGTAGAGCTGACAATGGGGTCTGGTGGGGGGATGTCACCAGGTGTAGAGCTGACAACGGGGTCTGGTGGGGGGATGTCACCAGGTGTAGAGCTGACAATGGGGCCTGGTGGTGGGATGTCACCAGGTGTAGAGCTGACAACGGGGTCTGGTGGGTGGGATGTCACCAGGTGTAGAGCTGACAACGGGGTCTGGTGGGGGGGATGTCACCAGGTGTAGACCTGACAACGAGGTCTTGTGGGGGGATGTCACCAGGTGTAGAGCTGACAACCGGGTCTGGTGGGGGGATGTCACCAGGTGTAGAGCCGACAACAGGGTCTGGTGGTGGGATGTCACCAGGTGTAGAGCCGACAACAGGGTCTGGTGGTGGGATATCACCAGGTGTAGAGCTGACAACGAGGTCTGGTGGGGGGATGTCACCAGGTGTAGAGCCGACAACAGGGTCTGGTGGGGGGATGTCACCAGGTGTAGAGCCGACAACAGGGTCTGGTGGGGGGATGTCACCAGGTGTAGAGCTGAAAACGTGGTCTGGTGAGGGGATGTCACCAGGTGTAGAGCTGACAACGAGGTCTGGTGGTGGGATGTCACCAGGTGTAGAGCTGACAACGGGGTCTGGTGGTGGGATGTCACCAGGTGTAGAGCTGACAACGGGGTCTGGTGGGGAGATGTCACCAGGTGTAGAGCTGACAACGGGGTCTGATGCTAGGATGTCACCAGGTATAGAGCTGACAATGGGGTCTGGTGGGGGGGATGTCACCAGGTGCAGAGCTGACAACGGGGTCTGGTGGGGGAGATGTCACCAGGTGTAAAGCTGACAATGGGGTCTGATGCTAGGATGTCACCAGGTGTAGAGCTGACAACTGGGTCTGATGCTAGGATGTCACCAGGTGTAGAGCTGACAACGGGGTCTGGTGGAGGGGATGTCAGCAGGTGTAGAGCTGACAACAGGGTCTGGTGGGGGGATGTCACCAGGTGTAGAGCTGACAACGGGGTCTCGTGAGGGGATGTCACCAGGTGTAGAGCTGAAAACGGGGTCTCGTGGGGGAATGTCACCAGGTGTAGAGCTGACAACAGGGTCTGGTGGGGGGAATGTCACCAGGTGTAAAGCTGACAATGGGGTCTGATGCTAGGATGTTACCAGGTGTAGAGCTGACAACGGGGTCTGGTGGTGGGATGTCACCAGGTGTAGAGCCGACAATGGGGTCCGGTGGTGGGATGTCACCAGGTGTAGAGCTGCCAACGGGGTCTGATGCTAGGATGTCACCAGGTGTAGAGCTGACAACAGGGTCTCGTGGGGGGATGTCACCAGGTGTAAAGCTGACAACGGGGTCTGATGATAGGATGTCACCAGGTGTTGAGCTAACAATGGGGTCTGGTGAGGGGATGTCACCAGGTGTAGAGCTGACAACGGGGTCTGGTGGGGGGATGTCACCAGGTGTAGAGCTGACAATGGGGTCTGATGCTACGATGTTATCAGGTGTAGAGCTGACAACAGGGTCTGGTGGGGGGATGTCACCAGGTGTAGAGCTGACAATGGGGTCTGATGCTACGATGTTATCAGGTGTAGAGCCGACAACGGGGTCCAGTGGTGGGATGTCACCAGGTATAGAGCTAACAACGGCGTCTGGTAGCGGGATGTCACCAGGTGTAGAGCTGACAACGGGGTCTGGTGGTGGGATGTCATCAGGTGTAGAGCTGACAACGGGGTCTGATGCTAGGATGTCACCAGGTGTAGAGCTGACAACGGGGTCTCGTGGGGGGGGTGTCACCAGCTGTAGAGCTGACAACGGGGTCCGGTGGTGGGATGTCACCAGGTATAGAGCTGACAACGGGGTCTGGTAGCGGGATATCACCAGGTGTAGAGCTGACAGCGGGGTCTGGTGGTGGGATGTCAGCAGTTATAGAGCTGACAAAGGGGTCTGGTGGTGGGATGTTACCAACCAATCAGTAAGGACATTGCAACTTCTGGACCTTCCAGTGTCCACTGTTGGCCATGTTATTTGGTGATGGAAGCCATCCTGTGTGTGCAGTGCCGCCACATCAGGGAGACCTCGTAAACTGACAGACCGCGGACAAAGAAGCCTTGTAGGAGCTGTGAAGTCATCACACACACCGTCTGCCCTCACTCAGGGGGTCTCACAGGGCATTGGAACATCCATTAGTACCAGAACCCTCCGTAGGGAATGGCATGTGAAGGGTTACCATGGACGAGCGGCTGCACACAACATCACAGCAGTGACTGCACAGCAGCGCCTGCGATGGGGCTCGGAGCGACGGACTGTAAGTGAATGGAAGCAAGTGTTGGGAATAGATGAATCACAGTTCACCATCTTCGGATGGCGGTACACATTCGGATGTTGGCACTTGGGTGTGATGGTTGTCTGGAGAGTGGTTTCTACGTGACTCAATCGTCAGTGAGGTTTGGAGGAGGTTCTGTTATGGTATGGGAGGTTCTGCTGGAAGGACTCGGCCCTTGGTTATATTGAAGAGTAGCCTCCACAAACGGGTACAGAGACATCTCGGAAATGTGGCATCACCTCCCCTGTGGTAATACTCTGGTACAGCTCTGTGTCTCCACCAACATGACCGAGCACCATGTCATACAGCACGCAGCGTGGGGAGCAGAACATCTGCAGACGTCATTTGCCCAAAGTCCGGACTTCAGTCCCACGGAGCGGGACGAACTAAAGCGCTATATCTGTGTGCCCAACACACAGCGTCCGGCACCAAAATGCGACTAAGCATGCATCGGTGTGAGGCTCACGTGAGTCGGGGCTGATGCCATGATGTCACCGCGGCCCTGATCCTTATTCGCAGCCAGCGAGCCGTGACACTTGGTTTGGGTAAACAAATTGTAGCATGTATCTTTTTCAGAAATTTTGGGGCATATCTGCATAAGTCCCTCCCCTTTGGGGGCATAGTACAGTTCTGTGAACTAACCCAATGATTGGGTGGTATGGTATATATACACCTAGTGACCCCTTTATTCGCCCCCATCTAGTAGTGTTGGACTCCTTTCACCTTCAGAGCCGCAGTGTTTCGTTGCGGCGTAGACTCCACTCGGCGATGAAATCCTCCTGCAGGAATATCGGCCCCTGCGGACAGGAAGCTTCCTGCAGTCGCTGCAGATTAGATGGCGGTGCTGACATGTTCTAACCAGCTGACAGGAAGGGGTCAGCGATTCATGCTGCTTGTGCCAAATTCTGACCTCCCATCAGGAACAGAAATCTGGGCCCATCTGACCAGAAGATGTTTTCCCGCTGCTCAGTGATACAAGTTTTGCGCTCTTTTGCCCGCTGGAGTCTTTGTGTTCCTCTTAGACACAATGGCGCTGGAACTGGTCGTCTGCCGTTATACCATCCGTGTGGAGGAACGGCGAGTTGTGCGTTCGGACATGTTAGTTGGAGCTCCAGCGTTGTATTCAGCTGACTGTGCAGCCTGTTGGTCAGAACGATTCCTGACATCCTCCTCCGACCCCTTTCAGTGATGAGTTGTTTCCACAGGATCCCCCCTCGCTGGATGTTTTCCTTGATTACTTGTCATGTTATTTTATGCCGCATGAAAGCGAACCACCAATCGTGTGATGACAGGGGGGGGTGGGGGGGTGTCTAAAAAAGGACCAGTGTATAAAATGTACCGAATAATGGACATACATAGAAACAATTGGCCGATGGCATCTTGACGACTCACCCGCTCCTGGGTACCAAACTTCCCATCAGCCACTAGGTGAAACTCGTAATTGAAATTCATCTCTTTGGCGAGTTTCAGTAATAAGTCGATACAGAAGCCGTAACAGCATTGGGGTACGGTGGGGCGCCCTGGTGACAGAAGGGTGGACATCAGAATGACCATAACCCACATCACATTACAGCGCGGAGTCGGTTTAATTGGGGAATCCTCTACCTGGAATCGTATCGTTGGGTCCTAAACATGGAACCTTTTTGATCAGGTCCCCAGTTATGGCGTATTCCTCTTTACAGGAGCCGTCCGGCAGGGCCGACTTCACGTACACGAAGGGTTCCTGGTGAATGGTGACTATCTGAGGGGGAAGGAAAAGACGGTGAGCAGACGGACGACTGATGTAACTAAAGGAACAGTTCAGGCACAACCCATAAGAGGGCGGAGCCTGACACTGCCTGTTCTTTCAATCCCTCTACCATGCTCCACCCCTTTAGCAAAAGAAAGAGGGCCACAAAACTGTCTAATAGAAATGTTCTCTATGTGCCCCGGCAACCAATCAGAAGGCAGCTTTCATATTACCTCACCATTTTAAGAAATGAAAGCTGCCCTCTGATTGGTTGCCGGGGCACAAAGGCAGATTTTCTTTTAGACTGTTTCATAAATGAGCCTCAATTTAATCTGAACTGTCCCTTTAAGATTGCGCCAAAATATTTTGTCATTCTAGATTCAGATTCGCTGTAATTTAAGCTGAATTCTCACATTTTTCTCTACAGCAAAACATGACGTTTCTGACGAACTTCAACTTTTACCTTTAAATTGGTTGACATTTTGTAACCTTGCGGTTTCTCCGTTTCGCCGCCCGGCCAAATTATTTTTCTTTCATTTTGCATTATCTAGAAAAAAATAAAAAGGATAAAAACAGTTACCGTCCCACATAGTGGCATCCCATAGAACGGGGCGACCCACATAGTGGCATCCCATAGAACGGGGCGACCCACATAGTGGCATCCCATAGAACGGGGCGACCCACATAGTGGCATCCCATAGAACGGGGCGACCCACATAGTGGCATCCCATAGAACGGGGCGACCCACATAGTGGCATCCCATAGAACGGGGCGACCCACATAGTGGCATCCCATAGAACGGGGCGACCCACATAGTGGCATCCCATAGAACGGGGCGACCCACATAGTGGCATCCCATAGAACGGGGCGACCCACATAGTGGCATCCCATAGAACGGGGCGACCCACATAGTGGCATCCCATAGAACGGGGCGACCCACATAGTGGCATCCCATAGAACGGGGCGACCGCCATAGTGGCATCCCATGGAACGGGGCGACCCCCATAGTGGCATCCCATGGAACGGGGCGACCCCCATAGTGGCAGCCCATGGAACGGGGCGACCCCCATAGTGGCAGCCCATGGAACGGGGCGACCCCCATAGTGGCATCCCATGGAACGGGGCGACCCACATAGTGGCATCCCATGGAACGGGGCGACCCACATAGTGGCATCCCATGGAACGGGGCGACCCACATAGTGGCATCCCATAGAACGGGGCGACCCACATAGTGGCATCCCATAGATCGGGGCGACCCACATAGTGGCATCCCATAGAACGGGGCGACCCACATAGTGGCATCCCATAGAACGGGGCGACCCACATAGTGGCATCCCATAGAACGGGGCGACCCACATAGTGGCATCCCATAGAACGGGGCGACCCACATAGTGGCATCCCATAGAACGGGGCGACCCACATAGTGGCATCCCATGGAACGGGGCGACTGCCATAGTGGCATCCCATGGAACGGGGCGACCCCCATAGTGGCATCCCATGGAACGGGGCGACCCCCATAGTGGCAGCCCATGGAACGGGGCGACCCCCATAGTGGCAGCCCATGGAACGGGGCGACCCCCATAGTGGCATCCCATGGAACGGGGCGACCCACATAGTGGCATCCCATGGAACGGGGCGACCCACATAGTGGCATCCCATGGAACGGGGCGACCCACATAGTGGCATCCCATGGAACGGGGCGACCCACATAGTGGCATCCCATAGAACGGGGCGACCCACATAGTGGCATCCCATAGAACGGGGCGACCCACATAGTGGCATCCCATAGAACGGGGCGACCCACATAGTGGCATCCCATAGAACGGGGCGACCCACATAGTGGCATCCCATAGAACGGGGCGACCCACATAGTGGCATCCCATAGAACGGGGCGACCCACATAGTGGCATCCCATGGAACGGGGCGACCCACATAGTGGCATCCCATGGAACGGGGCGACCGCCATAGTGGCATCCCATGGAACGGGGCGACCCCCATAGTGGCATCCCATGGAACGGGGCGACCCCCATAGTGGCAGTCCATGGAACGGGGCGACCCCCATAGTGGCAGCCCATGGAACGGGGCGACCCCCATAGTGGCAGCCCATGGAACGGGGCGACCCCCATAGTGGCATCCCATGGAACGGGGCGACCCACATAGTGGCATCCCATAGAACGGGGCGACCCACATAGTGGCATCCCATAGAACGGGGCGACCCACATAGTGGCATCCCATAGAACGGGGCGACCCACATAGTGGCATCCCATAGAACGGGGCGACCCACATAGTGGCATCCCATAGAACGGGGCGACCCACATAGTGGCATCCCATAGAACGGGGCGACCCACCTAGTGGCATCCCATGGAACGGGGCGACCCCCATAGTGGCATCCCATAGAACGGGGCGACCCACCTAGTGGCATCCCATGGAACGGGGCGACCCCCATAGTGGCATCCCATGGAACGGGGCGACCCCCATAGTGGCATCCCATGGAAGGGGGCGACCCCCATAGTGGCATCCCATGGAAGGGGGCGACCCACATAGTGGCATCTCATGGAACGGGGCGACCCACATAGTGGCATCCCATGGAACGGGGCGACCCACATAGTGGCTTCCCATGGAACGGGGCGACCCACATAGTGGCATCCCATGGAACGGGGCGACCCACATAGTGGCATCCCATGGAACGGGGCGACCCACATAGTGGCATCCCATAGAACGGGGCGACCCACATAGTGGCATCCCATAGAACGGAGCGACCCACATAGTGGCATCCCACAGAACGGGGCGACTCACATAGTGGCATCCCACAGAACGGGGTGACCCACATAGTGGCATCCCATAAAACGGGGTGACCCACATAGTGGCATCCCACAGAACGGGGCGACCCACATAGTGGCATCCCATAGAACGGGGCGACCCACATAGTGGCATCCCATAGAACGGGGCGACCCACATAGTGGCATCCCATAGAACGGGGTGACCCACATAACATAGTGGCATCCGATAGAACGGGGCGACCCACATAGTGGTATCCCACGGAACGGGGCAACCCACATAGTGGCATCCCATGGAACGGGGCGACCCACATAGTGGCATCCCATAGAACGGGGCGACCCACATAACATAGTGGCATCCGATAGAACGGGGCGACCCACATAGTGGTATCCCACGGAACGGGGCGACCCACATAGTGGCATCCCATGGAACGGGGCGACCCACATAGTGGCATCCCATAGAACTGGGCGACCCACATAGTGGCATCCCACAGAACGGGGCGACTCACATAGTGGCATCCCACAGAATGGGGCGACCCACATAGTGGCATCCCACAGAACGGGGCGACCCACATAGTGGCATCCCACAGAACGGGGCGACCCACATAGTGGCATCCCATAGAACGGGGCGACAGATGCTCATGGCAGTGATGTGGTGATCAGGACTGGTGGAAGACCCCTTTAATTGGCAAGATATGGCAGAGAAATGCAAAAATCGACAACCAATGGAAGTAAACATGACGGGCGTATAACTATAAGAGACGGGACAAATGCTGTACCACTGGGGGCACTGTTACTATTGGGGACACCATTATCTTTGGGGCCTCTATTGGGAGCACTATTACCACTGGGGGCACTGTTACTATCGGGGACGGACTATTATTTTTGGGACACCATTATCTTTGGGGCCTCTATTGGGAGCACTATTATCACCGCAGTCAGTAAGGGGGGCACCATTACTATTTGGACCACTTTTGTGTGGGTGCACTATTATTATTGGGGTCACTATCCCGGCAGTATTACCATTGGGGTCACTAAGGGGTGCACTATTACTATTCGGGCTACATAATTAGTATTTGGGACACTATTGGAGCCACTAAGGGAGCGTACTATGATCACTGGGGCCACTGAGAGGTAATGTTTTACGTTGTGATAAGCCACGCCCCAAACCACACCCCGGACCACACGCCTTCTGCATTGGTCGGCAGCCCTACTCCCCAGTGACTAGTTATTTCGACCTTGTACATGACCACCACACGGGGGCGAGAGCGCTCACACCTCGCCAGCGCCTCTACTAACCATATAGCAGACCTCACACCAACAGGCGGCCAAACTGCTGTATGACCCCCATAAGTGCAGATAAGAGGGGGGGGCAACCTCTTCACCCCCACAGATCCGGCTGAGCCAAAAACACTTCACATAGACAGATGAATTATTATAGAAGAGGTATGGCGGTAATAAAGTGCAGGTGAAGACCGACAAGTGGGCGGCGCTATAGGTCTGCGGTGGGGTTCACACGGCTCACTGCTGTTACCCCCAAATGCCCCCGACTCACGTGACTGCCGTTGAAGATACCGACTTGGACGAGTTTGCGGTTCTGCAGGTTCATGATGCTGTAATTGGCAAACTTCCTGTCTCCGTCCTCATTAAACTCCACTCGCCCCGTCACCCCCTCGGGGTACTTGGAAGACATGAGCACCCTGCAGCGACAGAGCAGACAATGGAGACGCAGTGCGCAAAACATGCAGCGCCGCAGCTTCTGGAACATCACCTGTTACTTTCCCCTTTAATGCATGAGGTTGGTAGGTGAGTATAACACAATTCTGTGTCCCTATGACAACACTTCCTGCTTAGGGATATCTTATGGATCCATCACATCCCTACGTGCAGGAATGGCGGTCACTGCGATGGTTTTCCTGCTGATTTTGCTGGGGACATTTGCAGGGAGACGCAGTATTCTATGTGGCATCCATAACCCCCGTAATTAGCGCTATGGGCGGATCATCATGTGACGGTGCTCACAGCCATCCCAGATCCAGGGGACTGTTCTCCATTGCAGGGGCTGCCCCACCGTTCCGGGAGGTCTGCTGAATGTCCCCCTAGATCCCTAGTACTCAAGGTATAATGGAGGGGGAGACGTTACTGACATGGGACTGTGTGTTGGAGGCGGAGGGGTGTCATTTACATGGGACTGTGTGTTGGAGGCGGAGGGGTGTCATTTACATGGGACTGTGTGTTGGAGGCGGAGGGGTGTCATTTACATGGGACTGTGTGTTGGAGGCGGAGGGAGGTCATTTACATGGGACTGTGTGTTGGAGGCGGAGGGAGGTCATTTACATGGGAATGTGTGTTAGAGGGAGGTCATTTACATGGGACTGTCTGTTGGAGGCGGAGGGAGGTCATTTACATGGGACTGTGTATTGGAGGCGGAGGGAGGACATTTACATGGGATTGTCTGTTGGAGGTGGAAGAATGTCATTTACATGGAACTGTGTGTTGGAGGCAGAGAGAGGTCATTTACATGGGACTGTCTATTGGAGGTGGAGGGGTGTCATTTACATGGGATTGTCTGTTGGAGGTGGAGGGGGGTCATTTACATGGGACCTTCTGTTGGAGGCGGAGGGAGGTCATTTACATAGGACTGTGTGTTGGAGGCGGAGGGATGCATATTGTCCCAGAACCAGAGTTCCTGTCACAATGAAGGTTGTCGTGTGGTTGGCCTATTTCTCGGGTGCTGGGTGTTGTGGTGCTGCATGTTGTCTGCATTGCATCGCACTTGCAAATCTTGCACAAATGTAAAAAATGCAAAGGATTCCAAGAAATCCGCAGGAGAGAAGGGGGGGCCGACCCAGAAGGAGGAGCCTGGCGGCGGTGAGCGGGGAGATGCCGGCTGGCTGCTCATCCTAATGACTTAGTCCTGTAAGAAATGTATGCGCCTCGGGGAGCAGACTGCCCCCCCCCCCCCCCCAGGAATCCTCAGGAAGACCCCCGGTGATCGAGGACCAAGCCATACCAACAGGCCCCTGAACCCTCATTCCCTCCGCCCGCGGTGTAACCCCGCCTGCTGGGGGACGACTCCTTATCTTCTGAGCACAAGAAGAAGCACAGAGTCTGAGCGAGCCCGGGAGGGTGAAGCCGAGCAAAGACCTCCGTGCGTCCGCTGATCTCAGGCGTCGACTCTCCTGCGATGAACCTTCCAGGGACCGCGCGACAGATCCGAACCGCGTGAATACAGTCCGCCAATCTGTGCAGATCCTCCATGGCAGAGATTAACCCAAAATGGGCCGGGCACCCCTATGGCTGAAGTCGTAACTATTAGCAACCACATTCCCATTAACAAGCCTGAGATATTTCCAGAAGCATCAAACACTTTGTTTCCACTAAATCTGCTGAAGCAAAAACCTTTAAAGGGACGGTAACCACGTAATCATCCATCTAGTAATACTTCACGCATGGCCTTATAAGTCTCCTCACACCCATTCTGGGTGCTCTCTTTAAGGGGAGACTATACCATCCCCCGACTCACTCACCCCCTAGGTGTCTCCACACACTTTTTGGGTGCTCCCTTAAGGAGACATGACACCACTTCTGACCCATAATTGACTGTGTTACCCTGAAATCGCATCAGAAGTGTCAGTAAAGTCCTTAAAGTTGTTTCACGGGATGCGAGTGTCGAAAAGTCTCATTCCTGCACTCTGCATCACTGGGACAGCTGCAGTGACAAAAGGGTGGCGGTTACCCCGCCACGTGACAGGCTTTTCCTGTGCGGCCGTCTGTCATTAGGATCACTGCACAGAGGTACTCTATAGAGACACCCATGCATATGCTGTGCGGGGTGTGTATTGGCTAAGCCTTCCTGAATGGTTGTTTGCCAGAGTGTCTGCAGAGTCACCCCTTCCTCCTCTGCTCCCAATCCAGGACCGGTGCCATACAGATAACGTGGACTGTATAGTGTAGTGGGCAGGGTGAGTTTCTTGTACAGCTAGAGAGGTGGACAGGGTGAGATTCTGGGGTAACTAGCATGGTGCACATGGTGACTTTCTGAAGCAGCTAGTGAGGTGGACAGGGAGGGTTTCTGGGGCAGCCAGAGTGGTGTTTGTTAAATTCTCTATGTATCTCTGAGAGGAGCCTAAGAGCGAGTATGGCATCCATGGTGGAGCGGCCTGCCGTGAAGCCTGACTGCTGGGGTCTCTGCTTGGAGGTCAGAAGTGGTTGTACCCTTGAGAGTAGAAAGTGCGCGAAGACCTTGCTGGGAACCGAGAAGAGCATTATCGGCCTGTAGCTAGTGCATGTTGTTTTTGGGCCCTTCCCACTGTACATGGCGAGGATGAGGCCCTCCTTCCATTCGACGGGGACGTTCCCACAAGACCAGACGCACAGAAATAGTTGATGTAAAGCAGTGCTTATCGGTTCAAATGCACATTTCAGCAGTTCAGGTGGAATGCCATCTGAGCCGGCGGCGCATCCATATCTAATTTTCTGAATAGCAGAAAGGAGCTCTTCCCGTGACGGAGCATTCATAGGCACAGAATGGTCATCCACAGCAACAGATGCGAGATCATGGCACGGGTTAGCCGGTGGATGGTTTCTCATGGATGGATCCTCGTCACGTATGTTGATCTCAAGGTGGCGGTTGACTCGGTCGACAGAGAAGCCCTCTGGAAGGCCTTGCGTGGCATTGGTGTCCTCACATCCCTTCTAAACCTGATCTGGATTACGGTTTTCTCCAGCAGGTTTCGGGGTATCTTGTAGCCTCCGAATTGTATCGTGTGCACACATCGTGGAGCAAATTAGACATAAGCTATCAGCCTCATATCCAAAATGGCTCTCTGGTCAGAAACACCCAGACAGCCCCTTTTATTGTAAAGCATAAAATGGGCGTGCAACAAATTACATCAGTAACATATAGGATTCTCATTTGTCGGATCATATAGAATCCCCCCTCCTTCCTGCCCACCTTCTCTCAAGTCCAATGTATAAGCAAGTCTTTGTCTTACAAACATGTGCTTAAAACTGAAAGTGAAAGTAGATATCTCTTTGTTGAAGAAGATCCTGTGTGGGGGATGGGGAGGACTGGGAAAACACTCAAGATGAACACATAAGCAGTAACATAACACTGTGATTTAACTCTTTCCTTATGCAGCAGAGTTCCACATTAGGCTGAAGTCACAAAACACACATAATACGTCTAGTTTAGTACAAATCGATAGACATTTTATACTAATTAATTATCATGTCTACTACAAACCTACTAAAAGACATGCATCAGGGCACATCCACCAAAGTCCGTATCAATGGTTCAACCTCTGCTAGTTTTGAGACCTCGTCTGGTGTTTGACAAGGTTGCATCTTAGCTCCCGCACTCTTCTGCAGGGCCATGGACTGGATTCTTCAGCATATTGTCCAATGTAATGGGGTCACTCTTCCGGAGTACCACTTCACCGACCTGGACTGCGCCATCGATGTTGCACTCTTGGATGTCACATCTAATAATCTGAGACACTCACTGGAACAGTTCGATTTTGAGGCGTCTTGTCTTGGGCTTCACATCTCCTGGCAAAAAACCAAGCTGCAGAATCTAGGAGCTGGTGCAATCCCGCCGGACCTTGATAAAGACCTACCGGTCGAAACGTCGTATCATGGTGTGTGTAGAATAAAGGAACCTATTTAAATAGCATCGCTGCCTGCTGCCACAGGACTCTTATTATCCCGCCGGACCTAGACGTAAACAGCCAGAGAGTCGACGCTGTCAGTGAGTTCGTGTACCTCGGAAGTGTTCAGCACACAGATGGGATGAGGTCCCTGGATAAACTCTGGCGGAGGCAGAACATAACACTCAGGACTAAGATTCGATTCTACCAGACCTGCGTAATGCTAATGTTATTGCATGGCTCAGAGACTTAGACCTTGCTGTCGCAAACCACTGAGCGTCTGGAGTCCTTTCACATGCGATGCCAATGCCATATTCTCCGTGTCCGTTGCTTTGACTTCATCAGAAACAGCGAGATACAGGCTTGCACGGGGCTTGAGTCAATCACAAAAACAATAACAAGGAGACGACTCGCACTTTTTGGTCATGTTGCACGCTTGTCAAAAGCTGTTACGGTCCACGGTGCTCTAACCGCAGCAATTGGAAGGAAAATCAAGTGACGACCCCCTGCCAGATGGCTGAGGCCCCCTGGTCATCCGCGGCGCTCGTGGGTGCAACAGATAGGCAACGGTACCTCCTCCGACATCAACACCGATTGGAACAATGCTCTCGATCGTGGTCATTCTTGATTGGCGCTACGGACCCTTGTCGTCCAAGCGAGATAACTAACTACTAGAAGGGTGGACAGGGTGAGTTTCTGGGGCAGCTAGAGTAGTGGACAGGATGAGTTTCTAGGGCAGCTAGTGTAGTGGGCAGGATGAGTTTCTGGGGGAGCTAGTGTGGTGGACAGGGTGAGTTTCTGTGGAAGCTAGCGTGGTGGACAGGGTGAGTTTCTGGGGCAGCTAGTGTGGTGGACAGGGTGAGTTTCTGTGGAAGCTAGCGTGGTGGACAGGAAGAGTTTGTGGGGCAGCTAGTGTAGTCGACAGGGTGAGTTTCTGTGGGAAGCAAGTGGGGTGGACAGGGTGAGTTTCTGGGGCAGCCAGAGTGGTGGACAGGATGAGTTCCTGGGGCAGCTAGTGTGGTAGACAGGGTCAGTTCCTTGGGAAGTTAGCATGGTGGACAGGGTGAGTTTCTTGGGCAGTTAGCATGGTGGACAGGGTGAGTTTCTTGGGCAGTTAGCATGGTGGACATGGTGAGTTTCTGTGGAAGCTAGCGTAGTGGACAGGGTGAGTTTATGGGGCAGCTAGCGTGGTGGACAGGGTGAGTTTCTGGGGCAGCTAGTGTGGTGGACAGGGTGAGTTTCTGGGGCAGCTAGTGTGGTGGACAGGGTGAGTTTCTGGGGCAGCTAGTGTGGTGGACAGGGTGAGTTTCTGGGGCAGCTAGTGTGGTGGACAGGGTGAGTTTCTTGGGGAACCAAGTGGGGTTTACAGGGTGAGTTTCTGGGGAAGCAAGTGGGGTGGACAGGGTGAGTTTCTACGGGCAGCTAGTGTGGTAGACAAGGTGAGTTTTCGGGGCAGTTAGCATGGTGGACAGGGTGAGTTTCTGTGGAAGCTAGCATGGTAGACAGGGTGAGTTTCTAGGGCAACTAGTGTGGTGGACAGGGTGGGTTTTTGGGGCAGCTACTGTGGTGGACAGGGTGGGTTTTTGGGGCAGCTACTGTGGTGGACAGGGTGAGTTTCTGGGGCAGTTAGCATGGTGGAAAGGGTGAGCTTCTGTGGAAGCTAGCGTGGTGGACAGGGTGAGTTTCTGGGGCAGCTAGCGTGGTGGACAGGGTGAGTTTCTGTGGAAGCTAGCGTGGTGGACAGGGTGAGTTTCTGGGGCAGCTAGTGGGGTGGACAGGGTGAGTTTTTGGGGCAGCTAGTGTTGTGGACAGGGTGAGTTTCTGGGGGAAGCTAGTGTGGTAGATAGGGTGAGTTTCTGGGGCAGCTAGTGTGGTAGACAGGGTGAGTTTCTGGGGCAGCTAGTATGGTAGACAGGGTGAGTTTCTGGGGCAGCTAGTGTGGTTGTAAGGCTAAGTTTCTGGGGCAGCTAGTGTGGTGGACAGGGTGAGTTTCTGGGGGAAGCAAGTGGGGTGGACAGGGTGAGTTTCTGGGGCAGCCAGAGTGGTGGACAGGAGGAGTTCCTGGGGCAGCTAGTGTGGTAGACAGGGTCAGTTTCTTGGGAAGTTAGCATGGTGGACAGCGTGAGTTTCTTGGGCAGTTAGCATGGTGGATAGGGTGAGTTTCTTGGGCAGTTAGCATAGTGGACAGGGTGAGTTTCTTGGGCAGTTAGCATAGTGGACAGGGTGAGTTTCTTGGGCAGTTAGCATGGTGGACAGGGTAAGTTTCTGTGGAAGCTAGCATGGTGGACAGGGTGAGTTTCTGGGGCAGCTAGTGTGGTGGACAGGGTGAGTTTCTGGGCCAGCTAGTGTTGTGGACAGGATGAGTTTCTGGGCCAGGTAGTGTGGTGGAGAGGGTGAGTTTCTAGGTCAGCTAGTGTGGTGGACAGGATGAGTTTCTGGGCCAGGTAGTGTGGTGGAGAGGGTGAGTTTCTGGGGCAGCTAGTGTGGTGGACAGGGTGAGTTTCTGGGGCAGCTAGTGTGGTGGACAGGGTAGGTTTCTGGGGCAGCTAGTGTGGTGGACAGGGTGAGTTTCTGGGGCAGCTACTGTGGTGGACAGGGTGAGTTTCTTGGGCAGCTAGAGTGGTGGACAGGGTAAGTTTTTTGGGCAGCTAGAGTGGTGGACAGGATGAGTTCCTGGGGCAGCTAGGACGGTGGACAGGGTGAGTTTCTGGGGGAAGCAAGTGGGGTGGACAGGGTGAGTTTCTAGGGGCAACTAGAGTGGTAGACAGGGTGAGTTTCTGAGGCAGTTAGGGTTGTGGACAGGGTGAGTTTCTGGTGCAGCTAGAGTGGTGGACAGGATGAGTTCCTGGGGCAGCTAATGTGGTCGACAGGGTGAGTTTCTGGGGCAGTTAGCATGGTGGACAGGGTGAGTTTCTGTGGAAGCTAGCATGGTAGACAGGGTGAGTTTCTAGGGCAACTAGTGTGGTAAACAGGGTGAGTTTTTGGGGCAGCTACTGTGGTGGACTGGGTGAGTTTCTGGGGCAGTTAGCATAGTGGACAGGTTGAGTTCCTGGGGCAGCTAGAGTGGAGGACAGGGTGAGTTCCTGGGGCATCTAGCGTGGTGGACAGGGTGAGTTTCAGTGGACGCTAGCGTGGTGGACAGGATGAGTTACTGGGGAAGCTAGTGTGGAGGACAGGGTGAGTTTCTGGGGCAGTTAGTGTGGTTGACAGGGTGAGTTTCTGGGGGAAGCAAGTGTGGTGGACAGAGTGAGTTTCTGGGGGCAGCTAGTGTGGTGGACAGGGTGAGATCCTGAGGCAGCTGGTATGGGGTACAGGATGAGTTCCTGGGGCAGCTAACATCTCCAACGCATTATATGTCCCCCAGAGTGCAGCCAGTAACATCTCTAACACATTATATGTCCCCCAGAGTGTGACCAGTAACATATCCAACACATTATATGTCCCCCAGAGTGCAGCCAGTAACATCTCCAACACATTACATGTCTCTCAGAGTGCAGCCAATAACATCTCCAACACATTATATGTCCCCCAGAGTGCGGCCAGTAACATCTCCAACACATTATATGTCCCCCAGAGTGCGACCAGTAACATCTCCAACACATTATATGTCCCCCAGAGTGCGGCCAGTAACATCTATAACTCATTATATGTCCCCCAGAGTGCGGCCAGTAACATCTCCAACACATTATATGTCCCCCAGAGTGCAGCCAGTAACATCTCCAACACATTATATGTCCCCCAGAGTGCAGCCAGTAACATCTCCAACACATTATATGTCCCCAGATTGCAGCCAGTAACATCTCCAACACATTATATGTCCCCCAGAGTGCGGCCAGTAACATCTACAACACATTATATGTCCACCAGAGTGCGGCCAGTAACATCTCCAACACATTATATGTCCCCCAGAGTGCAGCCAGTAACATCTCCAACACATTATATGTCCCCCAGAATGCAGCCAGTAACCTCTCCAACACATTATATGTTCCCCAGAGTGCGGCCAGTAACATCTCCAACACATTCTATGTCCCCCAGAGTGCGGCCAGTAACATCTCCAACACATTATATGTCCCCCAGAGTGCAGCCAGTAACATCTCCAACACATTATATGTCCCCCAGAGTGCAGCCAGTAACATCTCCAACACATTATATGTCCCCCACAGTGCGGCCAGTAACATCTATAACTCATTATATGTCCCCCAGAGTGCGGCCAGTAACATCTATAACTCATTATATGTCCCCCAGAGTGCGGCCAGTAACATCTATAACTCATTATATGTCCCCCAGAGTGCGGCCAGTAACATCTATAACACATTATATGTCCCCCAGAGTGCGGCCAGTAACATCTATAACACATTATATGTCCCCCAGAGTGCGGCCAGTAACATCTCCAACACATTATATGTCCCCCAGAATGCAGCCACCTGTTTTGTTATTCTTTCCATTCATTGAATGTTGGGAGGTAATCAATTGGCTAATCAAGGCCTGAGCACAGACCAGAAGTGTTATCATGGGAATACAAGAAGCACACATAACCTGAGCCAGTATGTATGTCCTCCTCCCCCCTCCGCTGTACATATAGGCACCTCTTAAAAAGTGGCCCTGTCTTCCATATATTGGTGTTCCCGACACAACCTCTCGGTGGGTCAGTAATATTTTCCTTTTCAAACAAGTCATGAATTGCCTGGGCAGATATGGCGACTGCGTCACTGATGTGAGCCGACTCATTCTTCCCATTGATCAGCTGGAGACCAATGACTCCTGGGGAAGGAGAAAGAGATCATTGTTATCAGCCCTCGCCCGGTCATATGGTGTTTTGGGCCCTCGCCCAGTCATTTGGTGTTTTGGGCCCTCGCCCGGTCATGTGGTGTTTTGGGCCCTCGCCCGGTCATACAGTGTTTTGGACCTTCGCCCGGTCATGTGGTGTTTTGGGCCTTTGCCTGGTCATACGGTGTTTTGGGCCTTCGCCCAGTCATGTGGTGTTTTGGGCCTTTGCCTGGTCATACGGTGTTTTGGGCCTTCGCCCGGTCATACAGTATTTTGGGCCCTTTGCCCGATCATGTGGTGTTTTGGGCCTTCGCCCGGTCATGTGGTGTTTTGGGCCTTCGCCCAGTCATACAGTATTTTGGGCCCTTTGCCCGATCATGTGGTGTTTTGGGCCTTCGCCCGGTCATGTGGTGTTTTGGGCCTTCGCCCGATCATGTGGTGTTTCAGGCCTTCGCCCGGTCATGTGGTGTTTTGGGCCTTCGCCCGGTCATGTGGTGTTTTGGGCCTTCGCCCGGTCATGTGGTGTTTTGGGCCTTCGCCCGGTCATACAGTATTTTGGGCCTTCACCCGGTCATACGGTGTTTTGGACCTTCGCCCGGTCATACAGTATTTTGGGCCTTCGCCTGGTCATACAGTATTTTGGGCCTTCGCCCGGTCATACGGTGTTTTGGACCTTCGCCCGGTCATACAGTATTTTGGGCCTTCGCCCGGTCATACGGTGTTTTGGGCCTTCGCCTGGTCATACAGTATTTTGGGCCTTCGCCCGGTCATGTGGTGTTTTGGGCCTTCGCCCGGTCATACAGTATTTTGTGCCCTCGCCCGGTCATACGGTGTTTTGGGCCTTCACCCGGTCATACAGTATTTTGGGCCTTCGCCCGGTCATGTGGTGTTTTGGGCCTTCGCCCGGTCATATAGTATTTTGGGCCTTCGCCCGGTCATACGGTGTTTTGGACCTTCGCCCGGTCATACGGTGTTTTGGGCCCTTTGCCCGATCATGTGGTGTTTTGGGCCTTCGCCCGGTCATACGGTGTTTTGGGCCTTCGCCCGGTCATACAGTATTTTGGGCCCTTTGCCCGATCATGTGGTGTTTTGGGCCTTCGCCCCGGTCATACAGTATTTTGGGCCTTCGCCCGGTCATGTGGTGTTTTGGGCCTTCGCCCGGTCATACAGTATTTTGGGCCCTTTGCCCGGTCATACAGTATTTTGGGCCTTCGCCCGGTCATACAGTATTTTGGGCCTTCGCCCGGTCATACGGTGTTTTGGACCTTCGCCCGGTCATACGGTGTTTCTGGTCCTAACAATGAAGCAAGTCCCTGAAATATTATTAAAACTCCAGGTAAGCGCATGATGTTACCGTCAGGAGCGTATCGCAAGGCACTTCCAGAGATCTCCCGCTCCCCCACCAACCAGACATAGCCAGGCCCGGTCATCTCCAGAACCGCCGCCGTTTTGTAGATGGTGCTGGCGTCTTCTTCACTGCAAAGGAAGGATAGTGACACAAAGATGAGACCCCCGTATGAGCCTGCCAGGTGACCGTGCCCTCACGTGGCACCGACCGCAGAACAACAAGGGCGTTGGCTCCCATATCTGGTTTATTCCAGACCCGTTTGTTGACCATCAAGGGTTTGGCTACAAGTCCCGGCATGAACCAGAGGAGTAATCACTGTAACCTAAATACTAAGTCAACACCGGAGACATTGAGGTGGGAAAACAAGGACACAGCAGGTCCAGTTACCGGATGGTTTACATCGCTGCATGTGCCAGGAAGAGTTATCCTGTTACATGGTAACATTTAGTAGCACAATGTCTCCGCTATAATGTTCCTGTACAATGTCTGATACAATCTGTGGGTGGTGGAGATGTGACACCCCGAAGGCTGAACCAACAGTCAGCCAAGTGGAAACTGTCATGGGTTGTTTGCTACAAGTATCATCCATGTCATAAATATATAGAGCTGATATTGAGAGAGAGATGAGAGAGACATAGAGAGAGAGAGAGATGAGAGAGACATAGAGAGAGAGAGAGACATAGAGAGAGAGAGAGATGAGAGAGAGAGAGAGAGATATGAGAGAGAGAGAGAGATGAGAGAGAGATAGAGAGATAGATATGAGAGAGATAGATAGATAGATGGATAGATAGATAGATATATATGAGATAGATAGATAGATAAGTATGAGATAGATATGAGATAGATATTAAATAGATAGATATGAGATAGATAGATAAATATGAGAGAGAGAGATAGATAGATAGATAGATAGATAGATAGATAGATAGATAGATAGATAGATAGATAGATAGGAGATAGATAGATATGAGAGAGATATGACATAGATTGATAGATAGATAGATATGAGATAGATAGATAAATATGAGAGAGAGAGATAGATAGATAGATAGATATTAGATAGATAGATATGAGATAAATAGATAAATATGAGATAGATATGAGATAGATAGATAGATAGATAGATGGATATGAGATGGATAGATAGATGGATATGAGAGAGATAGATACATATGAGATAAATAGATAGATAGATATGAGATAGAAAGGTAGATAGATAGGAGATAGATAGATATGAGATGCATAGATAGATGGATAAATAGATAGATATGAGATAGATATTAGATAGATAGATAGATAGATAGATGGATAGAGAGATATGATATAGATAGATAGATAGATAGATAGATATGAGATAAATAGATAGATAGATATGAGATAAATAGATATATATGAGATAAACAGATAATATGAGATAGATAGATATGAGATAGATAGATATTAGATAGATAGACAGATAGATATAAGATAGATAGATAGATATGAGATAGATAGATAGATAGATAGATAGATAGATAGATATGAAATAGATATGAAATAGATAGATATATAATAAATAGATAGACAGATAGATGTGAGATAGATAGATAGATAGATAGATAGATAGATAGATAGATAGATAGATAGATAGATAGGAGATAGATGGGTAGGTAGATAGATAGAAGTAAATAGATAGATAATAGATAGATAGGAGATAGATAGATAGATATGAGATAGATAGATAGATATGAGATAGATAGATAGATAGATAGATAGATAGATGGATATGAGATAGATAGATAGATAGATAGATAGATAGATAGATAGATAGATAGATAGATATGAGATAGATAGATAGATATGAGATAGATAGGAGATGGATAAATAGATAGATATGAGAGAGAGAGGAGATAGATAGATTTGAGATAGATAGATAAATATGAGAGAGAGATAGATAGATAGATATTAGATAGATAGATATGAGATAAATAGATAAATATGAGATAGATAGATAGGAGATAGATATTAGATAGATAGATAGATAGATAGATAGATAGATAGATAGATAGATAGATAGATAGATAGATAGATAGGAGATAGATATTAGATAGATAGATATGAGATAGATATTAGATAGATGGATAGAGAGATAGATATGAGATAGAAAGATAGATATGAGATAGATAGATAGATGGATATGAGAGAGATAGATACATATGAGATAAATAGATAGATAGATATGAGATAGAAAGATAGATAGGAGATAGATATTAGATAGATAGATAGATAGATAGATAGATAGATAGATAGATAGATAGATAGATATGAGATAGATATTAGATAGATGGATAGAGAGATAGATATGAGATAGAAAGATAGATATGAGATAGATAGATAGATAGATAGATGGATATGAGAGAGATAGATACATATGAGATAAATAGATAGATAGATATGAGATAGAAAGATAGATAGATAAATAGATAGATATTAGATAGATAGATAGATATTAGATAGATGGATAGAGAGATATGATATAGATAGATAGATATGAGATAGATAGATATGAGATAAATAGATAGATAGATATGAGATAGATATGAGATAAATAGATAGATATGAGATAAACAGATAATATGAGATAAATAAATAGATAGATAGATATGAGATAGATAAATATTAGATAGATAGGTAATGAGATGGATAGATAGATAGACAGATAGATATGAGATAGATAGATAGATAGATAGATAGATATGAGATAGATAGATTGATAGATAGGAGATAGATATGAAATAGATAGATAGATAATATATAGATAGATAGACAGATAGATATGAGATAGATAGATAGGAGATAGATAGATGGGTAGGTAGATAGATAGAAGTAAATAGATACATAATAGATAGATAGGAGATAGATAGATAGATAGATATGAGATAGATAGATAGATATGAGATAGATAGATAGATAGATAGATAGATAGGAGATAGATAGATAGATAGATAGATAGATAGATAGATAGATAGATAGATAGATAGGAGATAGATAGATAGGAGATAGATAGATAGATAGATAGATAGGAGATAGATAGATGAGATATAGATAGATATGAGATAGATAGATAGATAAGAGATAGATAGATAGATATGAGGTAGATAGATAGATAGATAGGAAATAGATAGATAGATAAGAGATAGATAGATAGATATGAGATAGATAGATGAGAGATAGATAGATATGAGATAGATAGATAGATAGATAGATAGGAGATAGATGGATAGATAGATAGGAGATAGATAGATAGATAGATAGGAGATAGATAGATAGATAGATAGATACATATCACATAGATGCAGATGTTGCTCTTATGAGGGATTGTTTCCTGAGGGAAGTATCAGGCCGCTTTCACCTCAGCGCTGGCATCTCCCAACGGAGATGTGTAACCATCCTAAGGCCTCATGCCCACGGTTGTGTTGGACTCCGCCAGTGGAATGTCGCAGCGGAGTCCGACACAGCGCCGCCCAAAGGCCACCATACTCACCTCTCCGGATCCGCTGCGAAGTCTCGTGGGACGGCCAGCTTCCATTGACTACAATGGCAGCCGGCTGCACAGATTTCTGTGGAAGATAGAACATGCTGCAATTTCTTTCACGCTGTGAAAATCGGCGGTAGAATTCTGCAGCGCGACCATTGGAAGGTAGAAAGCTATTAGGTTCAAGAGAACCTAATGGCTGCGGAATAATGCCGCAGATTACCACCATGAGAAACGTGGCAGAAATCTGTCTGTGGGCATTAGCCCTAATTCTGAGAGGGCAACAGTCAGTAAACATAGAGTTTTGGGGTAAACTGGGATAAACCGCTCGCTAGTTGAGATATTTACATTCTTCTTGTTTGATTGTTTTTTTGCCAACAGCTGAGAGTTTGTAAATGTGGCAAATAAGAAGAATGTGTAATTGGGGGATTCTTGTGACTGCGGGGTGGTCTCACATCTGCGCTCGGGCGGGGTGGTCTCACATCTGCGCTCGGGCATGCATCCGTTTGTCTTCCAGTGTTTTGAGCGGGATCTGCGATGGAACCTCCGACCAGAAGGTCCAATGCAGATGTGAAAGCGGTCTGAGATGCAGCAAGATTACAGGCAAATACGAGTAGAAGATTCCAGCCTTCGGACTGCAGGATGTGGGATCAGCCTAGATGGAATACATGAGATACATGACAAGTATAGATCGGAGAAGAGCAGATAAGCTAGAGCCAGAGTGGCCACAGTGCGGGTGAACCAGGCTGCCGCCCAGCGGGATCGGTACTACTAGGCCAATACTGTTCAACGGGACGAAGCTGAAAAGAAACACATTGTAACAATTTATCGGGAACGCTGTTGCATCTCCGGTCGTCCTCCATCCTGTTCATAGAAGAAGATATGAGATAACAGACAATATCCCAGGCAGCAGATGGGGAGGGCGAGGGGTGGCAGTGCGGGCGGCTTACCTGGCGGAGAGGATGATCACTCTGGCTTCCAGTCCTTTGGCTTCGGTCAGAAGAGCCGTCACGTTTTTGGTCCCAGGTTCAAAATGAAGAACTTTTTCTGCCTGTGATTAGTGTGAGCAAATGGAATTAGCATGGGCAATACATACCTTTCCGAGAGAGAGCCATGCTATCTAGAAGAAGAAGGTTACACACTCCGCTCACAAGTTAACACACACTTTTTTATCAGTCTATGTCCAATATTTTCTTTCATTACTTTTTCCTTTTTTCGTTATTTTTTCCTTGCTTTCATTTTGCACTCTGCATGCAAACTGAAGTTCGCCAAGACCCAAAAAGAAAAACAAAAAAAATAAAAAAAAAAGACGTGCATTTTATAAGAGATTAGGAAAAAAAAAAACACCTGGAAATGCAAATAGTTTTTGTTTGCTTTTTTTAAAAATCCAATGAGTGTCCTCTTCCCAAAATCAAAAAACCAAAAAGAATCACAAATAAAAAAGATAAAAATGGTGTCGTTTTTGTTAAACACAGAGTTTACCTTTTTGAAGAATAAAAGTGATTGTTTTAGACTGTAGAATAAAATCTTCCTTATCGTTTTTTGTTTTTTTAAATAAAGATTTAAAAAAAACTTGCGGGTTAATTCATTGGTTCACATGCATTCCTAACAAACTTTAGCTGCTGGAGGTGCCCACAATTGGTTTTTGAACAGTAATAGAGATTCTTTAATTTTTTTTTGCTGTTTTTGATTTTTTTTGCTGGCCCCTCCAGCATCAAAGAATTCGACAGAGTAGACTGCGAGGGCAGGCTCAGCACTTACATTTCCCATTGACTTGTCCAATCCAGTACCGGATTGCACAAAAAATTAGCAGACAGTCACGGACCACCTAATTTAGGTGGGGGGCAGAGGGAGGAATTTAGACCGCATTGTTTTTGGTTTTGGGGTGTCTGTGACTTAGTTAGAACCGGTGGGCTACGTGCATTTTCCATGCATATATACCTTGGGTCCACGCTTGTTGTCATAGGAAAGTTGTTCGAGGTTTTCATAGTTCCTTTTTTTACTCTGATGAATAATGTGCACAGAGAAAATATGTAGACACAGAAGAATATTATAAACATTGAATATGGTGTGTAGAAAAGCAATCCAACATCCACCTCATCTCTCCACCTCTGCTAAAGGGGGATAATAACACTGGAGCTTGCAAAAGATGTATGTCAGTGAATGGAGACCCTGGGGAGCCTTCATCCGCAGAGGGCGGAGGCCAACAACAGGCAAAAGTATTTAAAATAACGGTATTTTATCTGCGCTTTACATGAAGTTGGCCTCTCCGCAGGATTGGTGATCAGTAGTAGATTGGAGGGGGGCTACCACTCAGGAATCCCCCTGATCAGCTGCTCTTTAGGCTGGTGCACTGAGCTGATTTGTGCAGGAAGCAGGCAGCTCCGTTCCCGCTGCAGTGGCCAGGCTTGGTATTACAGAAGATTCACGTGAATGGGAACTTTGCCTGTAATACCAATCCTAGCCACTACAGGGAGAACAGAGCTGTCTGCTTCCTGCAGAAATAAACTTCATGCACACGCACATTGACCCAGAGTACAGCTGATTATCAGAGGTCCCAGGTGATGAACGCCTGTCAATCTACTATTAATTTCCTATCCTGCAAATAAACCATCAATAGTTTGCAACTGGACAACCGCTTTAAAGGGGGCTTCAAGATTAAAAAAATAAATTACAGATAAGGTTGTAACATAAAGGAAAGCACGCACTCATTCCTTCAATATCATCCCCTCTAGCACCAAAGGGACGATCCTGAATGCAGCTGTCACATGCCATCCATTGCTCATGTGACCACTAGACCAATCACTGGCTTCAGCAGGCATTTGTGCATGAACGGCATGGGACCACTGAGGTCAGCGATTGGCTGAGTGGTCATGTGAGTGTAAGGGGGTGCCCCATGTTATGTGGAGTGTAATTGTACCTGCTTTATCTTGCTACATTTGTTTGTTAGTTTACACTGTGCCTTTAAGGCTTTAGCAGGGACCTCAGGGGGAGGTTGTGGTGGCGGTACTGTATGACTCTCTAAGGCGTCAGGAGTTTTGGGGGGGGAGAGAATAAGAGGGCACAAGACACAGCTGCCAACAACTCTTGCGGAGGCCTGTACCGATATCCGGTGCTCCGCCAGCGGTGACTGTCACTTCTGGTTTCAGACGGGGATGCAGAATACTCTAGAAGGAAGGCCCGCTACTGTCAATAACCTCATATGACTACCGGGACTCTTCCTCTTGGGTTTGCTGCCTAACCCTACACTGAAGTACCGGGTGATGTCACCTGCTTGTTTCTGACTGCTTGCCTTATAGCATCCATACTGCCAGTGAAGGAAACGTGGCGGACCTGTGCAGTGGCCGAAGCACGCAGCAAACGACTGTCTGTACAACATGTAGACTGTACCGCTGCAGACCCTTACTTTGGGGACATCCCCTGTTGTGGGGACACCTGGCCCATACCAACACCAATGGGGCAACCATCAGTGCACCCCCGCCCGGCCACCTGCTGTGCCCACTTTCACCCCCGCCCGTCTGGCCCATGCCCGAACTGTCTTTCAGAAGTGATGAAGAGCACATGACTGCTGCACTCACTTCTTGGCTTGGGCCTGAGCTGCAGCGATGGCTGCAGGGGCAGGGTCATTGGAAGGGTGACCCCGCCCCCAGGGGTCATTGGAAGGGTGAGGATACGTATTTCCTTCTTATCTTTCCCCCTTGTCATTTTTCTAATCTCAAAAAACCGCTTATTTCCAGGCTGCAGGGCTGGCGGAGCTGGGTGCCAGGGGGGCAACGCACCCCTCTGCCAGGGTATGTAGACACAGCTGTGACCCCGCCATGCTGCGCCCCTCTGCCTGGGCCAGAGTATGTAGACACAGCTATGACCCCGCCATGCTGCGCCCCTCTGCTTCGGCCAGGGTATGTAGACACAGCTATGGCCCTGCCATGCTGCGCCCCTCTGCCTGGGCCAGAGTATGTAGACACAGCTATGACCCCGCCATGCTGCGCCCCTCTGCCTTGGCCAGGGTATGTAGACACAGCTATGACCCCGCCATGCTGCGCCCCTCTGCCTGGGCCAGGGTATGTAGACACAGCTATGACCCCACCATGCTGCGCCCCTCTGCCTGGGCCAGGGTATGTAGACACAGCTATGACCCCGCCATGCTGCGCCCCTCTGCCTTGGCCAGGGTATGTAGACACAGCTATGACCCGCCATGCTGCGCCCCTCTGCCTGGGCCAGGGTATGTAGACACAGCTATGACCCTGCCATGCTGCGCCCCTCTGCCTCGGCCAGGGTACGTAGACACAGCTATGACCCTGCCATGCTGCGCCCCTCTGCCTCGGCCAGGGTAGTACGTAGACACAGCTATGACCCTGCCATGCTGCGCCCCTCTGCCTCGGCCAGGGTATGTAGACACAGCTATGACCCCACCATGCTGCGCCCCTCTGCCTGGGCCAGGGTATGTAGACACAGCTATGACCCCGCCATGCTGCGCCCCTCTGCCAGGGTATGTAGACACAGCTATGACCCCGCCATGCTGCGCCCCTCTGCCTGGGCCAGGGTATGTAGACACAGCTATGACCCGCCATGCTGCGCCCCTCTGCCTCGGCCATGGTATGTAGACACAGCTATGACCCCGCCATGCTGCGCCCCTCTGCCTCGGCCAGGGTATGTAGACACAGCTATGACCCTGCCATGCTGCGCCCCTCTGCCTCGGCCAGGGTATGTAGACACAGCTATGACCCCGCCATGCTGCGCCCCTCTGCCTGGGCCAGGGTATGTAGACACAGCTATGACCCCGCCATGCTGCGCCCCTCTGCCTCGGCCAGGGTATGTAGACACAGCTATGACCCCGCCATGCTGCGCCCCTCTGCCAGGGTATGTAGACACAGCTATGACCCCGCCATGCTGCGCCCCTCTGCCTGGGCCAGGGTATGTAGACACAGCTATGACCCCGCCATGCTGCGCCCCTCTGCCTGGGCCAGGGTATGTAGACACAGCTATGACCCCACCATGCTGCGCCCCTCTGCCTCGGCCAGGGTATGTAGACACAGCTATGACCCCGCCATGCTGCGCCCCTCTGCCTCGGCCAGGGTATGTAGACACAGCTATGACCCCGCCATGCTGCGCCCCTCTGCCTCGGCCAGGGTATGTAGACACAGCTATGACCCCGCCATGCTGCGCCCCTCTGCCTCGGCCAGGGTATGTAGACACAGCTATGACCCCGCCATGCTGCGCCCCTCTGCCTGGGCCAGGGTATGTAGACACAGCTATGACCCCGCCATGCTGCGCCCCTCTGCCTTGGCCAGGGTATGTAGACACAGCTATGACCCCACCATGCTGCGCCCCTCTGCCTCGGCCAGGGTATGTAGACACAGCTATGACCCCGCCATGCTGCGCCCCTCTGCCTCGGCCAGGGTATGTAGACACAGCTATGACCCCGCCATGCTGCGCCCCTCTGCCTCGGCCAGGGTATGTAGACACAGCTATGACCCTGCCATGCTGCGCCCCTCTGCCTGGGCCAGGGTATGTAGACACAGCTATGACCCTGCCATGCTGCGCCCCTCTGCCTCGGCCAGGGTATGTAGACACAGCTATGACCCCGCCATGCTGCGCCCCTCTGCCAGGGTATGTAGACACAGCTATGACCCCACCATGCTGCGCCCCTCTGCCTGGGCCAGGGTATGTAGACACAGCTATGACCCCGCCATGCTGCGCCCCTCTGCCTCGGCCAGGGTATGTAGACACAGCTATGACCCCGCCATGCTGCGCCCCTCTGCCTCGGCCAGGGTATGTAGACACAGCTATGACCCCGCCATGCTGCGCCCCTCTGCCTCGGCCAGGGTATGTAGACACAGCTATGACCCCGCCATGCTGCGCCCCTCTGCCTCGGCCAGGGTATGTAGACACAGCTATGACCCCGCCATGCTGCGCCCCTCTGCCTCGGCCAGGGTATGTAGACACAGCTATGACCCCGCCATGCTGCGCCCCTCTGCCTCGGCCAGGGTATGTAGACACAGCTATGACCCCGCCATGCTGCGCCCCTCTGCCTCGGTCAGGGTATGCGTAAAAAAAAAAATATGAATGTCATTATTGATGATGAAAATACAGAATGTGTTTATTGGGGGCGGAGTAACATCTCGTCTGCCATCCGGCTATTAACTGTTTTCAGCTGAAGGCTGAGGAGCTAATTAATAGTTTATGCAAAATGATCTCTGAGAGCGGTCTCTGTCGTTTGAGCGATTTTCGCTCCGTGTAAACGGGCTTTATGGCCGCTGCACACCAATGGGTCGGATTTCTGCAGTGGGAGAGCAGTCCCCTGCTGCGATGCACGATGGGGTGTTCTTCCTGCACGATGTCTACCCATTGTGTAATATGGTCTCCTAGCAACCTGCGAACTATCCGCCTACAAGTCCGCGCCCATCTGCAGGTAATTGTGGATGCACTGCGATTTGATTGCTCCCATACAGATCAATGGAGTTCGTCCGCGTGGAATCTGCGCAAAGAAGGAGCATGTTGTGATTTTTCTTCTGCT
Organism: Eleutherodactylus coqui; assembly: GCA_035609135.1. Lineage (NCBI taxonomy): Eukaryota > Metazoa > Chordata > Amphibia > Anura > Eleutherodactylidae > Eleutherodactylus > Eleutherodactylus coqui. Next base: position 1,317,027 of record CM069414.1, on the reverse strand, counting down.
TAGAAAAAAATCGCAATTTGCATCCGTGCGTCTGCTGGACGCTGCAGAACGTAATGCCTTCCGATGGGTGACTATAACAACAGAACGTCCGAGCGGGCGCCGACCGAGGATTCTGCAATCCATTTGTGTGCCGGCGGCCTATGGATCACTGCTGGTGGTTAGAGCAGGAGCCGGGCTGTCACTGGTCCGCTGTCCACGTAGGTGCAGGGTAAATGTGTGTCACTAAGGGGTTAATGGTTACTGTTTGTTTTATGTCAAACATCACCTTTATTTCTCTCGTTAGTTTTACATTTATTATAACGGAGCGTCTTCCCTCTCTTACGCCGCTGCAGAGCGTTGGCGAGTGAGCGCAGGCCCGCCGCACGTATTTCCGGAGGTTCTCGCATGTCGTTGAGTCACTGTTCACCTTTGGGACTTGTTATCGGGCTGATAGGCGACGCGCTCGCGCCCTCGGCATCCGACTACAGGAGAAATATTTGTCATTCCTGACATGTTGCTCTGATTAACTCTTCCCGCGCCGGCTGCGCCCGCTCCTCATCGCTGCACCGGGGGGTTTTGCCCTTTTGTAAATATGAATGTATAAAATGAAAAAAAAAGTGTAATAAAAAAAGAGCAATTTAGAGTAAAAAGTGATTTCTGAAGTAATAAAAATGTCCCACTTTGTTACTGACTATACAATGTGTGATATAAAACATTCTTCTGTCTTCCTTTCTTCCCCCATGTTTATTTTTTTGTCCAGGGGGTTGTCCTATTTCTATCTGTTTAGCTGCAGGAAGCAGACAGCCCCATACATTGTCTAGTGGTTCGGGTTGGTACTGCGCTCTGAGTTCTGCTGCAGTGAATGGGACTCGGCCTGCAGTACCAACGTGGGCCACTGCGCTATGTACGGAGCTGCCTGCTTCCCCCTTTACTGTAATGTTGTATCACACTGCAGATTGTGCAGATGACCCCCATGACCTGCAGCGTCCCCTCTCTGCTCTGCAGGCTCGATAGTACAGATAAGTGCAGAAAAGGTTGATTGTATAAAGAAGCCCACCGTCACCACAGAGACCCCCAGACTGACTGTTCGCAGGAGATGTCGAGCCACGGTCACCGTGTGTACAACACATGCTGCACTGCATGACCACTTTATTAGAGCCTCTTCACACCGAGGAGAAGTGGAAGCCTCAACACCAAAGAGACCCCAATCATCTCCGTGTGAACAGACACTAAGCATTCAGGAGGCTGCGCTGCGGACGGGACGTCAGCGGGAGACGGGGAGCAGAGAGCGGGGGACGCCGGAGCACCAGAGCCGCAAGAAGACCAGGAGAGCCGCTGGAAGGATAAGTCCAGCATATCGGATGATACAAAGTAATTAATACAAAGGAGGACAAAGTACGACTGAGAACGGACCGGGATAAGCCGGGGGCTGGGGGGGGAATGGGAAATGAAGCTCAGTGTGGATAAATGTAAGGTTCTGCACATGGGCAGGAGAAACGGATGTCACCAATATACACTAAATGGGGTACTGCTAGGGAAAAGACCTGGGGGTACAAGTGGGCTGTAGACTAAACTGGAGCAATCAATGCCAGTCAGCTGCTGCAAAGGCTAATAGAGTCTTGGGGTGCAGTAAAAGAGGTATAGGGGCGAGGGGCAAGAACATTATCCCCCCACTATATAAGGCACTTGTCAGGCCTCACATGGAATACTGCGTACAGTTCTGGTCACCGGGGCTCAGGAAAGATGTTACAGTGCTGGAGGGGGTTCAAAGAAGGGCGACTAAACTAATACATGGAATGACGGGACTGGAATACCCAGAGAGGCACCAAAACTGGGATTATTCACCCCGGAAAAAGACGGCTAAGGGGCGACCAAATAACTCTGTATAAATACATGAGGGGACGATAGAAGGATCTCTCCATGATCTGTTTATACCCAGGACTGCGACGGTAACAAGAGGGCATCCGCTACGTCTAGAAGAAAGCAGGTTCCATCACCAAAATAGTAGGGGGTTCTTTAGTGTAAGAGCAGTGAGACTGTGGAACTCTCTGCCTGAGGACGTGGTGATGGCCGGATCCATAGAGGAGTGTAAGAGGGACTGGATGCCTTTCTATGATATTACAGGATATAGACATTAGGTGACCAGCGGGTTGGTGATCCGGGGATTACAGTCAGGTGGGAACTATCAGAGGTTGGTCCAGGGATTATTCTGACCGCCATTATGGGGTCGGGAAGGAATTTTTCTCCTGAATGGGGGCAAACATCTGAAATTATCTTCTGAAATGCTTACACAGTGAATGGCCCCCTTATTGGAGACCCAGCTTCTTTTTTAGACCCCCGGCCCTCTCAGGATTGGCGCCCCCTGTACGGTAATTCCCCCCTGTGAGCCCGGAGCATAAAATCACATGACAAGTTTTCCGCGGATCAGTTTAAGTGTGAATCCACATTAGATGGAAGATCCAGCGATCGGAGCGACTTCCAGCGAGGCCGGTCATCGGTGCTAGACTAGCTGGGGGTCTCACTGCCAACCACGGGGGGTTTCTCATGTAACAGTGTGGAGAGTATACAGAGAATGGCGCGATCGGGGAAAACATCCAGTAAAGGGGATCCTGCGGACGGAAACAACTCATCACTGAAAGGGGTCGGAGGAGGATGTCAGGAATCGCTCTGACCAACAGGCTGCACAGTCAGCTGAATACAACGCTGGAGCTCCAAGTAACGTGTCCGAACGCACAACTCGCCGTTCCTCCACACGGATGGTATAACAGCGGGCGACCAGTTCCAGCGCCATTGTGTCTAAGAGAAACAGAAAGACTCCAGCGGGCAAAAGAGCGCAAAACGTGTATCACTGAGCAGCGGAGAAACATCTCCTGGTCAGATGGATGCAGGTTTATGTGCTGATGGGAGGGCAGAATTTGGTGCAAGCAGCATGAATCGCTGACCCCTTCCTGTCAGCTGATCAGAACATGTCAGCACCGCCATCTAATCTGCAGCAACTGCAGGAAGCTTCCTGTCCGCAGGGGCCGGTATTCCTGCAGAGTGATGTCATCACTGAGTGGGATCTACGCCACGTTGAGCTGCTGGAGGCCAGAGGAGCCCAACGCTGCTAGGTGGGGTAATAAGGGCGGTCCGTATTCGCCTCCGGCTAGTTTACTGCCAGCTAGGTCTTTATCTTTATCTTTCGGTAGTACCATTGCTATATCTTGTTATAGATCTACGATATTGGCGGGATACCAACCCAGCGGATTGCAGACTGCAATACCTTTTATTCGTCTGTCGTCAGCGGATATCCAGCCTTGTGGAAGTAAAATTATTCAGAGGTGTAACTTGAAGGTTCTCGGGGACCAATACAAAAAGTTGGGGGTCTTTGGGGCCCCTTGTGCTGAGAGGTCTAACGGCAGGGTAGGAATATATAGGGCAGGGTATACATACAGGGTTGAGTATATATATTGGGCAGTGGGATATTTATAGGGTGGTATATACATACAGGTAGGGGAATATATATAGGGCAGGGTATACATAGTGGGTGGGGTATATATAGGGGAGGGTATACATACACGGTGGGGTATATATCGGGCAGGGTATACATACAGGATGGGGTATATATATGGTACGGTGGGGAATATATAGTGCAGGGTATACTTGCAAGGTTGAGTATATATATTGGGCAGTGGGATATTTATAGGGTGGTATATACATACAGGGTGGGGTATATATAGGGAAGGGTATACATAGAGGATGGGGTATTCTTACAAGGTGGGGTATATATATATTGAGCAGTGTATATACAGGGTGGGGTATATATAGGATAGTGTATATACAGGGTGTGGTGTATATATAGAGTGGTCTATACATATAGGGAGGGGTATACAGTCAGGTATAAACATATATGGGCCTCATTTATCTAAACCCTGTAAACCACAATGTCTCCTTGTTGTCCCTGGCAACCAATCACAGCGCAGGTTACATTTTACCAGAGCCATTTCAGGAGTGTACCCTGCGCTGTGATTGGTTGCCGGGGGCAACAAGAAGACATTGTGGTTTACAGGGTTTAGATAAATGAGGCCAGCAGACATCTGCGGATACGAAATGTTTGTGATTTACTGCAGGGTCCCCGGAGGCTATAGGGGACATACTGACTGTCAGTCACCTATAGCCTGGAGGTCCGGCCTCATCACACCGCATTGTCCAGGCTGCGCTGATACGTTAACGAGACCCTTCATAGTGTCCTCAGTGCTTTGTGTCACACAATGGAATGTGCGATCAGCCGCTCGGAGGCCACGTACACCACGCCACGTACTGTGTCCCAAAGATTAGAGGTAGGGGGCGCCACTAGCCCCACCATATAATGCCATCCTGATGCCCTGATGCAGTGAACCCCCCCTGTCTAAGATCAAGTGCTTGGCGGCTACGTAAGATGAAATATCAGACGAGCCAACGGAAAAAGATGGCGCTGTGATGTTGCCATGTGATGTCATGTGATGATGTCATGTGATATTGTCATGTGATGATGTCATGTGATGCTTTTTGGTTCTGCTGAGCAGTTTTAAGGATTCACAGAGGCGACGGCCATGTGTGGCATTTTTTAGACCTCTTATCAGCATTTTGAGGACCTGTTTAGTTGTCACAAGTACAAATGTCAAAACTGAGCCCCTCCCGGCATAAGCCAACTGGACTACAGCAGTCCGGGCCCCTGCGGATGGCCTCTTTGTTGGCTATGGAGTGTATGAAGAAGGGGCCCATCAGACCCACAGGGAAGGGGGACGTAGACGAGCTCAGACCTGAAAATCACATGATCTGGAGGGATACTGGGCAATTCACCCATCTGTCAGCTAGTGTCTCTGGTATCAGCCACCTGTCATCCAGGGAAGTTCGGTGTATTGATGTAGGTGTTTAAGTGTGCATCCTTCCACAAGCAAAAGCTTCATCAATATTGATTAGACCTCCTCTCCCAGCTGGGCAGTGGACCGTTGTCCCATCTGCTCCTTTTGGGACACACCAGCGAGTCACCGGACACGCCATTGTCCTCCTGCTCTCTAATACACATTCTGTAGACTGGCTAGCTGGGACATCCACTACTGAGATGAGGCAATAACTGGGGTTCTACTAAGAGGTGCAGCCAGACGGCGAGTGTCCCGTAAACACAATGCATCCGCTCCCATCAGTGCAGCCCCCAGAACATGTGGAGTCACATCCGCTGGACTCATCACCCTTTACATCCGCTGTTTGATGTCTAATTGTTGGCTAATTCGCGCTCGGAAATATGGCGGCCATGGGGAAATATGGCTGAAATATTAAACTGTTTTCATCTGGGAGATCTGCGCATCTTCTTAGCCTCTCTGTGACGGGGGTCAGAGGTCTGGGGGCGAAGAGCCTTTAAAACTGAAGGAGGGTCCCCTCCCCTGTCGGACCCCGGTAGCGGATGCAGGACTGCCCACCTGTCTGCTCCTTGCTATCAGGACTATTCGAATGGACCCGACGGACGGGGATCTTCTGTTGTCTCATAACTGTATATTTTGCTCTGAACACTTTTGTACATTTTCCCTTTCTGCATGTTTTTCTCTCGGCTCTGCCGACCTTCTTAGGATAAAGCTTCAAACTTTATAAGTCCTCTTTGAGCTTTAAGAGACCCCCCATAACCCCGAAGGTGTAGTAATCGCTGGCAGAAACCAGGAAGGCCCATATTCACACAGTGAGCAGAATGGAGGCGGCTGACCTACCTTTCAGGAACAGTCAGTGGCGGCACGGGGGTGTTGGGGTGGGATAGGCCTATAGGGGGGCTGGAGATAAGCCCCCCGTGCGGTGTGCCCCTGGGTGCCGGTGACCTTGGCCCCGGCACCATGACAGTTTGGTCTCGTCATCCTCAGGTACCGACTCATATGGATACCTTGTTCCCCAACCTGCTTTCATCATCCCCCACCAGTGAAGCGCGTGGCGGTGACTGTACGGGTATCATGCGTGTTTGTGTGTCAGGTACGTGGTCTCAGCAGCATTCTAAGCTTGTAACACGTCTAATATTTTTGGGGTGCAGCCCTCTATGCCGAATGAAGCACAGTGCATTTCCTCAGGGAGCTGGGCAGCCAGCGGGGGGGTTTCCAATCTATCGCATGGGCAATGTCAGCGGAAGCCATGTTGACAGCGTGTCGGATGGAGATGGTGGAGCAAATGTCGATGATGTAAACAGAAAGAGCTCGCCTGAGAATCCGCACTGTGCCGACAAAACTCAAAAGGTTCCATCCCGCTTTGGTCCCTGCTAGCCAATTGACCCCGCTGCTGGCCACGTGCGGTGAGCGAGGTGTGCCTGCCCCATACCGGCCTCATCTACCTTGGCGTTGTGATTGCATTTGCAAAGCTCCAGGCTATTCCCTTGCATTGACTTAACCGTCGGAGATTTGGCCTATGGCAAAGCATGTGAGATGATTCTAGTACAACGGTCTGTCTGGTGCCAGTGACACTCTAGATGTATAAGCACAATGTCGTCACAATGAGAAGAGAAACATGTCTTAACGTATCTACATACAGGTCCCTCCGAGGAACAGGTCAGCACAGAAGGCAGCCGCAGCCCCCTCAAACTAACCTTGGACTCCTTCTCTTCCAGGAGGGTCTCCAGCTTCTTCTGGGCGGCTCGGCCCTCGTGGTCATCGCTCACGATGAGGATGACGTGGTTCCAGCCAAAAATACGCATCATCTCAAACCAAACCAGAGCCTGATGGGAGTATGGCGGAACGGTGCGCAGAAAGGAGAGATGGATGCTCTGGAGGGAGGAGAAGACACAAGGCTCTTACTGATACTCTATGGGGGCCACATGGAGGATACACCGTGCACATATAGCATACCTTATCGGAATATATAGACATCCTGGTGGTTAGCCCGATGACTGGGATCCGGTAGAAGCCGGCCGTATAGGAGACTGGGGTTGGAGTCAGGTGATCGGTTGGTGCCGGAGGGTGACTGACCAATATGGCGTAAACCTGGACAGAAAAGATTCAGATAGATCTATAGTATTAATGGGATCAAAGTATAGAAAGCAGCGCAGAATCAGCGAAGATGAATACCGGAACGTAACTCCTGTATGGCCTACATGGAGTGCATCATGTACTGTATATAAAATATAGTACCCTCTACAGGATCCCGTATATAATACATAGTACCCCCTCCACTATCCTGTATATAAAATATAGTAACCCCTCCACTATCCTGTATATAATACATAATAACCCTCTACAGTATCCCGTATATATCACATAGTACTCCCTTCACTATCCTGTATATAATACATAATAACCCTCCACTATCCTGTATATAATACATAGTAACCCTCCACTATCCTGTATATAACATATAGTACCCCCTCCACTATCCTGTATATAACATATAGTACCCCCTCCACTATCCTGTATATAATACATAATAACCCTCCACTATCCTGTATATAATACATAGTAACCCTCCACTATCCTGTATATAATACATAGTAACCCCTCCACTATCCTGTATATAACATATAGTACCCCCTCCACTATCCTGTATATAACATATAGTACCCCCTCCACTATCCTGTATATAATACATTATAACCCTCCACTATCCTGTATATAATACATATAACCCCCCACTATCCTGTATATAATACATAGTAACCCTCCACTATCCTGTATATAATACATAGTAACCCTCCACTATCCTGTACATAATATATAGTAACCCTCCACTATCCTGTATATAATACATAGTAACCCTCCACTATCCTGTATATTATACATAGTAACCCTCCACTATCCTGTATATAATACATAGTAACCCTCCACTATCCTGTATATAATACATAGTAACCCTCCACTATCCTGTATATAATACATAGTAACCCTCCACTATCCTGTACATAATATATAGTAACCCTCCACTATCCTGTATATAATACATAGTAATCCTTCACTATCCTGTATATAATACATAGTAACCCTCCACTATCCTGTATATAATACATAGTAACCCTCCACTATCCTTTATATAATACATAGTAATCCTCCACTATCCTGTATATAATACATAGTAACCCTCCACTATCCTGTATATAATACATAGTAACCCTCCACTATCCTGTATATAATACATAGTAACCCCTCCACTATCCTGTATATAATACATAGTAACCCTCCACTATCCTGTATATAATACATAGTAACCCTCCACTATCCTGTATATAATACATAGTAACCCTCCACTATCCTGTATATAATACATAGTAACCCTCCACTATCCTGTATATAATACATAGTAACCCTCCACTATCCTGTATATAATACATAGTAACCCTCCACTATCCTGTATATAATACATAGTAACCCCCCACTATCCTGTATATAATACATAGTAACCCCCCACTATCCCGTATATAATACATAGTAACCCTCCACTATCCTGTATATAATACATAGCAACCCTCCACTATCCTGTATATAATACATAGTAACCCTCCACTATCCTGTATATAATACATAGTACCCCCCCACTATCCTGTATATAATACACAGTAACCCTCCACTATCCTGTATATAATACATAGTAACCCTCCACTATCCTGTATATAATACATAATAACCCACCACTATCCTGTATATAATACATAGTAACCCTCCACTATCCTGTATATAATACATATAACCCCCCACTATCCTGTATATAATACATATAACCCCCCACTATCCTGTATATAATACATAGTAACCCCCCACTATCCCGTATATAATACATAGTAACCCTCCACTATCCTGTACATAATATATAGTAACCCTCCACTATCCTGTATATAATACATAGTAACCCTCCACTATCCTGTACATAATATATAGTAACCCTCCACTATCCTGTATATAATACATAGTAACGCTCCACTATCCTGTACATAATATATAGTAACCCTCCACTATCCTGTATATAATACATAGTAACCCTCCACTATCCTGTATATAATACATAGTAACCCCTCCACTATCCTGTATATAATACATAGTAACCCCTCCACTATCCTGTATATAATACATAGTAACCCTCCACTATCCTGTATATAATACATAGTAACCCTCCACTATCCTGTACATAATATATAGTAACCCTCCACTATCCTGTATATAATACATAGTACCCCTCCACTATCCTGTATATAATACATAGTAACCCTCCACTATCCTGTATATAATACATAGTAACCCTCCACTATCCTGTATATAATACATAGTAACCCTCCACTATCCTGTATATAATACATAGTAATCCTCCACTATCCTTTATATAATACATAGTAACCCTACACTATCCTGTATATAATATATAGTAACCCTCCACTATCCTGTACATAATATATAGTAACCCCTCCACTATCCTGTATATAATACATAGTAACCCTCCACTATCCTGTACATAATATATAGTAACCCCTCCACTATCCTGTATATAATACATAGTAATCCTCCACTATCCTTTATATAATACATAGTAACCCTACACTATCCTGTATATAATACATAGTAACCCTCCACTATCCTGTATATAATACATAGTAACCCTCCACTATCCTGTATATAATACATAGTAACCCTCCACTATCCTGTATATAATACATAGTAACCCCCCACTATCCTGTATATAATACATAGTAACCCCCCACTATCCTGTATATAATACATAGTAACCCTCCACTATCCTGTATATAATATATAGTAACCCACCACTATCCTGTACATAATATATAGTAACCCTCCACTACCCTGTATATAATACATAGTAACCCCTCCACTATCCTGTATATAATACATAGTAATCCCCAACTATCCTGTATATAATACATAGTAACCCCTCCACTATCCTGTATATAATACATAGTAACCCTCCACTATCCTGTATATAATACATAGTAACCCCTCCACAATCCTGTATATAAAATATAGTAACCCTCCACTGTCCTGTATATAATACATAGTAACCCTCCACTATCCTGTATATAATACATAGTAACCCTCCACTATCCTGTATATAATACATAGTAACCCTCCACTATCCTGTATATAATACATAGTAACCCTCCACTGTCCTGTATATAATACATAGTAACCCTCCACTATCCTGTATATAATACATAGTAACCCTCCACTATCCTGTATATAATACATAGTAATCCCCCACTATCCTGTATATAATACATAGTAACCCTCCACTATTCTGTATATAATATATAGTAACCCCCCCACTATCCTGTATATAATACATAGTAACCCTCCACTATCCTGTATATAATACATAGTACCCCTCCACTATTCTGTATATAATACATAGTACCCCTCCACTATCCTGTATATAATATATAGTACCCCTCCACTATCCTGTATATAATACATAGTAACCCCCAACTATCCTGTATATAATACATAGTAACCCTCCACTATCCTGTATATAATACATAGTAACCCTCCACTATCCTGTATATAATACATAGTAACCCTCCACTATCCTGTATATAATACATAGTAACCCTCCACTATCCTGTATATAATACATAGTAACCCCCAACTATCCTGTATATAATACATAGTACCCCTCCACTATCCTGTATATAATACATAATAACCCACCACTATCCTGTATATAATACATAGTAACCCTCCACTATCCTGTATATAATACATAGTAACCCTCCACTATCCTGTATATAATACATAGTAACCCCCCACTATCCTGTATATAATACACAGTAACCCTCCACTATCCTGTATATAATACATAGTAACCCTCCACTATCCTGTATATAATACATAGTAACCCCCCACTATCCTGTATATAATACACAGTAACCCCCCACTATCCTGTATATAATACACAGTAACCCCCCACTATCCTGTATATAATATATAGTACCCCTCCACTATCCTGTATATAATACATAGTAACCCCCCACTATCCTGTATATAATACACAGTAACCCCCCACTATCCTGTATATAATATATAGTAACCCTCCACTATCCTGTATATAATACATAGTAACCCTCCACTATCCTGTATATAATACATAGTAACCCCCCACTATCCTGTATATAATACACAGTAACCCCCCACTATCCTGTATATAATACATAGTAACCCCCCACTATCCTGTATATAATACATATAACCCCCCACTATCCTGTATATAATACATAGTAACCCCCCACTATCCTGTATATAATACACAGTAACCCCCCACTATCCTGTATATAATACACAGTAACCCCCCACTATCCTGTATATAATACATAGTACCCCTCCACTGTCCTGTATATAATACATAGTAACCCTCCACTATCCTGTATATAATACATAGTAAATCTCCACTATCCTGTATATAATACATAGTAACCCTCCACTATCCTGTATATAATACATAGTAACCCTCCACTATCCTGTATATAATACATAGTAACCCACCACAATCCTGTATATAATACATAGTAACCCCTCTCATATCCTGTATAAAAATATAGTAACCCTCCACTATCCTGTATATAATACATAGTAACCCCCCACTATCCTGTATATAATACATAGTAACCCTCCACTATCCTGTATATAATACATATAACCCCCCACTATCCTGTATATAATACATAGTAACCCTCCACTATCCTGTATATAATACATAGTAACCCTCCACTATCCTGTATATAATATATAGTAACCCTCCACTATACTGTATATAATACATAGTAACCCTCTACTATCCTGTATATAATACATATAACCCCCCACTATCCTGTATATAATACATAGTAACCCTCTACTATCCTGTATATAATACATATAACCCCCCACTATCCTGTATATAATACATAGTAACCCTCCACTATCCTGTATATAATACATAGTAACCGTCCACTATCCTGTATATAATACATAGTAACCCTCCACTATCCTGTATATAATACATATAACCCCCCACTATCCTGTATATAATACATATAACCCCCCACTATCCTGTATATAATACATAGTAACCCCCCACTATCCTGTATATAATACATATAACCCCCCACTATCCTGTATATAATACATAGTAACCCTCCACTATCCTGTATATAACATATAGTAACCCTCCACTATCCTGTATATTATACATAGTAACCCCCCACTATCCTGTATATAATACATAGTAACCCTCTACTATCCTGTATATAATACATAGTAACCCTCCACTATCCTGTATATAATACATATAACCCCCCACTATCCTGTATATAATACATAGTAACCCTCCACTATCCTGTATATTATACATAGTAACCCCCCACTATCCTGTATATAATACATAGTAACCCACCACAATCCTGTATATAATACATAGTAACCCTCCACTATCCTGAATATAATACATAGTAACCCTCCACTATCCTGTATATAATACATAGTAACCCCCCACTATCCTGTATATAATACATAGTAACCCCCCACTATCCTGTATATAATACATAGTAACCCTCCACTATCCTGTATATAATACATAGTAACCCCCCACTATCCTGTATATAATACATAGTAACCCTCCACTACCCTGTATATAATACATAGTAACCCCTCTCATATCCTGTATAAAAATATAGTAACCCTCCACTATCCTGTATATAATACATAGTTACCCCCCACTATCCTGTATATAATACATAGTAACCCTCCACTATCCTGTATATAATACATATAACCCCCACTATCCTGTATATAATACATAGTAACCCTCCACTATCCTGTATATTATACATAGTAACCCCCCACTATCCTGTATATAATACATAGTAACCCCCCACTATCCTGTATATAATACATAGTAACCCCCCACTATCCTGTATATAATACATAGTAACCCTCCACTATCCTGTATATAATACATAGTAACCCCCCACTATCCTGTATATAATACATAGTAACCCTCCACTATCCTGTATATAATACATAGTAACCCCCCACTATCCTGTATATAATACATAGTACCCCCTCCACTATCCTGTATATAATACATAGTAACCCTCCACTACCCTGTATATAATACATAGTAACCCCTCTCATATCCTGTATAAAAATATAGTAACCCTCCACTATCCTGTATATAATACATAGTTACCCCCCACTATCCTGTATATAATACATAGTAACCCTCCACTATCCTGTATATAATACATATAACCCCCCACTATCCTGTATATAATACATAGTAACCCTCCACTATCCTGTATATTATACATAGTAACCCCCCACTATCCTGTATATAATACATAGTAACCCTCCACTACCCTGTATATAATACATAGTAACCCCTCTCATATCCTGTATAAAAATATAGTAACCCTCCACTATCCTGTATATAATACATAGTTACCCCCCACTATCCTGTATATAATACATAGTAACCCTCCACTATCCTGTATATAATACATATAACCCCCCACTATCCTGTATATAATACATAGTAACCCTCCACTATCCTGTATATTATACACAGTAACCCCCCACTATCCTGTATATAATACATAGTAACCCTCCACTATCCTGTATATAATACATAGTAACCCTCCACTATCCTGTATATAATACATAGTACCCCTCCACTATCCTGTATATAATACATAGTACCCCCCCCACTATCCTGTATATAATACATAGTAACCCCCCACTATCCTGTATATAATACATAGTAACCCTCCACTATCCTGTATATAATACATAGTAACCCCCCACTATCCTGTATATAATACATAGTACCCCCCCACTATCCTGTATATAATACATATAACCCCCCACTATCCTGTATATAATACATAGTAACCCTCCACTATCCTGTATATAATACATAGTAACCCTCCACTATCCTGTATATAATACATAGTAACCCTCCACTATCCCGTATATAATACATAGTAACCCTCCACTATCCTGTATATAATACATAGTAACCCTCCACTATCCTGTATATAATACATAGTAACCCTCCACTATCCTGTATATAATACATAGTAACCCTCCACTATCCCGTATATAATACATAGTAACCCTCCACTATCCTGTATATAATACATAGTAACCCTCCACTATCCTGTATATAATACATAGTAACCCTCCACTATCCTGTATATAATACATAGTAACCCCTCCACTATCCTGTATATAATACATAGTAACCCTCCACTATCCTGTATATAATACATAGTAACCCTCCACTATCCTGTATATAATACATAGTAACCCCTCCACTATCCTGTATATAATACATAGTAACCCTCCACTATCCTGTATATAATACACAGTAACCCTCCACTATCCTGTATATAAAATATAGTAACCCTCCACTATCCTGTATATAATACATAGTAACCCCCCACTATCCTGTATATAATACATAGTAACCCCCCACTATCCTGTATATAATACACAGTAACCCTCCACTATCCTGTATATAATACATAGTAACCCCCCACTATCCTGTATATAATACACAGTAACCCTCCACTATCCTGTATATAATACATAGTAACCCCCCACTATCCTGTATATAATACACAGTAACCCTCCACTATCCTGTATATAATACATAGTAACCCCCCACTATCCTGTATATAATACATAGTAACCCCCCACTGTCCTGTATATAATACATAGTAACCCCTCACTATCCTGTATATAATACATAGTAACCCCCCACTATCCTGTATATAATACACAGTAACCCTCCACTATCCTGTATATAATACATAGTAACCCTCCACTATCCTGTATATAATACATAGTAACCCTCCACTATCCTGTATATTATACATAGTAACCCCCCACTATCCTGTATATAATACATAGTAACCCCACACTATCCTGTATATAATACATAGTAACCCCCCACTATCCTGTATATAATACACAGTAACCCTCCACTATCCTGTATATAATACATAGTAACCCTCCACTATCCTGTATATAATACATAGTAACCCTCCACTATCCTGTATATTATACATAGTAACCCTCCACTATCCTGTATATAAAATATAGTAACCCCTCCACTATCCTGTATATAATACATAGTACCCCCTCCACTATCCTGTATATAACATATAGTACCCCCTCCACTATCCCGTATATAATACACAGTAACCCTCCACTATCCTGTATATAATACATAGTAAACCTCCACTATCCTGTATATAATACATAGTAACCCTCCACTATCCTGTATATAATACATAGTACCCCCTCCACTGTCCTGTATATAATACATAGTAACCCTCCACTATCCTGTATATAATACATAGTAACCCTCCACTATCATGTATATAATACATAGTAACCCTCCACTATCCTGTATATAATACATAGTAACCCCTCCACTATCCTGTATATAATACATAGTAACCCTCCACTATCCTGTATATAACATATAGTACCCCCTCCACTATCCTGTATATAATACATAGTACCCCCCCACTATCCTGTATATTATACATAGTAACCCCCCACTATCCTGTATATAATACATAGTAACCCTCCACTATCCTGTATATAATACATAGTAACCCTCCACTATCCTGTATATAATACATAGTAATCCCCCACTATCCTGTATATAATACATAGTAACCCTCCACTATCCTGTATATAATACATAGTAATCCCCCACTATACTGTATATAATACATAGTAACCCTCCACTATACTGTATATAATACACAGTAACCCTCCACTATCCTGTATATAATACATAGTAACCCTCCACTATCCTGTATATAATACATAGTAACCCTCCACTATCCTGTATACAATACATAGTAACCCCCAACTATCCTGTATATAATACATAGTTACCCCCCACTATTCTGTATATAATACATAGTAACCCTCCACTATCCTGTATATAATACACAGTAACCCTCCACTATCCTGTATATAATACATAGTAACCCTCCACTATCCTGTATATAATACATATAACCCCCCACTATCCTGTATATAATACATAGTAACCCTCCACTATCCTGTATATAATACATATAACCCCCCACTATCCTGTATATAATACATAGTAACCCTCCACTATCCTGTATATAATACATATAACCCCCTCTACTATCCTGTATATAATACATAGTAACCCTCCACTATCCTGTATATAATACATAGTAATCCCTCCACTATCCTGTATAAAATATATAGTAACCCTCCACTATCCTGTATATAATACATATAACCCCCTCTACTATCCTGTATATAATACATAGTAACCCTACACTATCCTGTATATAATACATAGTAATCCCTCCACTATCCTGTATAAAATATATAGTAACCCTCCACTATCCTGTATATAATACATAGTAACCCTCCACTATCCTGTATATAATACATAGTAACCCTCCACTATCCTGTATATAATACATATAACCCCCTCCACTATCCTGTATATAATGCATAGTAACCCTACACTATCCTGTATATAATATATAGTAACCCTCCACTATCCTTTATATAATACATAGTAATCCTCCACTATCCTGTATATAATACATAGTATCCCTCCACTATCCTGTATATAATACATAATAACCCTCCACTATCCTGTATATAATACATATAACCCCCTCCACTATCCTGTATATAATACACAGTAACCCTCCACTATCCTGTATATAATACATAGTAACCCTCCACTATCCTGTATATAATACATAGTACCCCCTTCACTATCCTGTATATAATACATATAACCCCCTCCACTATCCTGTATATAATACACAGTAACCCTCCACTATCCTGTATATAATACATAGTAACCCTCCACTATCCTGTATATAATACATATAACCCCCTCCACTATCCTGTATATAATGCATAGTAACCCTACACTATCCTGTATATAATATATAGTAACCCTCCACTATCCTTTATATAATACATAGTAATCCTCCACTATCCTGTATATAATACATAGTATCCCTCCACTATCCTGTATATAATACATAATAACCCTCCACTATCCTGTATATAATACATATAACCCCCTCCACTATCCTGTATATAATACACAGTAACCCTCCACTATCCTGTATATAATACATAGTAACCCTCCACTATCCTGTATATAATACATAGTACCCCCTCCACTATCCTGTATATAATACATAGTAACCCTCCACTATCCTGTATATAATACATAGTACCCCCTTCACTATCCTGTATATAATACATAGTAACCCTCCACTATCCTGTATATAATACATAGTAACCCTCCACTATCCTGTATATAATACATAGTAACCCCCCACTATCCTGTATATAATACATAGTAACCCTCCACTATCCTGTATATAATACATAGTACCCCCTTCACTATCCTGTATATAATACATAGTAACCCTCCACTATCCTGTATATAATACATAGTAACCCCCCACTATCCTGTATATAATACATAGTAACCCTCCACTATCCTGTATATAATACACAGTAACCCTCCACTATCCTGTATATAATACATAATAACCCTCCACTATCCTGTATATAATACATAGTAACCCTCCACTATCCTGTATATAATACATAGTAACCCTCCACTATCCTGTATATAATACATAGTAACCCTCCACTATCCTGTATATAATACATAGTAACCCTCCACTATCCTGTATATAATACATAGTAACCCTCCACTATCCTGTATATAATACATAGTACCCCCTTCACTATCCTGTATATAATACATAGTAACCCTCCACTATCCTTTATATAATACACAGTAACCCTCCACTATCCTGTATATAATACATAATAACCCTCCACTATCCTGTATATAATACATAGTACCCCCCCCCCACTATCCTGTATATAATTCATAGTAACCCCTCCACTATCCTGTATATAATACATAGTACCCCCTCCACTATCCTGTATATAATACATAGTACCCCCTCCACTATCCTGTATATAATACATAGTAACCCTCCACTATCCTGTATATAATACATAGTAACCCTCCACTATCCTGTATATAATACATAGTAACCCTCCACTATCCTGTATATAATACATAGTAACCCTCCACTATCCTGTATATAATACATAGTAACCCTCCACTATCCTGTATATAATACATAGTAACCCTCCACTATCCCGTATATAATACATAGTAATCCCCCACTATCCTGTATATAATACACAGTAACCCTCCACTATCCTGTATATAAAATATAGTAACCCTCCACTGTCCTGTATATAATACACAGTAACCCTCCACTATCCTGTATATAATACATAGTAACCCTCCACTGTCCTGTATATAATACATAGTAACCCTCCACTATCCTGTATATAATACATAGTAACCCTCCACTATCCTGTATATAATACATAGTACCCCTCCACTATCCTGTATATAATACATAGTACCCCCCCACTATCCTGTATATAATACATAGTAACCCTCCACTATCCTGTATATAAAATATAGTAACCCTCCACTGTCCTGTATATAATACACAGTAACCCCCCACTATCCTGTATATAATACACAGTAACCCTCCACTATCCTGTATATAATACATAGTAACCCCCCACTATCCTGTATATAATACACAGTAACCCTCCACTATCCTGTATATAATACATAGTAACCCCCCACTATCCTGTATATAATACATAGTAAGCCCCCACTATCCTGTATATAATACATAGTAACCCTCTACTATCCTGTATATTATACATAGTAACCCTCCACTATCCTGTATATAATACATAGTAACCCTCCACTATCCTGTATATAATACATAGTAACCCCCCACTATCCTGTATATAATACATAGTAACCCCTCACTATCCTGTATATAATACATAGTAACCCTCCATTATCCTGTATATAATACATAGTAACCCTCCACTATCCTGTATATAATACATAGTAACCCTCCACTGTCCTGTATATAATACATAGTAACCCTCCACTATCCTGTATATAATACATAGTAACCCTCCACTATCCTGTATATAATACATAGTAATCCCCCACTATCCTGTATATAATACATAGTAACCCTCCACTATCCTGTATATAATACATAGTAATCCTCCACTATACTGTATATAATACATAGTAACCCTCCACTATACTGTATATAATACACAGTAACCCTCCACTATCCTGTATATAATACATAGTAACCCTCCACTATCCTGTATATAATACATAGTTACCCCCCACTATTCTGTATATAATACATAGTAACCCTCCACTATCCTGTATATAATACAAAGTAACCCTCCACTATCCTGTATATAATACATAGTAACCCTCCACTATCCTGTATATAATACATAGTAACCCTCCACTATCATGTATATAATACATAGTAACCCACCACAATCCTGTATATAATACATAGTAACCCTCCACTATCCTGTATATAATACATAGTTACCCCCCACTATCCTGTATATAATACATAGTAACCCTCCACTATCCTGTATATAATACATATAACCCCCCACTATCCTGTATATAATACATAGTAACCCTCCACTATCCTGTATATAATACATATAACCCCCCACTATCCTGTATATAATACATAGTAACCCTCCACTATCCTGTATATAATACATATAACCCCCTCTACTATCCTGTATATAATACATAGTAACCCTCCACTATCCTGTATATAATACCTAGTAATCCCTCCACTATCCTGTATAAAATATATAGTAACCCTCCACTATCCTGTATATAATACATAGTAACCCTCCACTATCCTGTATATAATACACAGAAACCCTCCACTATCCTGTATATAATACATAGTAACCCTCCACTATCCTGTATATAATACATAGTAACCCTCCACTATCCTGTATATAATACATATAACCCCTCCACTATCCTGTATATAATACATAGTAACCCCTCCACTATCCCGTATATAATACATAGTAACCCCCAACTATCCTGGATATAATACATAGTAACCCTCCACTATCCTGTATATAATATATAGTAACCCTCCACTATCCTTTATATAATACATAGTAACCCTCCACTATCCTGTATATAATACACAGAAACCCTCCACTATCCTGTATATAATACATAGTAATCCCCCACTATCCTGTATATAATACACAGTAACCCCCCACTATCCTGTATATAATACATAGTAACCCTCCGCTATCCTGTATATAATACATAGTAACCCTCCACTATCCTGTATATAATACATAGTATCCCTCCACTATCCTGTATATAATACATAATAACCCTCCACTATCCTGTATATAATACATATAACCCCCTCCACTATCCTGTATATAATACACAGTAACCCTCCACTATCCTGTATATAATACATAGTAACCCTCCACTATCCTGTATATAATACATATAACCCCTCCACTATCCTGTATATAATACATAGTAACCCTCCACTATCCTGTATATAATACACAGTAACCCTCCACTATCCTGTATATAATACATAGTAACCCTCCACTATCCTGTATATAATACATAGTAACCCTCCACTATCCTGTATATAATACATAGTAACCCTCCACTATCCTGTATATAATACATAGTAACCCTCCACTATCCTGTATATAATACACAGTAACCCTCCACTATCCTGTATATAATACATAGTAACCCTCCACTATCCTGTATATAATACATAGTAACCCTCCACTATCCTGTATATAATACATAGTAACCCTCCACTATCCTGTATATAATACATATAACCCCTCCACTATCCTGTATATAATACATAGTAACCCTCCACTATCCTGTATATAATACATAGTAACCCTCCACTATCCTGTATATAATACATAGTAACCCTCCACTATCCTGTATATAATACATAGTAACCCTCCACTATCCTGTATATAATACATAGTAACCCTCCACTATCCTGTATATAATACATAGTAACCCTCCACTATCCTGTATATAATACATAGTAACCCCCCACTATCCTGTATATAATACATAGTAACCCCCCACTATCCCGTATATAATACATAGTAACCCTCCACTATCCTGTATATAATACATAGCAACCCTCCACTATCCTGTATATAATACATAGTAACCCTCCACTATCCTGTATATAATACATAGTACCCCCCCACTATCCTGTATATAATACACAGTAACCCTCCACTATCCTGTATATAATACATAGTAACCCTCCACTATCCTGTATATAATACATAATAACCCACCACTATCCTGTATATAATACATAGTAACCCTCCACTATCCTGTATATAATACATATAACCCCCCACTATCCTGTATATAATACATATAACCCCCCACTATCCTGTATATAATACATAGTAACCCCCCACTATCCCGTATATAATACATAGTAACCCTCCACTATCCTGTACATAATATATAGTAACCCTCCACTATCCTGTATATAATACATAGTAACCCTCCACTATCCTGTACATAATATATAGTAACCCTCCACTATCCTGTATATAATACATAGTAACGCTCCACTATCCTGTACATAATATATAGTAACCCTCCACTATCCTGTATATAATACATAGTAACCCTCCACTATCCTGTATATAATACATAGTAACCCTCCACTATCCTGTATATAATACATAGTAACCCTCCACTATCCTGTACATAATATATAGTAACCCTCCACTATCCTGTATATAATACATAGTACCCCTCCACTATCCTGTATATAATACATAGTAACCCTCCACTATCCTGTATATAATACATAGTAACCCTCCACTATCCTGTATATAATACATAGTAACCCTCCACTATCCTGTATATAATACATAGTAATCCTCCACTATCCTTTATATAATACATAGTAACCCTACACTATCCTGTATATAATATATAGTAACCCTCCACTATCCTGTACATAATATATAGTAACCCCTCCACTATCCTGTATATAATACACAGAAACCCTCCACTATCCTGTATATAATACATAGTAACCCTCCACTATCCTGTATATAATACATATAACCCCCTCCACTATCCTGTATATAATACATAGTATCCCTCCACTATCCTGTATATAATACATAATAACCCTCCACTATCCTGTATATAATACATATAACCCTCCACTATCCTGTATATAATACACAGTAACCCTCCACTATCCTGTATATAATACATAGTAACCCTCCACTATCCTGTATATAATACACAGTAACCCTCCACTATCCTGTATATAATACATAGTAACCCTCCACTATCCTGTATATAATACATATAACCCCTCCACTATCCTGTATATAATACATAGTAACCCTCCACTATCCTGTATATAATACACAGTAACCCTCCACTATCCTGTATATAATACATAGTACCCCCTTCACTATCCTGTATATAATACATAGTAACCCTCCACTATCCTGTATATAATACACAGTAACCCTCCACTATCCTGTATATAATACATAGTACCCCCTTCACTATCCTGTATATAATACACAGTAACCCTCCACTATCCTGTATATAATACACAGTAACCCTCCACTATCCTGTATATAATACATAATAACCCTCCACTATCCTGTATATAATACATAGTACCCCCCCCCACTATCCTGTATATAATACATAGTGACCCCTCCACTATCCTGTATATAATACATAGTACCCCCTCCACTATCCTGTATATAATACATAGTAACTCTCCACTATCCTGTATATAATACATAGTACCCCTTCCACTATCCTGTATATAATACATAGTAACCCTCCACTATCCTGTATATAAAATATAGTACCCCCTCCACTATCCTGTATATAATACATAGTAACCCTCCACTATCCTGTATATAATACATAGTAACCCCCCACTATCCTGTATATAATACATATAACCCCCTCCACTATCCTGTATATAATACATAGTAACCCTCCACTATCCTGTATATAATACATAGTAACCCTCCACTATCCTGTATATAATACATAGTACCCCCCCACTATCCTGTATATAATACATAGTAACCCTCCACTATCCTGTATATAATACATAGTAACCCTCCACTATCCTGTATATAATACATAGTAACCCCTCCACTATCCTGTATATAATACACAGTAACCCTCCACTATCCTGTATATAATACATAGTAACCCTCCACTATCCTGTATATAATACATAGTAACCCCCCACTATCATGTATATAATACATAGTAACCCCTCCACTATCCTGTATATAATACATAGTAACCCTCCACAATCCTGTATATAATACATAGTAACCCTCCACTATCCTGTATATAATACATAGTAACCCTCCACTATCCTGTATATAATACATAGTAACCCTCCACTATCCTGTATATAATACATAGTAACCCTCCACTATCCTGTATATAATACATAGTAACCCCTCCACTATCCTGTATATAATACATAGTAACCCCTCCACTATCCCGTATATAATACATAGTAACCCTCCACTATCCTGTATATAATACATAGTACCCCCCCACTATTCTGTATATAATACACAGTAACCCTCCACTATCCTGTATATAATACATAGTAACCCCTCCACTATCCTGTATATAGTACATAGTAACCCTCCACTATCCTGTATATAATACACAGTAACCCTCCACTATCCTGTATATAATACATAGTAACCCTCCACTATCATGTATATAATACATAGTAACCCCCCACTATCCTGTATATAATACATAGTAACCCTCCACTATCCTGTATATTATACATAGTAACCCTCCACTATCCTGTATATAATACATAGTAACCCCTCCACTATCCTGTATATAATACATAGTAACCCTCCACTATCCTGTATATTATACATAGTAACCCCCCGCTATCCTGTATATAATACATAGTAACCCCCCACTATCCTGTATATAATACATATAACCCCCCACTATCCTGTATATAATACACAGTAACCCTCCACTATCCTGTATATAATACATAGTAACCCTCCACTATCCCGTATATAATACATAGTAACCCCCCACTATCCTGTATATAATACATAGTACCCCCCCACTATACTGTATATAATACATAGTAACCCTCCACTATCCTGTATATAATACATAGTAACCCCCCACTATCCTGTATATAATACATAATAACCCTCCACTATCCTGTATATAATACATAGTAACCCTCCACTATCCTGTATATAATGCATAGTAACCCTCCACTATCCTGTATATAATACATAGTAACCCTCCACTATCCTGTATATAGTACATAGTAACTCTCCACTATCCTGTATATAATACATAGTAACCCTCCACTATCCTGTATATAGTACATAGTAACTCTCCACTATCCTGTATATAATACATAGTAACCCCCCACTATCCTGTATATAATACATAATAACCCTCCACTATCCTGTATATAATACATAGTAACCCTCCACTATCCTGTATATAATACATAATAACCCTCCACTATCCTGTATATAATACATAGTAACCCTCCACTATCCTGTATATAATACATAGTAACCCCCCACTATCCTGTATATAATACATAATAACCCTCCACTATCCTGTATATAATACATAGTAACCCTCCACTATCCTGTATATAATGCATAGTAACCCTCCACTATCCTGTATATAATACATAGTAACCCTCCACTATCCTGTATATAATGCATAGTAACCCTCCACTATCCTGTATATAATACATAGTAACCCTCCACTATCCTGTATATAATACATAGTAACCCCCCACTATCCTGTATATAATACACAGTACCCCCTCCACTATCCTGTATATAATACATATAACCCCCCACTATCCTGTATATAATACATAGTAACCCTCCGCTATCCTGTATATAATACATAGTAATCCCCCACTATCCTGTATATAATACATAGTACCCCCTCCACTATCCTGTATATAATACATAGTAATCCCCCACTATCCTGTATATAATACACAGTACCCCCCCCACTATCCTGTATATAATACATAGTAACCCCTCCACTATCCTGTATATAATATATAGTAAACCACCACTATCCTGTATATAATACATAGTAATCCCCCACTATCCTGTATATAATACATAGTAACCCCCCCACTATCCTGTATATAATACATAGTAACCCCCCACTATCCTGTATATAATACATAGTAACCCCCCACTATCCTGTATATTATACATAGTAATCCCCCACTATCCTGTATATTATACATAGTAATCCCCCACTATCCTGTATATAATACATAGTAACCCTCCACTATCCTGTATATAATACATAGTAACCCCTCCACTATCCTGTATATAATACATAGTAACCCTCCACTATCCTGTATATAATACATAGTAACCCTCCACTATCCTGTATATAATACATAGTAACCCTCCACTATCCTGTATATAATACATAGTAACCCCCCACTATCCTGTATATAATACATATTAACCCTCCACTATCCCGTATATAATACATAGTAACCCTCCACTATCCTGTATATAATACACAGTACCCCCTCCACTATCCTGTATATAATACATAGTAATCCCCCACTATCCTGCATATAATACACAGTACCCCCTCCACTATCCTGTATATAATACATAGTAACCCTCCACTATCCTGTATATAATACATAGTAACCCCCACTATCCTGTATATAACATATAGTAAACCACCACTATCCTATATATAATACATAGTAATCCCCCACTATCCTGTATATAATACATAGTAACCCCCCCACTATCCTGTATATAATACATAGTAACCCCCCACTATCCTGTATATAATACATAGTAATCCCCCACTATCCTGTATATAATACATAGTAACCCTCCACTATCCTGTATATAATACATAGTAACCCCTCCACTATCCTGTATATAATACATAGTAACCCTCCACTATCCTGTATATAATACACAGTAACCCCCCACTATCCTGTATATAATACATAGTAACCCTCCACTATCCTGTATATAATACATAGTAACCCCCCACTATCCTGTATATAATACATAGTAACCCTCCACTATCCTGTATATAATACATAGTAACCCTCCACTATCCTGTATATAATACATAGTAACCCTCCACTATCCTGTATATAATACATAGTAACCCCTCCACTATCCTGTATATAATACATAGTAAACCACCACAGTTTTCATGTTACCTCAGCAGTATAATATATAACAACCAATCACAGCGCAGCTTTCATGTTACCTCAGTATAATATATAACAACCAATCACAGCATAGCTTTCATGTTACCTCAGCAGTATAATATATAACAACCAATCACAGCGCAGCTTTCATGTTACCTCAGTATAATATATAACAACCAATCACAGCACAGCTTTCATGTTACCTCAGTATAATATATAACAACCAATCACAGCGCAGCTTTCATGTTACCTCAGTATAATATATAACAACCAATCACAGCACAGTTTTCATGTTACCTCAGCAGTATAATATATAACAACCAATCACAGCACAGCTTTCATGTTACCTCAGCAGTATAATATATAACAACCAATCACAGCGCAGCTTTCATGTTACCTCAGTATAATATATAACAACCAATCAGAGTGCAGCTTTCATGTTACCTCAGTATGATATATAACAACCAATCACAGCGCAGCTTTCATGTTACCTCAGCGGTATAATATATAACAACCAATCACAGCACAGCTTTCATGTTACCTCAGTATAATATATAACAACCAATCACAGCGCAGCTTTCATGTTACCTCAGTATAATATATAACAACCAATCACAGACCAGCTTTCATGTTACCTCAGTATAATATATAACAACCAATCACAGCGCAGCTTTCATGTTACCTCAGTATAATATATAACAACCAATCACAGCACAGCTTTCATGTTACCTCAGTATAATATATAACAACCAATCACAGTGCAGCTTTCATGTTACCTCAGCAGAATAATATATAACAACCAATCACAGCACAGCTTTCATGTTACCTCAGCAGTATAATATATAACAACCAATCACAGCACAGCTTTCATGTTACCTCAGCAGTATAATATATAACAACCAATCACAGCACAGTTTTCATGTTACCTCAGCAGTATAATATATAACAACCAATCACAGCGCAGCTTTCATGTTACCTCAGTATAATATATAACAACCAATCACAGCACAGCTTTCATGTTACCTCAGCAGTATAATATATAACAACCAATCACAGCACAGCTTTCATGTTACCTCAGTATAATATATAACAACCAATCACAGCACAGCTTTCATGTTACCTCAGTATAATATATAACAACCAATCACAGCTCAGCTTTCATGTTACCTCAGTATAATATATAACAACCAATCACAGCTCAGCTTTCATGTTACCTCAGTATAATATATAACAACCAGAGTGCAGCTTTCATGTTACCTCAGCAGTATAATATATAACAACCAATCACAGCGCAGCTTTCATGTTACCTCAGTATAATATATAACAACCAATCAGAGTGCAGCTTTCATGTTACCTCAGTATAATATATAACAACCAATCACAGCGCAGCTTTCATGTTACCACAGTATAATATAAAACAACCAATCAACGTGCAGCTTTCATGTTACCTAAGCAGTATAATATATAACAACCAATCACAGCGCAGCTTTCATGTTACCTCAGCAGTATAATATATAACAACCAATCACAGTGCAGCTTTCATGTTACCTCAGTATAATATATAACAACCAATCACAGCGCAGCTTTCATGTTACCTCAGTATAATATATAACAACCAATCACAGCGCAGCTTTCATGTTACCTCAGCAGTATAATATATAACAACCAATCACAGCGCAGCTTTCATGTTACCTCAGTATAATATATAACAACCAATCAAAGCGCAGCTTTCATGTTACCTCAGTATAATATATAACAACCAATCACAGCACAGCAGCTTTCATGTTACCTCAGTATAATATATAACAACCAATCACAGCACAGCTTTCATGTTACCTCAGTAGAATATATAACAACCAATCACAGCACAGCAGCTTTCATTTTACCTCAGTATAATATATAACAACCAATCACAGCACAGCTTTCATGTTACCTCAGTAGAATATATAACAACCAATCACAGCGCCGCTTTCATGTTACCTCAGTTTTATATATAACAACCAATCACAGCATAGCTTTCATGTTACCTCAGTATAATATATAACAACCAATCACAGCGCAGCTTTCATGTTACGTCAGTATAATATATAACAACCAATCACAGCGCAGCTTTCATGTTACCTCAGTATTATATATAACAACCAATCACAGCATAGCTTTCATGTTACCTCAGTATAATATATAACAACCAATCACAGCACAGCTTTCATGTTACCTCAGCAGTATAATATATAACAACCAATCACAGCACAGCTTTCATGTTACCTCAGTATAATATATAACAACCAATCACAGCACAGCTTTCATGTTACCTCAGTATAATATATAACAACCAATCACAGCTCAGCTTTCATGTTACCTCAGTATAATATATAACAACCAATCACAGCTCAGCTTTCATGTTACCTCAGTATAATATATAACAACCAGAGTGCAGCTTTCATGTTACCTCAGCAGTATAATATATAACAACCAATCACAGCGCAGCTTTCATGTTACCTCAGTATAATATATAACAACCAATCAGAGTGCAGCTTTCATGTTACCTCAGTATAATATATAACAACCAATCACAGCGCAGCTTTCATGTTACCACAGTATAATATAAAACAACCAATCAACGTGCAGCTTTCATGTTACCTAAGCAGTATAATATATAACAACCAATCACAGCGCAGCTTTCATGTTACCTCAGCAGTATAATATATAACAACCAATCACAGTGCAGCTTTCATGTTACCTCAGCAGTATAATATATAACAACCAATCACAGCGCAGCTTTCATGTTACCTCAGTATAATATATAACAACCAATCACAGCGCAGCTTTCATGTTACCTCAGCAGTATAATATATAACAACCAATCACAGCGCAGCTTTCATGTTACCTCAGTATAATATATAACAACCAATCAAAGCGCAGCTTTCATGTTACCTCAGTATAATATATAACAACCAATCACAGCACAGCAGCTTTCATGTTACCTCAGTATAATATATAACAACCAATCACAGCACAGCTTTCATGTTACCTCAGTAGAATATATAACAACCAATCACAGCACAGCAGCTTTCATTTTACCTCAGTATAATATATAACAACCAATCACAGCACAGCTTTCATGTTACCTCAGTAGAATATATAACAACCAATCACAGCGCCGCTTTCATGTTACCTCAGTTTTATATATAACAACCAATCACAGCATAGCTTTCATGTTACCTCAGTATAATATATAACAACCAATCACAGCGCAGCTTTCATGTTACGTCAGTATAATATATAACAACCAATCACAGCGCAGCTTTCATGTTACCTCAGTATTATATATAACAACCAATCACAGCATAGCTTTCATGTTACCTCAGTATAATATATAACAACCAATCACAGCTCGGCTTTCATGTTACCTCAGCAGTATAATATATAACAACCAATCACAGCGCAGCTTTCATGTTACCTCAGTATTATATATAACAACCAATCACAGCGCAGCTTTCATGTTACCTCAGTATTATATATAACAACCAATCACAGCGCAGCTTTCATGTTACCTCAGTATTATATATAACAACCAATCACAGCATAGCTTTCATGTTACCTCAGTATAATATATAACAACCAATCACAGCGCAGCTTTCATGTTACCTCAGCAGTATAATATATAACAACCAATCACAGCGCAGCTTTCATGTTACCTCAGCAGTATAATATATAACACCCAATCACAGCGCAGCTTTCATGTTACCTCACTATAATATATAACAACCAATCACAGCAGAGCTTTCATGTTACCTCAGTATGATATATAACAACCAATCACAGCGCAGCTTTCATGTTACCTCAGTATGATATATAACAACCAATCACAGCGCAGCTTTCATGTTACCTCAGTATTATATATAACAACCAATCACAGCGCAGCATTCATGTTACCTCAGTATAATATATAACATCCAATCACAGCGCAGCTTTCATGTTACCTCAGTTTTATATATAACAACCAATCACAGCATAACTTTCATGTTACCTCAGTATAATATATAACAACCAATCACAGCGCAGCTTTCATGTTACGTCAGTATAATATATAACAACCAATCACAGCGCAGCTTTCATGTTACCTCAGTATTATATATAACAACCAATCACAGCGCAGCTTTTATGTTACCTCAGCAGTATAATATATAACAACCAATCACAGCGCAGCTTTCATGTTACCTCAGTATTATATATAACAACCAATCACAGCGCAGCTTTCATGTTACCTCAGTATTATATATAACAGCCAATCACAGCGCAGCTTTCATGTTACCTCAGTATTATATATAACAACCAATCACAGCACAGCTTTCATGTTACCTCAGCAGTATAATATATAACAACCAATCACAGCGCAGCTTTCATGTTACCTCAGTGGTATAATATATAACAACCAATCACAGCGCAGCTTTCATGTTACCTCAGTATAATATATAACAACCAATCACAGCGCAGCTTTCATGTTACCTCAGTATAATATATAACAACCAATCACAGTGCAGCTTTCATGTTACCTCAGTATAATATATAACAACCAATCACAGCGCAGCTTTCATGTTACCTCAGTATAATATATAACAACCAATCACAGCGCAGCTTTCATGTTACCTCAGCAGTATAATATATAACAACCAATCACAGCGCAGCTTTCATGTTACCTCAGCAGTATAATATATAACACCCAATCACAGCGCAGCTTTCATGTTACCTCAGTATAATATATAACAACCAATCACAGCAGAGCTTTCATGTTACCTCAGTATGATATATAACAACCAATCACAGCGCAGCTTTCATGTTACCTCAGTATGATATATAACAACCAATCACAGCGCAGCTTTCATGTTACCTCAGTATTATATATAACAACCAATCACAGCGCAGCTTTCATGTTACCTCAGTTTTATATATAACAACCAATCACAGCATAGCTTTCATGTTACCTCAGTATAATATATAACAACCAATCACAGCGCAGCTTTCATGTTACGTCAGTATAATATATAACAACCAATCACAGCGCAGCTTTCATGTTACCTCAGTATTATATATAACAACCAATCACAGCATAGCTTTCATGTTACCTCAGTATAATATATAACAACCAATCACAGCTCAGCTTTCATGTTACCTCAGCAGTATAATATATAACAACCAATCACAGCACAGCTTTCATGTTACCTCAGCAGTATAATATATAACAACCAATCACAGCGCAGCTTTCATGTTACCTCAGTATTATATATAACAACCAATCACAGCACAGCTTTCATGTTACCTCAGTATAATATATAACAACCAATCACAGCGCAGCTTTCATGTTACCTCAGCAGTACAATATATATAACAACCAATCACAGCGCAGCTTTCATGTTACCTCAGCAGTACAATATATATAACAACCAATCACAGAGCAGCTTTCATGTTACCTCAGTATAATATATAACAACCAATCACAGCACAGCTTTCATGTTACCTCAGTATAATATATAACAACCAATCACAGCGCAGCTTTCATGTAACCTCAGCGGTATAATATATAACAACCAATCACAGCGCAGCTTTCATGTTACCTCAGCAGTATAATATATAACAACCAATCACAGTGCAGCTTTCATGTTACCTCTGTATAATATATAGCAACCAATCACAGTGCAGTTTTCATGTTACCTCAGTATAATATATAACAACCAATCACAGCGCAGCTTTCATGTTACCTCAGTATAATATATAACAACCAATCACAGCGCAGTTTTCATGTTACCTCAGTATAATATATAACAACCAATCACAGCGCAGCTTTCATGTTACCTCAGTATAATATATAACAGCCAATCACAGTGCAGCTTTCATGTAACCTCGATAGTACCTCCCTATATATAACATAGTAACCCCTCCTATATCCTGTATATAATACATAGTAACCCCTCCTATTTCCTGTGTATAATACATAGTAACTAGAGATGAGCGAACACGTTCGGCCCCGCCCCTTTTTCGCCCGAACACCGAACTTTGCGAACACCTCGGTGTTCGGGCGAAAAAGTTCGGGGGCCGCCGTGGCAGCGCGGGGGGGTGCGGCGGGGAGTGGGGGGGAGAGGGAGAGAGAGAGGGCTCCCCCCTGTTCCCCGCTACTGCCGCCCGCGCCGCCGCGCATCTCCCCGCCCCCCGGCGGCACCCGGACACTTACGCGCGAACACTGCAGTGTTCGCTAAAGCCGGTGTCCGGGTGCGGATGTGTCCGTAACGGACACGTTCGCTCATCTCTAATAGTAACCCCTCCTATATCCTGTGTATAATACATAGTAACCCCCCTATAGCCTGTATATAACATAGTAACCCCTCCCATATCCTGTATATAATACATAGTAACCCTCCTATATCCTGTGTATAACATAGTAACCCCTCCCATATCCTATATATAATACATAGTAACCCCCTATAGCCTGTATATAACATAGTAACCCCTCCCATATCCTGTATATAATACATATTAACCCCTCCTATATTCTGTATATAATGCATTGTAACCCCTCCTATATCCTGTGTATAATACATAGTAACCCCTCCTATATCCTGTATAAAATACATAGTAACCCCTCCTGTATTCTGTATATAATACATAGTAATCCCTTCCGTATCCTGAATATAATACTTAGTAACCCCTCCTGTGTCCTTTATATAATATATAGCAACCCCTCCTATATCCTGTATATAGCATAGTAACCCCTCCTATATCCTGTGTATAATACATAGTAAACCCTCCTATATTCTGTATATAATACATAGTAACCCCCCTATATTCTGTATATAACATAGTAACCCCTCCTATATCCTGTGTATAATACATAGTAACCCCCCTATATCCTGTGTATAATACATAGTAAACCCTCCTATATTCTGTATATAATACATAGTAACCCCCCTATATCCTGTATATAACATAGTAACCCCTCCTATATCCTGTGTATAATACATAGTTAACCCTCCTATATTCTGTATATAATGCATTGTAACCCCTCCTATATCCTGTACATAACATAGTAACCCCTCCTATATCCTGTGTATAATACATAGTAACCCCTCCTATATCCTGTATAAAATACATAGTAACCCCTCCCATATCCTGTATATAACATAGTAACCCCTCCTGTATTCTGTATATAACACATAGTAATCCCTTCCGTATCCTGAATATAATACTTAGTAACCCCTCCTGTGTCCTTTATATAATATATAGCAACCCCTCCTATATCCTGTATAATACATAGTAACCCCTCCTATATCCTGTGTATAATACATAGTAACCCCTCCTATATTCTGTATATAATACATAGTAACCCCCCTATATCCTGTATATAATACATAGTAACCCCTCCTATATCCTGTGTATAATACATAGTAAACCCTCCTATATTCTGTATATAACATAGTAACCCCTCCTATATCCTGTATATAACACAGTAACCCCTCCCATATCCTGTATATAATACATAGTAACCCCTCCTATATCCTGTATATAATACATAGTAACTAGAGATGAGCGAACGTACTCGTCCGAGCTTGATACTCGTTCGAGTATTAGCGTGTTCGGGATGTTCGTTACTCGTAACGAGTACCACGCGATGTTCGAGTTACTTTCACTTTCATCTCTGAGACGTTAGCGCGCTTTTCTGGCCAATAGAAAGACAGGGAAGGCATTACAACTTCCCCCTGCGACGTTCAAGCCCTATACCACCCCCCCTGCAGTGAGTGGCTGGGGAGATCAGGTGTCACCCGAGTATATAAATCTGCCCCGCCCGCGGCTCGCCACAGATGCATTCTGACAGAGATCAGGGACAGTGCTGCTGATACCGGAGCTGCTATAGGGAGAGTGTTAGGAGTGATTTTAGGCTTCAAGAACCCCAACGTCCTTCTTAGGGCCACATCTGACCGTGTGCAGTACTGTTCAGGCTGCTTTTAGCAGTGTTGCACAATTTATTTTTTTTTGTATATCGGGCGTGCAGAGCATTGCGTCCGCAGTCTGCAGTCATTGTACAGAGTATAGGGCCAGTGCTGGTGAGGCAGGAAAAGAGATATCCAGGCTATATAGGCAGTGGGCTTTTTCCAAAAAATTGGGGAAAAATACTATTTTTGGGCTGCCTGTGACCATCTTCAGTTTACTGCGTGTCTGCTGGGGGTAGTAGTCCTAATTAATACGCAGCTAAGCGTTACAGCAGGCTTGCGCAAAATTGTTTCCTGGCTCTGCTGTCTCTGTTACATCATCGCCGTCATCCCGCCAGAGGGAAACACTATACATAATATTATACGCTGCCTACAGTATCTGTCTGCTGGGGGTAGTAGTCCTAATTAATACGCAGCTAAGCGTTACAACAGGCTTGCGCAAAATTGTTTCCTGGGTCTGCTGTCTCTGTTACATCACCGCCGTCATCCCACCAGAGGGAAACAGTATACATAATATTATACGCTGCCTACAGTATCTATCTGCTGGGGGTAGTAGTCCTAATTAATACGCAGCTAAGCGTTACAACAGGCTTGCGCAAAATTGTTTCCTGGGTCTGCTGTTTCTGTTACATCACAGCCATCATCCCACCAGAGGGAAACAGTATACATAATATTATACGCTGCCTACAGTATCTGTCTGCTGGGGGTAGTAGTCCTAATTAATACGCAGCTAAGCGTTACAGCAGGCTTGCGCAAAATTGTTTCCTGGGTCTGCTGTCTCTGTTACATCACCGCCGTCATCCCGCCAGAGGGAAACAGTATACATAATATTATACGCTGCCTACAGTATCTGTCTGATAGGGTTGTAGTCCTAATTAATACGCAGCTAAGCATTTCAGCAGGCTTGCGCAAAATTGTTTCCTGCGTCTGCTGTCTCTGTTACATCACCGCCGTCATCCCGCCAGAGGGAAACAGTATACATAATATTATACGCTGCCTACAGTATCTGTCTGCTGGGGGTAGTAGTCCTAATTAATACGCAGCTAAGCATTTCAGCAGGCTTGCACAAAATTGTTTCCTGGGTCTGCTGTCTCTGTTACATCACCGCCGTCATCCCGCCAGAGGGAAACAGTATACATAATATTATACGCTGCCTACAGTATCTGTCTGCTGGGGGTAGTAGTCCTAATTAATACGCAGCTAAGCGTTACAGCAGGCTTGCGCAAAATTGTTTCCTGGGTCTGCTGTCTCTGTTACATCACCGCCGCCATCCCAGCAGAGGGAAACAGTATACATAATATTATACGCTGCCTACAGTATCTGTCTGCTGTATCAGCTCAGCATTTAAAAAAAATACTTAAGGCCCACTACTGGCCTTTGGCCACTTGACTGCTTCTGCGCTGTGAATTCAACTAGCTCAGTCATATGCACCTACGTCTCACTACAGGCGTTGTTTCCTGGCTCTGCTGTGCGTTCCGTAAGGGAAGTCAGCCTCCAACCACAGGCCAATAAGCGGCACATTTAATTACAGCGTTCTGTTTCTGCACTACTGGTAATACACCATGCTGAGGGGTAGGGGTAGGCCTAGAGGACGTGGACGCGGGTGAGGACGGGGAGGCCCAAGTCAGGGTGTGGGCACAGGCCGAGCTCCTGATCCAGGTGTATCGCAGCCGACTGCTGCGGGATTAGGAGAGAGGCACGTTTCTGGCGTCCCCACATTCATCTCACAATTAATGGGTCCTTGCAGTAGACCTTTATTAGAAAATGAGCAGTGTGAGCAGGTCCTGTCGTGGATGGCAGAAAGTGCTTCCAGCAATCTATCGACCGCCCAGAGTTCTGCGCCGTCCACTGCTGCAACTCTGAATCCTCTGGCTGCTGCTCCTCCTTCCTCCCAGCCTCCTCACTCCATTACAATGACACATTCTGAGGAGCAGGCAGACTCCCAGGAACTGTTCCCGGGCCCCTGCCCAGAATGGCCAGCAATGGTTCCTCTCCCACCGGAGGAGTTTATCGTGACTGATGCCCAACCTTTGGAAAGTTCCAGGGGTCCGGGGGAGGAGGCTGGGGACTTCCGGCAACTGTCTCAAGAGCTTTCAGTGGGTTAGGAGGACGATGACGATGAGACACAGTTGTCTATCAGTGAGGTAGTAGTAAGGGCAGTAAGTCCGAGGTAGGAGCGCACAGAGGATTCGGAGGAAGAGCAGCAGGACGATGAGGTGACTGACCCCACCTGGTTTGCTACGCCTACTGAGGACAGGGCTTCAGAGGGGGAGGCAAGTGCAGCAGCAGGGCAGGTTGGAAGAGGCAGTGCGGTGTCCAGGGGTAGAGGCAGGGCCAGACCGAATAATCCACTAACTGTTTCCCAAAGCGCCCCCTTGCGCCATGCCACCCTGCAGAGGCCGAGGTGCTCAAAGGTCTGGCAGTTTTTCACTGAGAGTGCAGACGACCCACAAACAGTGGTGTGCAACCTTTGTCGCGCCAAGATCAGCCGGGGAGCCACCACCACCAGCATGCGCAGACATATGATGGCCAAGCACCCCACAAGGTGGGACGAAGGCCGTTCACCGCCTCCAGTTTGCACCGCTGCCTCTCCCCCTGTGCCCCAACCTGCCACTGAGATCCAACCCCCCTCTCAGGAGACAGGCACTACCGTCTCCTGGCCTGCACCCACACCCTCAACTCCGCTGTCCTCGGCCCCATCCACCAATGTCTCTCAGCGCACCGTCCAGCCGTCGCTAGCGCAAGTGTTGGAGCGCAAGCGCAAGTACGCCGCCACGCACCCGCACGCTCAAGCGTTAAACGTGCACATAGCCAAATTTATCAGCCTGGAGATGCTGCCGTATAGGGTTGTGGAAACGGAGGCTTTCAAAAGCATGATGGCGGCCGCGGCCCCGCGCTACTCAGTTCCCAGTCGCCACTACTTTTCCCGATGTACCGTCCCAGCCCTGCACGACCACGTCTCCCGCAACATTGTACGCGCCCTCACCAACGCGGTTACTGCCAAGGTCCACTTAACAACGGACATGTGGACAAGCACAGGCGGGCAGGGCCACTACATCTCCCTGACGGCACATTGGGTGAATTTAGTGGAGGCTGGGACAGAGTCAGAGCCTGGGACCGCTCACGTCCTACCCACCCCCAGAATTGCGGGCCCCAGCTCGGTGGTGGTATGTTCGGCAGTGTATGCTTCTTCCACTAAAGCACCCTCTTCCTCCTCCTCCTCAACCTCTGTCTCGCAATCTAGATGTGTCAGCAGCAGCAGGACGTCGCCAGCAGTCGGTGTCGCGCGGCGTGGCAGCACAGCGGTGGGCAAGCGTCAGCAGGCCGTGCTGAAACTACTCAGCTTAGGAGATAAGAGGCACACGGCCCACGAACTGCTGCAGGGTCTGACAGAGCAGACCGACCGCTAGCTTGCGCCGCTGAGCCTCCAACCGGGCATGGTCGTGTGTGACAACGGCCGTAACCTGGTGGCGGCTCTGCAGCTCGGCAGCCTCACGCACGTGCCATGCCTGGCCCACGTCTTTAATTTGGTGGTTCAGCGCTTTCTGAAAAGATACCCACGCGTCAGACCTGCTCGGAAAGGTGCGCCGACTCTGCGCACATTTCCGCAAGTTCCACACGGACGCTGCCACCCTGCGCACCCTGCAACATCGGTTTCATCTGCCAGTGCACCGACTGCTGTGCGACGTGCCCACATGGTGGAACTCTACGCTCCACATGTTGGCCAGGCTCTATGAGCCACGTAGAGCTATAGTGGAATACCAACTCCAACATGGGCGGCGTAGTGGGAGTCAGCCTCCTCAATTCTTTACAGAAGAGTGGGCCTGGTTGGCAGACATCTGTCAGGTCCTTGGAAACTTTGAGGAGTCTACCCAGATGGTGAGCGGTGATGCTGCAATCATTAGCATCATCATTCCTCTGCTATGCATCTTGAGAAGTTCCCTGCAAAGCATAAAGGCAGACGCTTTGGAATCAGAAACGGAGGCGGGGGAAGACAGTATGTCGCTGGATAGTCAGAGCAACCTCCTGTCTATATCTCAGCGCATTGAGGAGGAGGAGGAGGGGGAGGAGCATGAGGAGGAGGGGGAAGAGACAGCTTGGCCCACTGCTGAGGGTAACCATGCTGCTTGCCTGTCATCCTTTCAGCGT
Organism: Eleutherodactylus coqui; assembly: GCA_035609135.1. Taxonomy (NCBI): domain Eukaryota; kingdom Metazoa; phylum Chordata; class Amphibia; order Anura; family Eleutherodactylidae; genus Eleutherodactylus; species Eleutherodactylus coqui. The sequence continues at coordinate 1,278,690 of CM069414.1, read as the reverse complement.
GTATGGCCTGAGGAGGAGGAGGAGGATCCTGAAAGTGATCTTCCTAGTGAGGACAGCCATGTGTTGCGTACAGGTACCCTGGCACACATGGCTGACTTCATGTTAGGATGCCTTTCTCGTGACCCTCGCGTTACACGCATTCTGGCCACTACGGATTACTGGGTGTACACACTACTCGACCCACGGTATAAGGAGAACCTTTCCACTCTCATTCCCGAAGAGGAAAGGGGTTCGAGAGTGATGCTATACCACAGGACCCTGGCGGACAAGCTGATGGTAAAATTCCCATCCGACAGCGCTAGTGGCAGAAGGCGCAGTTCCGAGGGCCAGGTAGCAGGGGAGGCGCGGAGATCAGGCAGCATGTACAGCACAGGCAGGGGAACACTCTCTAAGGCCTTTGACAGCTTTCTGGCTCCCCAGCAAGACTGTGTCACCGCTCCCCAGTCACGGCTGAGTCGGCGGGAGCACTGTAAAAGGATGGTGAGGGAGTATGTAGCCGATCGCACGACCATCCTCCGTGACGCCTCTGCCCCCTACAACTACTGGGTGTCGAAGCTGGACACGTGGCCTGAACTCGCGCTGTATGCCCTGGAGGTGCTTGCTTGTCCTGCGGCTAGCGTCTTGTCGGAGAGGGTGTTTAGTGCGGCTGGGGGAATCATCACGGATAAGCGTACCCGCCTGTCAACCGACAGTGCCGACAGGCTAACACTCATCAAGATGAACAAAGCCTGGATTTCCCCAGACTTCTCTTCTCCACCAGCGGACAGCAGCGATACGTAAGCAATACGTAGGCTGCACCCGCGGATGGAAGCATCGTTCTCTATCACCATCCAAAACGGGGACCTTGGGCACTGCAATGGGATATATTTATGTAACGCCAGTGGCTTCCTGGCACCCACCCATGCTGTCGGTCCACACAGAGTTGTAACTGCATGTGTCTACTACTAAAGAACCCCAGTCTGACTGGGGCATGCAGTGTGGGCCGAAGCCCACCTGCATTAAACATGACATTACCTCAGCTGTGATGGGCAATGCAATGGGATATATTTATGTACCGCCGGTGGGTTCCAGGGAGCCACCCATGCTGTCGGTCCACAGGGACTTCACAATAGGGAGTTGTATCTGCCTGTGTCTATGAATTAAAAACCCCGGTCAGGTTGGGGCATGCAGTTTGGGCCGAAGCCCACCTGCATTTAATCTGACGTTAGCTCTGCTGTCCAGGGCACTGCAATGGGATACATTTATGTACAGCCGGTGGGTTCCAGGGAGCCACCAATGCTGTGGGTGCACACGGAATTCCCATTGCGGAGTTGTACCTGCCTGTGACTATTTATAAAAAAACGCGGTCTGACTGGGGCATGCAGAAACCTTGACAGAATGAATAGTGTGTGGCACATAGGTTCCCCATTGCTATGCCCACGCCTGCAGCTCCAGATGGAGGTGGCACAGGATTGGATTTCTCATTGCTTCTGTACAGCATTGTGGGCTATGGCCCCGCCCCTTTTAAAGAGGGTCGCCGCCTAGCCGTGCCAACCCTCTGCAGTGTGTGCCTGCGGTTCCTCCGCTGTGGACACTGGATCGTGCGGGGGGGGGGGGGGGGGGGCAGCATGTAACCCAGGAGAAGTGGCAGTGGAGTGTCATGCAGGCAGTGATTGTGCTTTGTTGGAGGTAGTGTGGTGCTTAGCTAAGGTATGCCATGCTAATGAGGGTTTGTCTGAAGTAAAAGTTGTTGAGGGGGGGGGGGGCACTCTTGCCACTATTGTGGCTTAATAGTTGGACCTGGGAACTTGAGATGCAGCCCAACATGTAGCCCCTCGCCTGCCCTATCCGTTGCTGTGTCGTTCCCATCACTTTCTTGAATTGCCCAGATTTTCACAAATGAAAACCTTAGCGAGCATCGGCGATATACAAAAATGCTCGGGTCGCCCATTGACTTCAATGGGGTTCGTTACTCGAAACAAACCCTCGAACATCGCGAAAATTTCGTCCCGAGTAACGAGCACCCGAGCATTTTGGTGCTCGCTCATCTCTAATAGTAACCCCTCCTCTATACTGTATATATTATAGTAACCCCTCCTATATCCTGTATACAACATAGTAACCCCTCCTCTATCCTGTATATATTATAGTAACCCCTCCTCTATACTGTATATAACATAGTAACCCCTCCTCTATCCTGTATATAACATGGTAACCCCTCCTATATCCTGTATACAACATAGTAACCCCTCCTCTATCCTGTATATATTATAGTAACCCCTCCTCTATACTGTATATAACATAGTAACCCCTCCTCTATCCTGTATATATTATAGTAACCCCTCCTCTATCCTGTATATAATATAGTAACCCCTCCTCTATCCTGTATATAACATAGTAACCCCTCCTCTATCCTGTATATATTATAGTAACCCCTCCTCTATCCTGTATATATTATAGTAACCCCTCCTCTATCCTGTATATAACATAGTAACCCCTCCTCTATCCTGTATATAATATAGTAACCCCTCCTCTATCCTGTATATATTATAGTAACCCCTCCTCTATCCTGTATATATTATAGTAACCCCTCCTCTATCCTGTATATATTATAGTAACCCCTCCTCTATGCTGTATATATTATAGTAACCCCTCCTATATCCTGTATATATTATAGTAACCCCTCCTCTATCCTGTATATATTATAGTAACCCCTCCTCTATCCTGTATATATTATAGTAACCCCTCCTCTATCCTGTATATATTATAGTAACCCCTCCTCTATGCTGTATATATTATAGTAACCCCTCCTCTATCCTGTATATATTATAGTAACCCCTCCTCTATCCTGTATATATTATAGTAACCCCCCCTCTATGCTGTATATATTATAGTAACCCTCCTCCATCCTGTATATATTATAGTAACCCCTCCTCTATCCTGTATATATTATAGTAACCCCTCCTCTATCCTGTATATAACATAGTAACCCCTCCTCTATCCTGTATATATTATAGTAACCCCTCCTCTATCCTGTATATATTATAGTAACCCCTCCTCTATGCTGTATATATTATAGTAACCCCTCCTCTATCCTGTATATATTATAGTAACCCCTCCTCCATCCTGTATATAACATAGTAACCCCTCCTGTAGATCTTTTATTAGAAACATGTGAAAACATAACAAAAATATCAAATGGTCACAATAGGATAACTGCATGCAGTAAGATACGGTCCTTCACCCCCGGTCCCGGATCCACAAGCAAAAGGAAAAATCAGTTTATATCCATGTCAGGAGTTTTTCCCACCAGCCCTCCCCTATCCTGCATATAATATATAGTACCCCTACATATATCCTGTATATAACACATAGTGACTCATCCTGTGGCTTGTATATAATAATCCCTCCCTTATCCTGTATATAACACAAATTAGCCAATCCCTATGCATGATACATAGTATGGCCTCCAATATCCATTATACGAGGGGCCGCTGATAAGTCTTTGGCTTTACCCAGAAAGAAACGAGATAGAAGATGACACTTTCCATTTCCCCCACATCCTCCACTGATGCCAACACACTTCTTACATCGGGATTCCCAGTTCTGTAAGTCTTGGAAAAAGAAGGATTTCGGTTGTGCCTCAAACCAGTCATCCGTAGCAGCCATGGCATCAGAAATGGGGTGAAGTTTGGTCCCCTTGAGGAGTTTCTTCTGGAAACAGATGCTAGTCGGAGGGAGCTGGATCTGGTGAATATGGTGGGTGGTCAACCAGCGGGAAGCCGAGCTCCACCAGTTTTGCCGCGGTCGCTTGTGCCGTGTGAGCGGAGGCGTTGTCTTGTAGGAACAAGATTCCTTTGGACAGCTTGCTGCGCCTTTTGGCCTTCAGAGCTGCCTTCAATTGGTCCAAAAGTTCAATGTAATCCCTTGCATTCATGATGGAACCATTGTGAAGGTCGTCCACTAGCAGCAGCCCTCCTTATCCCAGAACACAGACACCATCACCTTAGTGGCTGAGGACCACTGGGCCTCCACTCTGACTGCTCCCCCTAGTGGTGGCTGTATATATCTGTACACAGACGCCATCACCTTAGTGGCTGAGAACCACTGGGCCTCCACTCTATGACTGCTTCCCCTAGTGGTGGCTGTATATATCTGTATGTAGTGAGCTCCCCCTAGTGGTGGCTGTATATATCTGTATGTAGTGAGCTCCCCCTACTGGTGGCTGTACATATATCTGTATGTAGTGAGCTCCCCCTAGTGGTGGCTGTATATATCTGTATGTAGTGAGCTCCCCCTAGTGGTGGCTGTATATATCTGTATGTAGTGAGCTCCCCCTACTGGTGGCTGTATATATATCTGTATGTAGTGAGCTCCCCCTAGTGGTGGCTGTATATATCTGTATGTAGTGAGCTCCCCCTAGTGGTGGCTGTATATATCTGTATGTAGTGAGCTCCCCCTAGTGGTGGCTGTATATATCTGTATGTAGTGAGCTCCTCCTAGTGGTGGCTGTATATATCTGTATGTAGTAAGCTCCCCCTAGTGGTGGCTGTATATATCTGTACACAGACACCATCACCTTAGTGGCTGAGAGCCACTGGGCCTCCACTCTGACTGCTCCCCCTAGTGGTGGCTGTATATATCTGTATGTAGTGAGCTCCCCCTAGTGGTGGCTGTATATATCTGTATGTAGTGAGCTCCCCCTAGTGGTGGCTGTATATATCTGTACACAGACGCCATCCCCTTAGTGGCTGAGAACCACTGTGCCTCCACTCTCTGACCGCTCCTTGGTTTCAGGGTCATACTAATAAATCCAGGTCTCATCCATAGTGACCGGTCGGTCCAGGAAGTTCTTATCAGTCCGGAAACGCTGACAAATGGACCGGGAGGTTGTCACTCCATGCTCTTCTGATCTGTTGTCAGACATTTGGGGACCCACTGTGCAGATGGCTTCTTCATGTATAATGACACAAACCCGTTCCCCATAAACCCCCATGATGTCGGCTATTCCTGCCGCCGGCCGATTCTCCAGTATGAGGCGATCTCCGGAACAACAACCCCTCTCGGTCGTCCGGGATGTTCCTCATCATTGGGGCTGAAGTGGCCCCCAGTCCATAACTGTAGAATATGAAGGGCATTGACCGCCCGATGTCTGCCACAGATCACCAGGAATATCCTGCGCTGACTTTATCCCTCCTCTGCTCTCATTGGCTGTGACTGTCGCCTTAGACTCCGCCACTTTGTTTTCCCGCGTGCCGAGATCACTGTGGCCATAAGCTACAAACACATATATTAGACACATAAGGCTTCCATGTGATGGAACATCCGTTACCATAGAAACAAACAACACAAAGCCAAAGCCTTATCGCCAGCCCCTCGTATAATGCATCGTAACTCTTCCCCTATCCTGTATATAATGATTAGTATCTCCTTCGCTATCCTGCATATAATACACAGTACCCCCACCCGAATCCTGTATATAACACATATTAGCCCCACCCATTTCCTATCTCTAATACATAGTATGGCCTCCAATAACCAGTATATAATATATAGTCAGCCCTTCCCTATACTGTATATGATACATAGTAACCCCTCCCCTTTTCTATATATAATAACAAGCAGCTAGAGGACATACACAGATTTGTTGTTAATTTCTAGAGATCTCTGCTTGCTTTCAGTGAGTGGGATCATTCTTGCTGTGGAGAGTCAGTCCTGCTCACACTCCCTGTTATATGAGGATGCTGATACACTGTAACGAATCCTGCAGCAGCTCACTGTATTCTGTAAGAGATGCCCGCTGCCATCGCTGGAGGTGCCCTGTGGTGGCCGGATGCACCTGGGCACACCCTGCAGTTGGCATTATCGTATTCCCTGCTGGGATCCCGCCAGTCTCATCTCTCACACCGCAGAATAGCATTTCATTCACCACAAACTGAATGCAGGGAACTCCCCAGCGATGAATCTGATGGACGCCTGGAGATCCAGGAAGACAAGCGAAAGCTTTTCATTAAGCGTTACCAGCCGTCAGGAAACTTACTGACCAGAACAGCTTCATTATATTATCACCATCATGAATCATATTATGGAAAGCATCACGTGGAGTCCTGTCCCCAGTGACATCATCAGCTGGGAGCAGCGGGCA